>CAMRHE010000570.1:212500-370000 GCA_947044405.1 Leptodactylus fallax | reverse complement strand
ATATGAATTTCAATAAAATATGAACAGACATTAAAAACCTCATTACCTCCTCCAGATACAGTCATTGGTTTCAGTGGCCGTGGTGCTGTTTCCATGTATTTCTATACACTACTATGCAGAGACCAAAAACTCCCTGTGGCATTTTTATTCACAGCACATGTGGAGGAAACTTTTTGCTGTCCCAGTCTGATGGAAATTGCTTCTGCTGCCAGAGTACAGTGATTTTTACAGATGGGGGAATATATTCCTCAGGAAGACTAGTTTCAGTTGCACATCGTTCGGGATGTCGGCTGTCTTGCTGTGCGAGCTTATTGTCCAGAGCTATTAGACTAACAGCCCATGTTGTCTCCTAGATTGTGTTTATTTCCTTCTATTTTACACGCCTGTGGTTTTAAAACCCATCCTGCCTGAAATCTATAGCACTTAGATCAGACAAGCAATACCTTCAGTGCCAAGAGAAAATAAAGCACAATGTGGGAAGAGTTTTATTGATGGCAAAAAAATCCTAAACTTTTAACAGCTGTTGATCATTGGATAAATCGTAGATAAGTAAAAGTTTCATGAAAAGGGGAAAATTGTGGACATCCATTTTAGGACACACAAAAAAAATAAATTGAACCTGTGGATACTATTTTACAATTTGAATATAGAATTATATACACAAAAAGTCCAGTCACTAAATACATTACATTACTTATCCTGTACTGATCCTGAGTTATATCCTGTATTATACTCCAGAGCTGCGCTCACTATTCTGCTGGTACAGTCACTGTGTGCATACATTACATTACTTATCCTGTACTGATCCTGAGTTATATCCTGTATTATACTCCAGAGCTGCGCTCACTATTCTGCTGGTGCAGTCACTGTGTACATACGTTACATTACTTATCCTGTACTGATCCTGAGTTACATCCTGTATTATACTCCAGAGCTGCACTCACTATTCTGCTGGTACAGTCACTGTGTACATACATTACATTACTTATCCTGTACTGATCCTGAGTTATATCCTGTATTATACTCCAGAGCTGTGCTCACTATTCTGCTGGTGCAGTCACTGTGTACATACATTACATTACTTATCCTGTACTGATCCTGAGTTACATCCTGTATTATACTCCAGAGCTGGACTCACTATTCTGCTGGTACAGTCACTGTGTACATACATTACATTACTTATCCTGTACTGATCCTGAGTTATATCCTGTATTATACTCCAGAGCTGCGCTCACTATTCTGCTGGTACAGTCACTGTGTGCATACATTACATTACTTATCCTGTACTGATCCTGAGTTATATCCTGTATTATACTCCAGAGCTGCGCTCACTATTCTGCTGGTGCAGTCACTGTGTACATACGTTACATTACTTATCCTGTACTGATCCTGAGTTACATCCTGTATTATACTCCAGAGCTGCACTCACTATTCTGCTGGTACAGTCACTGTGTACATACATTACATTACTTATCCTGTACTGATCCTGAGTTATATCCTGTATTATACTCCAGAGCTGTGCTCACTATTCTGCTGGTGCAGTCACTGTGTACATACATTACATTACTTATCCTGTACTGATCCTGAGTTACATCCTGTATTATACTCCAGAGCTGGACTCACTATTCTGCTGGTGCAGTCACTGTGTACATACATTACATTACTTGTCCTGTACTGATCCTCAGTTATATCCTGTATTATACTCCAGAGCTGCGCTCACTATTCTGCTGGTGCAGTCACTGTGTACATACATTACATTACTTATTCTGTACTGATCCTGAGTTATATCCTGTACTCACTAAGCATTCTGTCACTCCATCAATGTCCCACAAGATAAATGCAGTTTTATTTAGTGTCCATAGTAGCCAAGGGCTTCTCAGAAGTCCTTTGGTCTGGTTATTATTCCAATCACAGCATCTATATCCCTTAGTGGGACAAAGAATTGTTCAGTCTAATAAAATTTAATGAAAAAATAAAAACTTCCACCTCATTTACAAACATTACTACAACCCATCCTGCAAAACCTAAACTCTCATATGTCACCACAAAAGTTATAGGTCTCAGAATGAGGAAGACAATAAACAAGTAACATAAAACATGTTTTAGAATTAAATGAATTCTAAAAATTTGGTGACACCTTAATGGTACTAGCACATAGAATAAGATTCACATGTGATTTATCCACCGAAGTCCAGTTAAATTGATGTCAATAGCAACTATAAGTTATACCACAAAAAAACAAGCCCCATATAGCTGTATCAATGGAAGAAAGAAACACGTACATCTCCTGCAATGCAGTGATGAAAGCATAAAAAAAGAATATTGCTGGACCCTGAAGGACCAAAATAGAAGTCAAGAAATTTTGTTTGTCTATCTGATCATCTATACTGAGTATTGAGAACTTTTCACAAACTAGAGAAAATAAGAAGACAAATAAATAAACTTCTTTCTATTTGATCAGACTTGATTTTGTGGAACAGGGTAAAATTCTCTGAACTTTCTGTTATCAAACATAAAGAAAACAAAAATATATTTACCCAAATAATAAAACAATTAAAAGAAAAATATAATGTCTTATGTATTATGTGATCTGAAAGAGTTCTTATCAAAGGTTTCATAGTAAATCTCTCCTCCTGTGTTATCTCTACCAGGCAGACCCCAATGTACAAGTCAATGTCCTGAGAACAGCCATCTGTATATACAAAGCGATTACTTTTATATTTCATAAGGAATATTAATGATTGAAAAAGTCACAAAAAAAACTAAGTATTTTTAATTGTGTTTTCAAGCATTTTTCCCTTCTATTTATTTTTATATAATATCTTTACTTACCTTATAAAACATTTAAAATTGCCCACTATGTAAAAGTAAATGACTACTATAATGCTGCCCCTATATAAAGGAATACAACTACTATAATACTACTCCTGTGTACAAGAATATAACTACTATAATACTGCTCCTATGTACAAGAATATAACTACTATAATACTACTCCTATGTACAAGAATATAACTACTATAATACTGCTCCCTATGTACAAGAATATAACTACTATAATACTACTCCTATGTACAAGAATATAACTAGTATAATACTACCTCCTATGTACAAGAATATAACTACTATAATACTGCTCCTATGTACAAGAATATAACTACTATAATACTGCTCCTATGTACAAGAATATAACTACTATAATACTACCTCCTATGTACAAGAATATAACTACTATAGTACTGCTCCTATGTACAAGAATATAACTACTATAATACTACCTCCTATGTACAAGAATATAACTACAATAATACTGCTCCTATGTACAAGAATATAACTACTATAATGCTGCCCCTATATAAAGGAATACAACTACTATAATACTACTCCTGTGTACAAGAATATAACTACTATAATACTGCTCCTATGTACAAGAATATAACTACTATAATACTACTCCTATGTACAAGAATATAACTACTATAATACTGCTCCCTATGTACAAGAATATAACTACTATAATACTACTCCTATGTACAAGAATATAACTACTATAATACTACTCCTATGTACAAGAATATAACTACTATAATACTACCTCCTATGTACAAGAATATAACTACTATAATACTGCCCCCTATGTACAAGAATATAACTACTATAATACTGCTCCTATGTACAAGAATATAACTACTATAATACTACCTCCTATGTACAAGAATATAACTACTATAATACTACTCCTATGTACAAGAATATAACTACTATAATACTACCTCCTATGTACAAGAATATAACTACTATAATACTGCTCCTATGTACAAGAATATAACTACTATAATACTGGTGCTATGTACAAGAATATAACTACTATAATACTGCTCCTATGTACAAGAATATAACTACTATAATACTGCTCCTATGTACAAGAATATAACTACTATAATACTGGTGCTATGTACAAGAATATAACTACTATAATACTGCTCCTATGTATAAGAATATAACTACTATAATACTGCTCCCTATGTACAAGAATATAACTACTATAATACTGCTCCTATGTACAAGAATATAACTACTATAATACTGCTACTATGTACAAGAATATAACTACTATAATACTACCTCCTATGTACAAGAATATAACTACTATAATACTACTCCTATGTACAAGAATATAACTACTATAGTACTACCTCCTATGTAAAAGATTATAACTACTATAATACTGCTCCTATGTACAAGAATATAACTACTATAATACTGGTGCTATGTACAAGAATATAACTACTATAATACTGCTCCTATGTACAAGAATATAACTACTATAATACTGCCCCCTATGTACAAGAATATAACTACTATAATACTACTCCTATGTACAAGAATATAACTACTATAATACTGCTCCTATGTACAGGAATATAACTACTATAATACTGATCCCATGTAAAAGAATATAACTACTATAATACTGCTCCTATGTACCAGAATATAACTACTATAATACTACCTCCTATGTACAAGAATATAACTACTATAATACTGCCCTATGTACAAGAATATAACTACTATAATACTGCTCCTATGTACAAGAATATAACTACTATAATACTACCCCCTATGTACAAGAATATAACTACTATAATACTGCCCTATGTACAAGAATATAACTACTATAATACTACTCCTATGTACAAGACTATAACTACTATAATACTGCCCCCTATGTACAAGAATATAACTACTATAATACTGCTCCTATGTACAAAAATATAACTACTATAATACTGCCCCTATGTACAAGAATATAACTATTATAATACTGCCCCTATGTACAAGAATACTACTATAATACTGCTCCTATGTACAAGAATATAACTACTATAACACTACTTCTATGTACAAGAATATAACTACTATAATACTGCTCCTATGTACAAGAATATAACTACTATAATACTGCTCCTATGTACAAGAATATAATTACTATAATACTACCTCCTATGTACAAGAATATAACTACTATAATACTGCTCCTATGTACAAGAATATAACTACTATAATACTACTCCTATGTACAAGAATATAACTACTATAATACTGCTCACTATGTACAAGAATATAACTACTATAATACTACTCCTATGTACAAGAATATAACTACTATAATACTACTCCTATGTACAAGAATATAACTACTATAATACTACTCCTATGTACAAGAATATAACTAGTATAATACTACCTCCTATGTACAAGAATATAACTACTATAATACTGCTCCTATGTACAAGAATATAACTACTATAATACTGCTCCTATGTACAAGAATATAACTACTATAATACTACCCCCTATGTACAAGAATATAACTACTATAGTACTGCTCCTATGTACAAGAATATAACTACTATAATACTACCTCCTATGTACAAGAATATAACTACAATAATACTGCTCCTATGTACAAGAATATAACTACTATAATGCTGCCCCTATATAAAGGAATACAACTACTATAATACTACTCCTGTGTACAAGATTATAACTACTATAATACTGCTCCTATGTACAAGAATATAACTACTATAATACTACTCCTATGTACAAGAATATAACTACTATAATACTGCTCCCTATGTACAAGAATATAACTACTATAATACTACTCCTATGTACAAGAATATAACTACTATAATACTACTCCTATGTACAAGAATATAACTACTATAATACTACCTCCTATGTACAAGAATATAACTACTATAATACTGCCCCCTATGTACAAGAATATAACTACTATAATACTGCTCCTATGTACAAGAATATAACTACTATAATACTACCTCCTATGTACAAGAATATAACTACTATAATACTGCTCCTATGTACAAGAATATAACTACTATAATACTGGTGCTATGTACAAGAATATAACTACTATAATACTGCTCCTATGTACAAGAATATAACTACGATAATACTGCTCCTATGTACAAGAATATAACTACTATAATACTGGTGCTATGTACAAGAATATAACTACTATAATACTGCTCCTATGTATAAGAATATAACTACTATAATACTGCTCCCTATGTACAAGAATATAACTACTATAATACTGCTCCTATGTACAAGAATATAACTACTATAATACTGCTACTATGTACAAGAATATAACTACTATAATACTACCTCATATGTACAAGAATATAACTACTATAATACTACTCCTATGTACAAGAATATAACTACTATAATACTACCTCCTATGTACAAGATTATAACTACTATAATACTGCTCCTATGTACAAGAATATAACTACTATAATACTGGTGCTATGTACAAGAATATAACTACTATAATACTGCTCCTATGTTCAAGAATATAACTACTATAATACTACTCCTATGTACAAGAATATAACTACTATAATACTGCTCCTATGTACAAGAATATAATTACTATAATACTACCTCCTATGTACAAGAATATAACTACTATAATACTGCTCCTATGTACAAGAATATAACTACTATAATACTACCTCCTATGTACAAGAATATAACTACTATAATACTGGTGCTATGTACAAGAATATAACTACTATAATACTGCTCCTATGTACAAGAATATAACTACTATAATACTGCTCCTATGTACAAGAATATAACTACTATAATACTACTCCTATGTACAAGAATATAATTACTAAAATACTGCTCCTATGTACAAGAATATAACTACTATAATACTGCCCCCTATGTACAAGAATATAACTACTATAATACTGCCCCTATGTACAAGAATATAACTACTATAATACTGCCCCTATGTACAAGAATATAACTACTATAATACTGCTCCTATGTACAAGAATATAACTACTATAATACTGCTCCTATGTACAAGAATATAACTACTATAATACTACTCCTATGTACAAGAATATAACTACTATAATACTGCCCCCTATGTACAAGAATATAACTACTATAATACTGCTCCTTTGTACAAGAATATAACTACTATAATACTGCTCCTATGTACAAGAATATAACTACTATAATACTGCTCCTATGTACAAGAATATAACTACTATAATACTACTCCTATGTACAAGAATATAACTACTATAATACTACCTCCTATGTACAAGAATATAACTACTATAATACTGGTGCTATGTACAAGAATATAACTACTATAATACTGCTCCTATGTACAAGAATATAACTACTATAATACTACCTCCTATGTACAAGAATATAACTACTATAATACTGCTCCTATGTACAAGAATATAACTACTATAATACTACTCCTATGTACAAGAATATAACTACTATAATACTGCCCCCTATGTACAAGAATATAACTACTATAATACTGCTCCTTTGTACAAGAATATAACTACTATAATACTGCTCCTATGTACAAGAATATAACTACTATAATACTGCTCCTATGTACAAGAATATAACTACTATAATACTACTCCTATGTACAAGAATATAACTACTATAATACTACCTCCTATGTACAAGAATATAACTACTATAATACTGGTGCTATGTACAAGAATATAACTACTATAATACTGCTCCTATGTACAAGAATATAACTACTATAATACTACCTCCTATGTACAAGAATATAACTACTATAATACTACCCCCTATGAACAAGAATATAACTACTATAATACTACCTCCTATGTACAAGAATATAACTACTATAATACTGGTGCTATGTACAAGAATATAACTACTATAATACTGCTCCTATGTACAAGAATATAACTACTATAATACTACTCCTATGTACAAGAATATAATTACTAAAATACTGCTCCTATGTACAAGAATATAACTACTATAATACTGCCCCTATGTACAAGAATATAACTACTATAATACTGCCCCTATGTACAAGAATATAACTACTATAATACTGCTCCTATGTACAAGAATATAACTACTATAATACTACTCCTATGTACAAGAATATAACTACTATAATACTGCCCCCTATGTACAAGAATATAACTACTATAATACTGCTCCTAAGTACAAGAATATAACTACTATAATACTGCTCCTATGTACAAGAATATAACTACTATAATACTGCCCCTATGTACAAGAATATAACTACTATAATACTGCTCCTATGTACAAGAATATAACTACTATAATACTGGTGCTATGTACAAGAATATAACTACTATAATACTGCTCCTATGTTCAAGAATATAACTACTATAATACTACTCCTATGTACAAGAATATAACTACTATAATACTGCTCCTATGTACAAGAATATAATTACTATAATACTACCTCCTATGTACAAGAATATAACTACTATAATACTGCTCCTATGTACAAGAATATAACTACTATAATACTACCTCCTATGTACAAGAATATAACTACTATAATACTGGTGCTATGTACAAGAATATAACTACTATAATACTGCTCCTATGTACAAGAATATAACTACTATAATACTGCTCCTATGTACAAGAATATAACTACTATAATACTACTCCTATGTACAAGAATATAATTACTAAAATACTGCTCCTATGTACAAGAATATAACTACTATAATACTGCCCCCTATGTACAAGAATATAACTACTATAATACTGCCCCTATGTACAAGAATATAACTACTATAATACTGCCCCTATGTACAAGAATATAACTACTATAATACTGCTCCTATGTACAAGAATATAACTACTATAATACTGCTCCTATGTACAAGAATATAACTACTATAATACTACTCCTATGTACAAGAATATAACTACTATAATACTGCCCCCTATGTACAAGAATATAACTACTATAATACTGCCCCTATGTACAAGAATATAACTACTATAATACTGCCCCTATGTACAAGAATATAACTACTATAATACTGCTCCTATGTACAAGAATATAACTACTATAATACTGCTCCTATGTACAAGAATATAACTACTATAATACTACTCCTATGTACAAGAATATAACTACTATAATACTACCTCCTATGTACAAGAATATAACTACTATAATACTGGTGCTATGTACAAGAATATAACTACTATAATACTGCTCCTATGTACAAGAATATAACTACTATAATACTACCTCCTATGTACAAGAATATAACTACTATAATACTACTCCTATGTACAAGAATATAATTACTAAAATACTGCCTCCTATGTACAAGAATATAACTACTATAATACTGCCCCCCTATGTACAAGAATATAACTACTATAATACTGCCCCTATGTACAAGAATATAACTACTATAATACTGCCCCTATGTACAAGAATATAACTACTATAATACTGCTCCTATGTACAAGAATATAACTACTATAATACTGCTCCTATGTACAAGAATATAACTACTATAATACTACTCCTATGTACAAGAATATAACTACTATAATACTGCCCCCTATGTACAAGAATATAACTACTATAATACTGCTCCTTTGTACAAGAATATAACTACTATAATACTGCTCCTATGTACAAGAATATAACTACTATAATACTGCTCCTATGTACAAGAATATAACTACTATAATACTACTCCTATGTACAAGAATATAACTACTATAATACTACCTCCTATGTACAAGAATATAACTACTATAATACTGGTGCTATGTACAAGAATATAACTACTATAATACTGCTCCTATGTACAAGAATATAACTACTATAATACTACCTCCTATGTACAAGAATATAACTACTATAATACTACCCCCTATGTACAAGAATATAACTACTATAATACTACCTCCTATGTACAAGAATATAACTACTATAATACTGGTGCTATGTACAAGAATATAACTACTATAATACTGCTCCTATGTACAAGAATATAACTACTATAATACTACTCCTATGTACAAGAATATAATTACTAAAATACTGCTCCTATGTACAAGAATATAACTACTATAATACTGCCCCTATGTACAAGAATATAACTACTATAATACTGCCCCTATGTACAAGAATATAACTACTATAATACTGCTCCTATGTACAAGAATATAACTACTATAATACTACTCCTATGTACAAGAATATAACTACTATAATACTGCCCCCTATGTACAAGAATATAACTACTATAATACTGCTCCTAAGTACAAGAATATAACTACTATAATACTGCTCCTATGTACAAGAATATAACTACTATAATACTGCCCCTATGTACAAGAATATAACTACTATAAGACTGCTCCTATGTACAAGAATATAACTACTATAATACTGCCCCCTATGTACAAGAATATAACTACTATAATACTGCCTCCTATGTACAAGAATATAACTACTATAATACTGCCCCCTATGTACAAGAATATAACTACTATAAGACTGCTCCTATGTACAAGAATGTAACTACTATAATACTGCTCCTATGTACAAGAATATAACTACTATAATACTACCTCCTATGTACAAGAATATAACTACTATAATACTGCTCCTATGTACAAGAATATAACTACTATAATACTACCTCCTATGTACAAGAATATAACTACTATAATACTGCCTCCTATGTACAAGAATATAACTACTATAATACTGCCTCCTATGTACAAGAATATAACTACTATAATACTGCTCCTATGTACAAGAATATAACTACTATAATATTACCTCCTATGTACAAGAATATAACTACTATAATACTGCCCCTATGTACAAGAATATAACTACTATAATACTGCCCCCTATGTACAAGAATATAACTACTATAATACTGCTCCTATGTACAAGAATATAACTACTATAATACTCCTATGTACAAGAATATAACTACTATAATACTGCCCCCTATGTACAAGAATATAACTACTATAATACTGCTCCTATGTACAAGAATATAACTACTATAATACTGCCCCCTATGTACAAGAATATAACTACTATAATACTGCTCCTATGTACAAGAGTATAACTACTATAATACTACTCCTATGTACAAGAATATAACTACTATAATACTGCTCCTATGTACAAGAATATAACTACTATAATACTGCTCCTATGTACAAGAATATAACTACTATAATACTGCTCCTATGTACAAGAATATAACTACTATAATACTGCTCCTATGTACAAGAATATAACTACTATAATACTGTTCCTATGTACAAGAATATAACTACTATAATACTGCCTCCTAGCTGTGAGGTTGTGTTTCTGTAGCTCTCCTGAGTCTCCTGATGTCTGGAGAAAGCCCAGGGCGGGGCCACCCTGGGTGGGGCAGCTCCCCTAGCAAGGCCCAGGCTCCAAGGCCTACTCTGGGAAGCAATTCCCAGACAACTCAAAAAACGGATGAAAATCCAAAAGTCTTCAAGAATGAAAGTAATGTCCAGTGTGTCAGCAGTCCCAGTGCAAGTCAAGACGGGAAGAAAGTGATTGCAAGGAAAGCAGTAGCAGAAGCAAGCAGAGGTACGGTGCAACAACCTACCAAAGTAATTGTGCAGCATCCAGACAGAATACCTGATTGTAAGAAGAAGCAAGCCGTGCAGCCTGTGCAGACGCCATTACAGGTTACAGGTGTCCCGTCCACTCCACCCTCCTGCAGACAGAGGAGAACGTCCCTGGAGAAACAGACCATGCTGGAGAACATGCAGCGGCCTGTACTGGTGCGGTCTGAGCGGACAAGATCTGGCAGTGGAAACTGCAAAATTGTAGAAAGGCTGTGGATGAGACCAAAGGGAGACCAGCAGGAAGGCTTCATGGTACCAGTAGTGCGGTCACTGGAAACAAACTGGACCCCAGTGCCCAAGCTACAGATTTTGGCCCCATGGCAGTGACAACAGCCGCAGCAGGCCAGAAGTCACAGGCTACACCGACCAGAAGCCATACTGTGAGTAACCAGCCTGCAAAACTCCCCAATAATGCACAGAGTGTTACAATGGCTGAGCGAGCACCTGAACTGCGCCTGGCAGACGATATCCCGGCACTGGTCAGGAGAATGGAGACATTGAAGGCGAGTAAACTATCTCTGCAGCGACAGATTGACTGGGCCTATAAAATAAGGGCTGCTAGACCTGGGGTAGAGGAAGGAGTGGACAAGAAGCTGAGCGCACTGGCGAAAGAGCTCGCCGATAACGTACAGGAGACCGAGACTGTACTGGAGCAAATGGGACCGGTGGGAGAATCCTACAGAAATCAGCAGCGATTCGAGGAATACCGGCAGTTACCATCATCTCGCTCCAAATTTGGATCTGAACCATCTCAAGATGGCGGCCAGCAGTCCCATGCAAAACCCATTCTGCAGCCAGCAAGTTTCCCTTTTAAGGAAGGGAATTTGTATGGGAAAGAAGCAGCTAATGCCAAGTCACAGCAAAGACCTGCAGCAGTTCCTGGCAAGGCACCACAAGTCCCAGCAACCAGCACCTTACAGCAAGATCATGGACCCCTGCCTGAAGTATCATCTGTGCAGACACCACAAGTCCCAGGAGGCAGGTCATCTCATCAGGACTGTGGACTCTTACCTGAAGGTACTGGTGCACATTTGGGGGCTCAGGTTGTGAGTGTGTGGGACAGTCTGGACTCTGCTGTGCAAGTCACCAATAGTGACTATAATAACATTGTGGACTCTGCTGTGCAGGACTCTGCTGCCACTGACTATCCATCTAATATGTCTGAGATTATAGATAATCCTGTATATAATAATGGTGCAGCAGGGGAAAGTGTATCTCTTTCTGGGGGGGATCCTTCACCATCTATGACATTAGACCCCTCTACAGTCCAGTCTCTGGAGTCTGGTGATATCATAGACATAAAGGTTGATGGTGGGGCGGACACAGCACAGTCCAATGTACAGGACTTTCCCCCTCTAGTTACTAATGTAGTAGCAGAACCTCGTAGTGCAGGTGCTCAGCAGCCCACACAGCGCCCACAGACACGCCAAGATGGCGGATCTGGCCATACCTCCTCGGGGAATGCCTGGAGCCGCGGTGCTCCATCTTTTACGTCAGGCATGAACTATACAGGCCAGGCTTTCAAGAGGAGGAATGTAGTCAGGTTTAGGCACAGAGGTGCCAAGGAAGATCTGCCTGATAGAAGGTTTGTGGTCAGAGGGCTCCTATGTACCCAGATGGGCTTCCTGCCGACTGACATCCTGGCAGTGATAAACCTTCCTGACCGCCAGGGGTATGATGTCAGCTTTAAGTTGATGTCTGATCTGGACCGTTTCTGGGATAATTTCACTAGGTTCAGAGATACTGAGGGATGGAATAAATTCAGCTTCATCCCCATCTCTAGGCCAGATACAGCAAATGTCACCATTGTTTTCTGGAATGAGGCCGTTCCCCCTCAGGACATTGTCATCTGGCTCAGGAGACACTGCGACCTCATGTCCGATCTGACTAAGAACAGGGACGAAGACGGGATCTGGACTGGTGGGTGGAAGGTCCTGGTTAAGTTACATCAGCACAATAACATAACCCAACATCTGCCCAACTCATTCTTTATTGGCCGAGAGAAAGGCGTCTGCTTCTATGCGGGTCAGCCACGCAGATGCTTTAGGTGTGGGAAGGCCGGTCATGTGGCGAGCGTGTGCACCATGGTAAAGTGCAACTTGTGTAATGAAGTGGGCCACGTGAGCGCTACCTGCCAAAACATTAGATGTAACCTATGTGGTAAGATGGGTCACCCCCACAGGGACTGTCCGGATGCCTGGCATAACCTCCGTAGGGATATCCCTGATGAGGACCTGCTGGCAGCGGCTGATGACATACAGGAGGAGGAGGAGGCGCTGTTGTCAGGGCCAGTAGTCACTGAGTCAGAGCCACAACCTGATACAGGTGATACCACCCAGGACCAAGCCCAGTCAGGACCCATTGAGGCGACCATGGAGGTTGTTGGGCAGGTTGTACAACCCTCAGTGGCCATCTCTTCTCCTACCCAAAAACCCACCAGTACAAAGAGAAGAAAGAAAGACAGATCCAGCCGTAAGCCTGAGGGTGAGTGGACCACTGTCCAAAAACCAACTAAGATGAGATTGGATAGAACGGGCGATGTTACTGCAACATCAAATAGATTTAGTGTCCTGTCAGAGACCGAAGCAGAAATAGACAGGGAAATTATACGAATGATGGAAGAGTTCGATGATGAACCAGAGGGCGATCCACCCACTAAAAGGAGACCCCTCCGAGCTGAGGTGCAGTCTGAATCAGACATGGAAACCGCAGGTCACCAGGACAGCTCTGACTCTGATCTATAACAATGGGGTCCATCTCTCTGTTTCTTGTATTCCTACTTGTTCTGATGGCAGATTTCTATCTTAACATCATCTCCAGTAATGTTAATAGTATCAGAGCAAGGAGGACGAGACACGCAGTCTATGTACATTTGAAATATCTTGATGCAGATGTCTATTTCTTGCAAGAAACCCGTTTAAATAGTCTAGGACTATTACGAGAAGCAGAGAGAGAATGGCAGTCTGGCCCGTCCTTCTGGTCACTGGCTGTGGAACCTTGTTCCGGGGTTTCTATACTTTTTAAAGACCAGAGATGTCACCATACATAGATTAACCGAGGTATTGATGGGGAGGTGCCTGGTTCTAGAAGTTACCATCCGAGGCAGAAGGCTCCGACTCATCAATATCTATGGTCCTCAGTCAGTGACTGAAAGGGCACATCTGTTTGATGACATAAAGCAGTACTTCTTTACATCTGTTCCTGTAGTCATGGCAGGGGACTTTAATGCCACCATGTCATCCAGTGATAGACCTACTGGTAGACCTCTCACCAGGGACTGCAAGGTCTTAAATACAGTTATTACACAGGCTGGTTTGTCTGATGTGTTTACTCGGGGTGGTAGGAAACCAAAATTCACCTACTCCTGCGCTGGTAGATGCAGTCGGATAGACTTAGCTCTGGTGAGTCCTTCTGAGAATGTCAGTGAGAAAAGTGAAAAGACAGTCCCTTATTCTGACCATCTGGCCTTGTATTTTTGCTTGGGCTCCATGAAACGCCCTGATATTGGGAGAGGCCTATGGAAACTCAATTCCAGCCTCTTAGATGACGACTATGTCCAGAGTTGTGTCCACTCTCTATTTCAGAACCAGCTTGAAAGAGTCGACTTCTATGGCAACATGGCAGACTGTTGGGAGGATGTCAAGGGGGAGGTCAGATCCCTCTTAAGGAAACTGTCAGTTAAGAAGGGGAAGAGTAAGTATAGCCAGTATCTCAGGCTGCGGAAAGAATTAGAGTCACTCTATTCGGCGGGCGGGGATAACCAACGTGTGATTGACCGGCTGAAATCTGAGATCAGTCAGTATCGGTACCGCAGGTATACATCCCTGGTTCTTGAACGGGATTATGGGTCCTTAGGGGCGCCTGATCCATTTGAGAATTGCAGGGAGCGGGTGGCAAATAAATCGGTCACAGGTCTCACTGACTGCCAGGGTGTTTTACAGGAATCTCGGGAGGGTATCCTGGGGGTGGTGAGATCTTACTATGCTGATTTGTTTCAGAAGAAGGTTTTGGATAGAGAGAAGGTAGCTCAATTCTTGGAGGCAACTCCGGGTCCTGATACCGATGATTTGGACTTTTCTCCTTTGACAGCGGAATTAACGGTGGAGGAGGTTAAAGAGGCCATAAATAAATTACATCTGAAGAAGGCACCAGGTCCAGATGGTTTAACAGCTGAATTTTATAAGAAATTTAGAGACCTCTTAGCTCCAGTTCTCATGGATGTCTACAAAACTAGTCTAGAAAATCACCTGATGCCTCCATCCATGAGAGTGTCCTCCCTGATTCTGCTGTCTAAAGGTAAAGAGCCTACTGACATCAAGAACTGGAGGCCGATTGCCCTCTTGAATGTTGACAGGAAGATTCTTGCAAAGATTCTGTTCTCTAGGTTAGTTTGTTTGTCCCTGGCACTGTTGGCAGGCTCTCAGTTTGGCACAGTTAAAGGGCGGAACATCTCTGGAGCAGTTATCTCGCTAAGGGAGATGTTTGAGAGATGTAAAGCTCTGAGGTGTGGGAGATATGTTGTGAGTCTTGACCAGGCTAAGGCCTTTGACAGAGTAGACCATGAGTATCTATGGGCCACTTTGACAAAGTACGGAATTCCGGGACAATTTATAGATTGGCTGAGAACTTTGTATTGTGAGGCGGAGAGCTTTGCTCTGATCAATGGTTGGCAGGGTGACACTTTCAGGGTTGAGGCAGGGGTGAGACAGGGTTGCCCACTGAGTCCATTGCTGTATGTGTTTGCCATAGACCCGTTTCTTAGGTCACTGCAGGAGTGTGATTTTCAGGGGGTGCCGGTTCCCCACTACTTGCCTCTGAGAGTTGTTGCCTATGTGGATGATGTGACTGTGGTGATATCTGAGCCTCTTGAGGTGGAGATGTTGTCTGCGGCCATCAGAAGTTACTCAGAGGCCTAAGGGTCTCTGGTCAACCTTGAAAAGAGTCAAGCTCTCTGGACGGGTCATACTGATCCTGTGTTTGATCTGCCACAGTTTGCCCAGGCCTCCTCCTATATTAAGATCCTTGGGGTGAAATTTGGGAGGGATGATAATGCCAGACTAAATTGGGAAGACAAGTTGGAATCCGGAAATGCAAAGGTTCAGCGGTGGAAGAACTGGAGGCTGACCTATAGAGAAAGGGTTAAAATGTTGAAGACTTACCTGGTCCCTGTCTTCTTGTATGTCTCTGTTGTCTTTCCTTTGCCAGAATCTTTCTCCGCTAGGCTCTTTAGCCTGTTTTTCCAACTTTTGTGGGGGAACAGGTTAAACCCAGTAAAAAGAGGGATAACCTACCTACAGAGGAGAGAGGGTGGGCTGGATATGTTAAATCCAAGGGTGTTCTTTGACTCCATATTTCTAAAAGTAAATTTTGGTTGTCTGGACTCAAACAACAGCTCCCTGTGGGTTAATAGTATCAGGGACTGGATTTTGCCTTTTGCAGAATCCTGGGTGCGAGGCGGCAGCCTTAAGAGGGGTCGATTGTCTCATGGCTACCTTCCCCAGTATCTGGTCTATGGCCTGAAGTGTGTCAGGACGTGGAAGCTGGAGAAGACTTACATTGAGAGTAATACCAGGAGAGACATATACTCCAGGGTATGTAAGGCTTTCTTCTACTCCCGTCTTGCTCTAAGAGACAGTCTAACATCCACTCTCCAAGAAAGTCTTAAACTTCTCAATAGCAGAAGACTTCCAGCCAAATTATTTGACATTGCTTGGTTGTCATTACATGGTAAACTCTTTGTCAGGGGAAACTTAAAATTCTTAACTGTGCTGGAGAGGAAGTGCCCCCTGGGCTGTCAGCAGGAGGAGACCATGGAGCATTTCATTACTGAATGCTGGGGAGGGAGGAAGATATGGGAGGAAGTGTCCAGCAGGTTATCCATCTCCATACTGCAAACCCTGACATACCCCGACATAATCTATGGGGTCCCATCCAACAACAGTGGTATAGATAGAGGAACCATGTATCTGATCATTACTGTCATCAAATATTATCACTGGCACGCAAGAACCCGAGTCTCCATATTCAGCGAGAATTTTGACCATGAACTCGTAGTCAGACAGATATTATCTGAGCTCAGGTGGATAAAATCACTGGAGATAAAGAGAAACCAGAGAGACAGAAGACTATGGAGGAATGTGGATATGGTTTAAGTTGGTCATTTATTTTTACCTTGTGTTCTGTTTTTTTTTTTTTTTTCCCTCAACAGATGTGGACTCTTTAAGTTGATTTTGCTTTAGGTATTTTTTGCTTGATCCTTCTTTGTACATACAAAATGTATGAAATAATTGAAAGAATTATTGTTTAATTGTATTTATGTTGGTTTTTACTTTAATAAAAATTGCCTCCTATGTACAAGAATATAACTACTATAATACTGCTCCTATATACAAGAATATAACTACTATAATACTGCTCCTATGTACAAGAATATAACTACTATAATACTACTCCTATGTACAAGAATATAACTACTATAATACTGCTCCTATGTACAAGAATATAACTACTATAATACTACCTCCTATGTACAAGAATATAACTACTATAATACTGCTCCTATGTACAAGAATATAACTACTATAATACTGCCTCCTATGTACAAGAATATAACTACTATAATACTGCCCCTATGTACAAGAATATAACTACTATAATACTGCTCCTATGTACAAGAATATAACTACTATAATACTGCTCCTATGTACAAGAATATAACTACTATAATACTACTCCTATGTACAAGAATATAACTACTATAATACTGCTCCTATGTACAAGGATATAACTACTATAATACTGCTCCTATGTACAAGGATATAACTACTATAATACTGCTCCTCTGTACAAGAATATAACTACTATAATACTGCTCCTCTGTACAAGAATATAACTACTATAATACTACCTCCTATGTACAAGAATATAACTACTATAATACTGCTCCTATGTACAAGGATATAACTACTATAATACTGCTCCTATGTACAAGAATATAACTACTATAATACTGCTCCTCTGTACAAGAATATAACTACTATAATACTGCTCCTATGTACAAGAATATAACTACTATAATACTGCTCCTCTGTACAAGAATATAACTACTATAATACTGCTCCTATGTACAAGAATATAACTACTATAATACTACCCCTATGTACAAGAATATAACTACTATAATACTGCTCCTCTGTACAAGAATATAACTACTATAATACTGCTCCTCATGTACAAGAATATAACTACTATAATACTGCCTCCTACCCTGTATCCCAGAATATAACTACTATAATAATGCTCCCAAATGTTGTGTTTTTTCTTTTTAAAGGGTATCTTTTTTTTTTTTCAATGAAGAAGAATTCACATTTATTGCTGAACAAGAAAATGAACATTTAGTATATAGTACTGTAAGGTACCCTATGTCACAACCGAATATAAGAGACTATAATACTACCGTCCATCATGTACAACAAATAACAGTATAGCACAGTTACCAATATGTACGGACGAATAGAACAGTATAATTATTCACTGCACTTATGTATCATCTTCTAGGACATCATCATAACTACCAAACCATTACTCTCCCATGCACACAGTATCATTCCCCAAAGGGCCCCCCCCACACAGTAGTTTGCCCCATAGTGGACCACCCATGAACAACTATTATACTGTTTTTTTTCTCCCCACAAAAAAAAAAAAAAAAAAAAAAAAAAAAAAAAAAAAAAAAAAAAAAAAAAAAAAACACCTCCCCCCCCCCCCCCCCCCCCCCCCCCCCCCCCCCCCCCCCCCCCCCCCCCCCCCCCAACCCCCCCCCCACAAACCCCCCGCCCCCCCCCCCCCCCCAAAAAACCACCACCCCCCCCCCCGACCACCACAAAAAAAAAAAAAAAAAAAAAAAAAAAAAAAACACAAAAATTTTTGTGCCCCCCCCCCCCCCCCCCCCCAATACCCCACACCGCCAAAAAAAAAAAAAAAAAAAAAAAAAAAAAAAAAAAGGGGGGGCCCCCCCCCCCCCCAAAAAAAAAAAAAAACCAAATTTCCGTCCGGAAAAAACCCCCCCCTTTTGGGGGGGGCCTTATATAAAACAAACCCCCAAAACCCCCCCAACCCCACACTTTCGGGGGTCTCATATTTCCGGGGAAACACGGTATGTACAAGAATATAACTTCTATAATACTGCTCCTATGTACAAGAATATAACTACTATAATACTGCTCCTATGTACAAGAATATAACTACTATAATACTACCTATGTACAAGAATATAACTACTATAATACTGCTCCTATGTACAAGAATATAACTACTATAATACTACTCCTATGTACAAGAATATAACTACTATAATACTACTCCTATGTACAAGAATATAACTACTATAATACTGCTCCTATGTACAAGAATATAACTACTATAATACTGCTCCTATGTACAAGAATATAACTACTATAATACTGCCCCTATGTACAAGAATATAACTACTATAATACTACTGCTATGTACAAGAATATACCTACTATAATACTACATCCTATATACAAGACTATAACTACTATAATACTGCTCCTATGTACAAGAATATAGCTACTATAATACTACTCCTATGTACAAGAATATAACTAATATAATACTACTCCTATGTACAAGAATATAACTACTATAATACTGCTCCTATGTACAAGAATATAACTACTATAATACTGCTCCTATGTACAAGAATATAACTACTATAATACTGCCCCTATGTACAAGAATATAACTACTATAATACTACTGCTATGTACAAGAATATAACTACTATAATACTGTTCCTATGTACAAGAATATAACTACTATAATACTGCTCCTATGTACAAGAATATAACTACTATAATACTGCTCCTATGTACAAGAATATAACTACTATAATACTGCCCCTATGTACAAGAATATAACTACTATAATACTACTGCTATGTACAAGAATATAACTACTATAATACTACATCCTATATACAAGACTATAACTACTATAATACTGCTCCTATGTACAAGAATATAACTACTATAATACTACTCCTATGTACAAGAATATAACTACTATAATACTACTCCTATGTACAAGAATATAACTACTATAATACTGCTCCTATGTACAAGAATATAACTACTATAATACTGCTCCTATGTACAAGAATATAACTACTATAATACTGCCCCTATGTACAAGAATATAACTACTATAATACTACTGCTATGTACAAGAATATAACTACTATAATACTGTTGCTATGTACAAGAATATAACTACTATAATACTACCTCCTATGTACAAGAATATAACTACTATAATACTGCTCCTATGTACAAGAATATAACTACTATAATACTGCTCCTATGTACAAGAATGTAACTACTATAATACTGCTCCTATGTACAAGAATATAACTACTATAATACTACTCCTATGTACAAGAATATAACTACTATAATACTCCTCCTATGTTCAAGAATATAACTACTATAATACTGCCCCCTATGTACAAGAATATAACTACTATAATACTGCTCCTATGTACAAGAATATAACTACTATAATACTACTGCTATGTACAAGAATATAACTACTATAATACTGTTCCTATGTACAAGAATATAACTACTATAATACTACCTCCTATGTACAAGAATATAACTACTATAATACTGCTCCTATGTACAAGAATATAACTACTATAATACTGCTCCTATGTACAAGAATGTAACTACTATAATACTGCTCCTATGTACAAGAATATAACTACTATAATACTACTCCTATGTACAAGAATATAACTACTATAATACTCCTCCTATGTTCAAGAATATAACTACTATAATACTGCCCCCTATGTACAAGAATATAACTACTATAATACTGCTCCTATGTACAAGAATATAACTACTATAATACTGCCTCCTATGTACAAGAATATAACTACTATACTACTGCTCCTATGTACAAGAATATAACTACTATAATACTGCTCCCTATGTACAAGAATATAACTACTATAATACTAATCCTATGTACAAGAATATAACTACTATAATACTGCCTCCTATGTACAAGAATATAACTACTATAATACTGCTCCCTATGTACAAGAATATAACTACTATAATACTACCTCCTATGTACAAGAATATAACTACTATAATACTGCTATGTACAAGAATATAACTACTATAATACTGCTCCTATGTACAAGAATATAGCTACTATAATACTACCTCCTATGTACAAGAATATAACTACTATAATACTGCTATGTACAAGAATATAACTACTATAATACTGCTCCTATATACAAGAATATAACTACTATAATACTGCCCCTATGTACAAGAATATAACTACTATAATACTGCTCCTATGTACAAGAATATAACTACTATAATACTGCCTCCTATGTACAAGAATATAACTACTATAATACTGCCTCCTATGTACAAGAATATATTGTGACAACTTGGGGGAATTAAACTCAAAATGGCGGCTTGTCCTGGTCCGGACAGCGGTGGTTCATGGTACTGGGCGCCGGAAAGATAGCTTTCAGACGGTCCAAGTGTAAAATAAATGTGGCTTTATTCAGCTTAACTGCAACATAACAAAACAACAAAAAAAACCCTAAGCCACAGTTAGGGCCTAACTCACTCCTTGAGTCCCTAACTAGCCTCTGGGGCAGTAAGAGCCTGACTTAGTCTTTGTAAGTCCTCTCTGGATCCAAGCCCTCTGGGACAGACTGCCTCTCTGTCCTAGGCTGGTCCACCACCTCCTGCTCCAAGCAGGATATTCCAGCCTTCTGGAGTTACACGCCACCCTCAAAGGCGTGGCTGAGAGCCTTTTCAGGGCTGGGCCTGGGTCGCTCAACAGCGCCCTCTGGCTCACATACTCACAATATCTACTATAATACTGCTCCTATGTACAAGAATATAACTACTATAATACTACTCCTATGTACAAGAATATAACTACTATAATACTGCTCCTATGTACAAGAATATAACTACTATAATACTGCTCCTATGTACAAGAATATAACTACTATAATACTGCTCCTATGTACAAGAATATAACTACTATAATACTGCTCCTATGTACAAGAATATAACTACTATAATACTGCTCCTATGTACAAGAATATAACTACTATAATACTACCTCCTATGTACAAGAATATAACTATTATAATACTGCTCCTATGTACAAGAATATAACTACTATAATACTATTCCTATGTACAAGAATATAACTATTATAATACTGCTCCTATGTACAAGAATATAACTACTATAATACTACCCCCTATGTACAAGAATATAACTACTATAATACTGCTCCTATGTACAAGAATATAACTACTATAATACTACTCCTATGTACAAGAATATAACTACTATAATACTGCCTCCTATGTACAAGAATATAACTACTATAATACTACCTCCTATGTACAAGAATATAACTACTATAATACTGCCCCTATGTACAAGAATATAACTACTATAATACTCCTATGTACAAGAATATAACTACTATAATACTGCTCCTATGTACAAGAATATAACTACTATAATACTGCTCCTATGTACAAGAATATAACTACTATAATACTGCTCCTATGTACAAGAATATAACTACTATAATACTACTCCTATGTACAAGAATATAACTACTATAATACTGCTCCTATGTACAAGAATATAACTACTATAATACTGGTGCTATGTACAAGAATATAACTACTATAATACTACCCCCTATGTACAAGAATATAACTACTATAATACTGCTCCTATGTACAAGAATATAACTACTATAATACTGCTCCTATGTACAAGAATATAACTACTATAATACTGCCCCTATGTACAAGAATATAACTACTATAATACTGCTCCTATGTACAAGAATATAACTACTATAATACTGCCCCTATGTACAAGAATATAACGACTATAATACTGCCCCTATGTACAAGAATATAACTACTATAATACTGGTGCTATGTACAAGAATATAACTACTATAATACTACCCCCTATGTACAAGAATATACTGTAACTACTATAATACTTCCTGATAAACAGTAGATTAGGATATACAAAATATCATAAAACTTCTTAGTTCAGAATTGATTTTCCAGAACAGAATAAAATCCTGTGATCTTTGTAGTAATAAATAGGAGTCTTACAATTGTAACAATGTAGACAGTTTTTGTACCATGTGACCTGAATAAAAAGACATCCGCCACGTATCTCTCCTCCCATGTTATCTTCACTTGTTGTCTCTGGTAGATTAAAGTGTGTCATTGAAGTTTTCTCTTCTCAGAAAATGTCACATTTGGTCAGAACATCTGAATTTTGATCATTTTAGTTTCTTTTGATATAATTTCTCACTTTATTTCTTGACTTGTTCAAATCTTCATTGCGCAATAAATCATACGAAGCAAATTCCATCTCAATGTTTAAAATAAAATACCTCCGATTGTTCTCACCTTCCTTCGTCCCGCCCCCAGGTTTATTATTTTGCAGGATATAGACTAGTCTTGTGATGTTGAAGATTTTGGGCTGTGTGTTCGGTTAGCCTAACTAGGGTGGTTTTTGGGATGACAGTAACATTTCCAGATGTCTAGAAGCGGTGGGGGGTGGGGGGGGGGGGTTGTATTTTGGCGATTTAGGACAGTGAATGGGTTAATGTTCGTATCCCGACTGATCTCCACTAGAGAAGCGGCTGCGGCCGTAACACAGGTGGTGGTCTACGATAGAAGAGTCTGTATTCATCAGTAGGGCAGAAAGAGGGTTGTTGACACCATCCACAGTGGTCTAGGGCAGGGAAGGGGTTAATGTTTGTATCCATGGTTGTCAAGGGTGAACAAAGGGTTAACGCCAAAATCTCTGGTGGTCAAATAGTGGTTGATGCCAGTTTCTGTGGTGGTCTAGGACAGAGACAGAAGTGATAAGGCCAAAATCTGTGGTGATCCAGGGCATTGCATAGGACAATCCTTCAGGTCTGGTGCCCATTGGGTTGTTTAACCCTCCAGGTTCCTAGCTTGGTCTTGGCTGTGTAGAGAGGCTGAGCACTTCCTACACCTTTTTGTTCTCTTCATGCACTGATCATAGGAGAAGATAGAGAGGACAGAGCAGCTATAAGTATGGGGCTGCACAGTTCTCTCTATGATGGGCAGGATTTATGAGCACTCGAAGGAGAATTTAGGGAGTCTACATGTGACCGCACTCTCTCAGTAGAGATGAGCAATCCAGTTTAGAATGAACAGGATTTGACCTGAATTTTCCAAAAATTTAGGGGTTGACCCAGCCAAGAAACTTTTGGGATTTGTCATCCATGGATCAAATACTCTGAGGTCTCTTCAGACCCTGGATTATAATAGGTAGAGGCAAAAGGGCATTGCGGGAACACAACACTGATACTCGCCTTCCCTCTCCTCTCCTGAGCTCCAGTGTTTTTGCAATAAAGAAGACTTTTTTTTTCATGTGGGTGGTGAGTGCCGCCCTTTTTCTCTTTTTTTGGCCATTTGTGAGATTATTTCGGCTGAGCACCACCGTAACCTTGGGCTATGGAGATCTAAGTCGAGTCCACATTGGTCAATGGAATGCTATATTAGCAGTCGCGGAGAGCCAGCATCTGGTTTCTGTTATTATGTTTGTAAAATTCATTACTTAGAATTATATTCTACAATTATTGATATTTTATCATTTTATATTTACTTCCTTAGTAATACGGTCACTTGATTTTTCCTCCTTCTGTCTGACCATGGTTGTCAGCCATTTATGGTCAGAGCAGGAGTCAGGCTGTAGAAAAGTAGAAGAGTCGGAGTCGGTGGTTTGACCTGCTGACTCTACAGCACTTCCCACATGACCGCTGAGATCCAATCACAGGTCTCAGTGGTCCCCTGGAGTGTGTGACATCACCCAGAAGGGTGGAAGAGTCTAGAAGATGACCAAAGAGGACCCAGAGCGAGTGCCGCAAGGGAGTCCAGTAGAGTCGAGGGAAGGAATATTATAGGGTAGGAATTTTTCCTGTTTCCGCACCTTTCCTGGGTCCTTCTGGCCAGAAACAAAATAAGTGGACAAACCTTGTGAATATTGTCAGAACAAAGGGTTTCCCAGTGTTGTAGACGTCTTACTTGTGTGCAAATGTCAGATAAGTGTGTGACCTACCTGATATAACATTGTGGTAATGAACTGATGTTTTAACTTGCAATTGCATTAGTAAGTAGGGTCCTTTTCGGCAATCCATATGTTTTTACGGATTTGTGTCCGGAAATTGCTGTAACATACTTGTTATGGCACCCCCTGCTGTTTTTTTAAAAACCCCTTTAAAACAGTTCACTTAGTCTATCCATTGTCGGTGGTCGCACATGCCCAGTACACGCCTGATCTGAATCAATGATATAGAAGCGGCCATCTAGATATAGATGATATAGAAGCCACCACAACATACACGACAAGCTGCCCTGGGGGCATTAACCCTTTCCTGTCACAGTCATCAGGAATTTTTTTCAGCCATTTGTACTTGTGTACTTCTTCTATGGGATCGGAGCACACAGTCTAGACTCTAATCCCCACATGCATCGATATATTATAAAACGTCTTTGATCAGAATTGATTTTCTGGAACAGAATGAAATTTTCTAGACTTTGTGTTATCAAAGAAAATACATTTAGCCACATAATTGTAACAATGTAAACTTTTTATTTACCATGTGGCCTCAAAAAGTTCTTATCAAGTGTATCAAAGCAATGTGCCATGTACTGGACCTCCTGTGTTATCTCCACCCGCCGGACATCACTAGACCCCGTGCTCCTGACACATATATATATATATATACTGTATGGAGAGCTGTATTGGTAATTGCAACCTGCCCCATTGCCCTTGGTGTATAATATTATATATATACAGTATATGCACACAATATACACAGAAAACATTCAGAGAAACTAGGAAATTAAATATATAAGTGGTGATTTTATATCCTTACCTTTTATTTTACCGTTCTTTTTTTTTTTGTATTTTTAGCAGTTTTTTTCCGTATTTTTAGCCATAGGCTAATAACTCTGTACAGGCGGACTATCTGCAGGGACAGGAGGTTACACTTTACTTTTCCCTCTCTGGACTCTGCACAAGGTTAAGTGTTTTCTAGACGCTGCGGACATTCATCTGACTTCTCCAGTTCTTGTAGAATTCTCTTTTTGGCGGAGTCTCCGTTTTGTCGTCTGCAGTTATAAACTATCATGTCCTATAAACTTTCTATAACAAAGCCATGGCCGCTCGGTGTTTGTTCTCATATTGCTGACAACTCTGCTCTTTGAACCTATTATTTGCATTATTTTGCTCACATTTTATTTTAACCCTTTAAGAACGCGGGGTAGTTCGGGCATTAAGGCTCTTCTTCATATTTTACATCTTCCAAAATTGTTAACTTTTTATTTTTCTGTGGACATATGAGGGTTTATTCTTTGCTGGATGAGTTGTACTTGTAGTTGTTATCATTTTGGGGAACCTATAATGTTTTCATTGACTTTTATTAATGTTTTTTGAGGGTTCCCATGAAAAAAAAAAACTTATATAAAAAAAATTATATTTTTGTGATGTTTTCTTGTTGTTCATTCTGCATTGTAAATGACATGGTAACTTTTTCCAGCAGATCATTGTGATTCCATATTTTATCGGTTTTATGTTTTTAGCACTTTTATTAAATAAAGCGCCATTTTGCAAGATAAACCGTTGGGCACACAGTATTTTGATGTTCACAACTTTTTTTACTCTTTTGCTGTAAGGGCTCTTTTTTTGCAGGGCAAGTTGTAGTTTTTCCAGGTATCATTTTCTGATATGTACAATTTTTTGATTACTTTTTATTGCATTTTTTGGGGGGTGAGAAAAGGTGACAAAAACATTTTAAACTCCATATTTGCAAAATGAATCTTGCAAGGTTCGCCCATCACTAGTGGTGACCCAGATTCTATTATCCACACAAGAGACCAAGGTCGCCCATAACAGACTGAATGCGATGATATTAATAAGACTCGCGGCCATTTCTGGCAGGGGTGATGCTTACAAATAGTTTTTTGGGTTCTGAGGGTTATGGAAGAATTCCTCTAAGTGATCGGTTACAATATTACCTTCTACACATTCCTTACTGTATAATAATTTGGAAGTTAATAAAGAAACCCTGAGTCACCCTGGAGAAATATATGGCTCTGGCTTGCCAATGGCAGCAAGGTATGTGCATTAATACTTTCTGTTCCTGGCTAAATGGAGGCTTTGACATTTTCATGAATAGTCACTTTAAATACATTAGGCTGAGCTAATGGAAACAAGCGAGTTGTAACCGAAAAATATTCTATACATAAAACACCCCCTAAAAAGATAAAGTGCGGGAATAAAGGGAGCGCGGCCAATGCTTGCTGTGTCGGGAGCAAACTATTAAGACAAAAGCTCCTGTAATTAGCTCTAATTCATTTTCATGGGGGGATAAAACAGTGTAATGTAAACAGCGGGGGTGTCAGGGAACACTGGGTGTCAGCCGCTGACAAATCTATCCCATCTCACTGCGAGGATGTGCGCGGAGATGACACAAGGAGTATCCGGAGTCGTCTTATAATATCCATAGACACATGCTGAATGGGGTCATATCTATTATAGATAACAGGGCCGCTTTAACTATAGGGCCAATGGTGCATCTGCACTGGGCCCTATGTAGCAGGGGCCCCCTCAACCACCCCCGGATCGAGCAGGACCGTGATTTGGGCCTCATTGGTCCATCAGAGCCAATGATGTCACCCAGGAGGCCAGAAGATAACTGAAGAAGACTGTGCAGGAGCCCAGGGAAGGTGAGTATCGGTGTTTATTATGTTTCCGTACCACTGCTTATTATACTTTGGGGTCTGAAGAACCCAAAATTGTGTTCAAACCCAAATTTTTGTGTTCAAACCCAAATTTTTGGTAGAATTTGTTACGAACCCCTTTGCCCATCTCTAAAAAACACTATTCCATAGTAACCAGCTGTACAACAATTCAACATGCCGTGATTTCATTTGCCAAAATCTGGAAATTTAAGCCTCATCCCCAGGAACCGAGAATGCCAAAAACAACTCAGGAAAGCCTATTTAGGGGCAAAGTTTACATAAAACCCACCAATTTTGTGACCTTGTTGCCAGAATTTTCCTGGAAAAATTGTAAATTTTGGCATGTATTCTAAATATTATCTACAATCCTAATCTCAAAAGGAGGAGATTGGAAAGGTCATCCATTCTTAAACCTGGAAAACCGTTTGAATACAAGAAGAAAATGAAGAAAGTTAGGATGACCCTACACACATTAGATGGTTGAATTGCCCACTCGTAAGCAGCAGGTTCGGAAAATAATGTAATTTGTATGTCCATCTTAATATCCTAAGATCCTCTCATAGTCAACAGTGCAGCCTGTGGTCACTGTTAGTGTTTGTGCCTCTTATACAGCAAGTACTGAGATCGAGAACCAGCAGAATCAAGATAAAAGAAGAGGCTCAATAAAAGATATTGATATAGCACCCCCACCAGACCCCAGCATTGTCAGATCTATGCCAGATCTAAATATGATTTGTAGGTGGCGAACCCCAAAAATGACGGGATTGGCTAAACCTGTGATTTTTGTAATTATTCGGAAGGGAATAACCCTTTAAAACCATTACTATTACATTACATTGTAACCAGATTGATACTTCGGATTTCCCATAGTAAATAACATAAATGATTGAAGCTGAACTTTCTAACACTTCTCAAAAATATTATCCTGTAACCTGATGTATTTTTGTGTCCCTGTGAATTGTTTTAGATTATGTGCAGTAGATTTTATTGCCCTCTACAGTGCGGTTATCACCATATATATGAGATGGTTCAGCCATTATTCAGCCTTCGATCCCGCACGTTATTATGTCTTCAAGCTGCCCTGACCCCAGATACTGCTGAGTGAACACATCCGAAAGCTTCAGCCACGTGAGCAAATCTAGGACAAAGCGTGCAATAACCCACAGCCATAAAAAAAATCCTCCTACGACACCTCAGATCAAAGGATTTTTCTGAATTTTTCTCAATCTAAGTAATATTATTATACTTTTATATTGTGTCGTATGTTCATGGTTTAGCTAAAAGGTCAAGAAAAAACACAAAGATCTGCAGGAAAATACTCGGCAGTCCAGGAATTTGCTATTGTTTTTTTTTTAATTTTTCTTTTTGAAATCCACAAAAAAGTGATATTTCAGTAATGTTGACCTTTTGCAATTGGACTTGAGAGAACTATTAGGTTATGTTGTAGTGCTGGTCAGCAGGGATACTGTCCAGCAAGGTCAGGGCTGTATTTTTGCAGCAAAATTTGAGACTTTATCCAATTTACACCCCACTCACCAGTTTTCAAAAAAGTAGTCAGAGCAGAGCGGGAATCTAGGCAGGGCAGAGTGGGGATGCCTCAGCCCATCGGATTTACCATAACATCGCAAAAAACTAGTAGGAATTTTAGGAGAAATCTACAGTGGGGAAAAAAAGTATTTAGTCAGCCACCAATTGTGCAAGTTCTCCCACTTATAAAGATGAGGCCGGCCTGTAATTGTCATCATAGGTAGACCTCAACTATGAGAGACAAAATGACAAAACAAATCCAGAAAATCACATTGTCTGATTTTTTAAGAATTTATTTGCAAATTATGGTGGAAAATAAGTATTTGGTCAATAACAAAAGTTCATCTCAATACTTTGTTCTATCTCCTTTGTTGGCAATGACAGAGGTGAAACGTTTCCTGTAAGTCTTCACAAGGTTGGCACACACTGTTGCTGGTATGTCGGCCCATTCCTCCATGCAGATCTCCTCTAGAGCAGGGATGTTTTGGGGCTGTCGCTGGGCAACACGGACTTTCAACTCCCTCCAAAGGTTTTCTATGCGGTTGAGATCTGGAGACTGGCTAGGCCACTCCAGGACCTTGAAATGCTTCTTACGAAGCCGCTCCTTCGTTGTCCTGGCAGTGTGCTTGGGATCATTGTCATGCTGAAAGACCCAGCCACGTTTCATCTTCAATGCCCTTGCTGATGGAAGGAGGTTTGCACTCACAATCTCACCATACATGGCCCCATTCATTCTTTCATGTACACGGATCAGTCGTCCTGGTCCCTTTGCAGAGAAACAGTCCCAAAGCATGATGTTGCCCCCCCATGCTTCACAGTAGGTATGGTGTTCTCTGGATACAACTCAGCATTCACTCTCCTCCAAACACCACGAGTTGTGTTTCTACCAAACAGTTCTACTTTGGTTTCATCTGACCATATGACATTCTCCCAATACTCTTCTGGAACATCCAAATGCTCTCTAGCAAACTTCAGACGAGCCCGGATATGTACTGGCTTAAGCAGGGGGACACGTCTCGCACTGCAGGATCTGAGTCCCTGGCGGCGTAGTGTGTTACTGACGGTAGCCTTTGTTACGTTAGTCCCAGCTTTCTGCAGGTCACTCACTAGGTCCCCCCGTGCGGTTCTGGGATTTTTGCTCACCGTTCTTGTGATCATTTTGACCCCACGGGGTGAGATCTTGCGTGGAGCCCCTGATGGAGGGAGATTATCAGTGGTCTTGTATGTCTTCCATTTTCTAATTATTGCTCCCACAGGTGATTTCTTCACACCAAGCTGCTTGCCTATTGCAGATTCAGTCTTCCCAGCCTGGTGCAGGGCTACCATTTTGTTTCTGGTCCTTCCACAGCTCTTTGGTCTTCACCATAGTGGAGTTTGGAGTGTGACTGTTTGAGGTTGTGGACAGGTGTCTTTTATACTGATAACAATGTCACACAGGAGCCATTACTACAGGTAATGAGTGGAGGACAGAGGAGCCTCTTAAAGGAGAAGTTACAGGTCTGTGAGAGACAGAAATCTTGCTTGTTTGTAGGTGACCAAATACTTATTTTCCACCATAATTTGCAAATAAATTCTTAAAAAATCAGACAATGTGATTTTCTGGATTAGTTTTCTCATTTTGTCTCTCATAGTTGAGGTCTACCTATGATGATAATTACAGGCCGGCCTCATAGATTGTAAGCCCTTGTGGGCAGGGCCCTCTATCCCACTGTGCCAGTCGGTCTCTGTTAGCATTATCTGGTTTGTATATCTGGTGTACCGTATGTAAATCCTTATATGTAAAGCACCATGGAATTAATGGTGCTATATAAATAAACAATAATAATAATAATCTTTAAGTGGGAGAACTTGCACAATTGGTGGCTGACTAAATACTTTTTTTCCCCACTGTACATAGATTTCCATTCTGGGGCATGCAACATCCCGTGACGCACCCGAATTATTAACAGGCCGGACATTCTTAATAGTTCTGGTTATCTTGTTCCAATGTACAAAATTGGTTAACCACTTCAGGACCGGGCCATTTTCAGGTTTTTTCATAGATGTGTTTTTGAGGGCTACAACATTTGTTCCCTTTTGGGACACTCAAATAATTTTTGCCTGTTTTTTTCAATGATAAATAGGGCTTTATTTTTATGTTGTTTTCATTTTTCCATGTTTTTTCTATATTTTAATATCGGAGAAAATGTCAACAGAAAAGGAGTGTCTGACTTAATAAATCAGCCCCAATAGGTTTATTTTTTTTTGCCCTTTCCTATACAATTTTTTTGCTCTAAAAGTTTGCAATTGTAATTTTCCATTCATTTTAAAATATTTTCTTTGAGTCATTTCCGTTCAAATCCATCTCTTACTTCGAGTCCTTTTTCAACACCTTAATTCTCTTACGTGACGTTTTATTCGGACATGTTCAAAACCTTTTACTTCAAGTCTGTTTGCTTGGCACCTCCTAGGAAAGATGGAGCCCCATAGAAAGATTCTGACTGGGCCCACAACATGGTATAATGCCCCCTTTACTAACCCTACATGTGGTATATTGTCTCCCTTAATTGGCCCCCCCCACACAGTATATTGCCCCATTTATTGGCCCCCTGTGTAGGCTCCTTTACAGTAAGTGCCCCCATTACAGGTTGGCCGTCCCGCTTTGCCTTTAACCTCCTGTTCCACATTACACCCAGACACAGATCATCGTCAGGACGTAAAGTTCAGCTCCCCCTAGAGGCTGAGGGCAAAGCGGAGAAGGCCGTGAGCAGGATTGGGGACAAGTAACTTAATATAGTACAAAAAAAAGAAAAGCAAAGTGAGTCTGAGCCTCCACATTTTGTGGGCCCCATAGCAGCTGCCCTTTTAGCTTTATATTGCATGTATATGAGTCTGAGCCCCACGGGCCCCATCCTATGAGGTATAGATATCATAACACTGCCATGACTTTATGGCTGTTATTTGGGACATCTATCATTAGCAAACATAAAAACAGTAAAATATTACATGTCATGTGTAGAAAATATTCCCACTGAGCTCCACACGCTGCACCGAGGAACCGCGCCATCAATGTCATGACTGATGCTGTATATAACTGCAAAATCATCCCATTTTATGTGTTTAAGGAATTGACACAAGTTTCATTTATATTCTGCAATTCAATAATGAAACATTTTTCAAAAAACGTAAATGGAACAGAAAATTATATTCTTGCATCTTATTGTTTCCATTTCTTTCTTTCTTATTCGAGTCTATCAAGAACCTTGTCTAATAAAAGTAAGGAGGCAGCAATTTTGCAAATGTGAATTTTATATCGGCTGCTACTAATGTATACATCATTGTTCAGCTGATTTTATAAACACGTCCGAATGATGGAAAACGGCATTATAGTAAACAGAGATAATTTATATACCGCCAGGCATCAGCTTCATGCCAATTCAGATGTGTTCCTACACACAGATAGATGAGAAGCTATGAAGAATAGAAGGAAGATACAACTAGACACAACAGGGAGAGATCTACTGTAATAGTGCCCTGAATGTACACAAATATAACTACTATAATACTGCCCCCTATGTACAAGAATATAACTACTATAATACCGCTCCTATGTACAAGAATATAACTACTATAATACTACTCCTATGTACAAGAATATAACTACTATAATACTGCCCCTATGTACAAGAATATAACTACTATAATACTACTCCTATGTACAAGAATATAACTACTATAATACTGCTCCCTATGTACAAGAATATAACTACTATAATACTGCTCCTATGTACAAGAATATAACTACTATAATACTGCTCCTATGTACAAGAATATAACTACTATAATACTGCTCCTATGTACAAGAATATAACTACTATAATACTACTCCTATGTACAAGAATATAACTACTATAATACTACTCCTATGTACAAGAATATAAGTACTATAATACTGCTCCTATGTACAAGAATATAACTACTATAATACTACCTCCTATGTACAAGAATATAACTACTATAATACTGCTCCTATGTACAAGAATATAACTACTATAATACTACCCCCTATGTACAAGAATATAACTACTATAATACTGCTCCTATGTACAAGAATATAACTACTATAATACTGCTCCTATGTACAAGACTATAACTACTATAATACTGCTCCTATGTACAAGAACATAACTACTATAATACTACTCCTATGTACAAGAATATAACTACTATAATACTACTCCTATGTACAAGAATATAACTACTATAATACTGCCTCCTATGTACAAGAATATAACTACTATAATACTACCTCCTATGTACAAGAATATAACTACTATAATACTACTCCTATGTACAAGAATATAACTACTATAATACTGCTCCTATGTACAAGAATATAACTACTATAATACTGCCTCCTATGTACAAGAATATAACTGCTATAATACTGCTCCTATGTACAAGAATATAACTGCTATAATACTGCCTCCTATGTACAAGAATATAACTGCTATAATACTGCCTCCTATGTACAAGAATATAAATACTATAATACTGCTCCTATGTACAAGAATATAACTACTATAATACTGCTCCTATGTACAAGAATATAACTACTATAATACTACTCCTATGTACAAGAATATAACTACTATAATACTGCTCCTATGTACAAGAATATAACTACTATAATACTGCTCCTATGTACAAGAATATAACTACTATAATACTACTATGTACAAGAATATAACTACTATAATACTACCTCCTATGTACAAGAATATAACTACTATAATACTACTCCTATGTACAAGAATATAACTACTATAATACTACTCCTATGTACAAGAATATAACTGCTATAATACTGCTCTTATGTACAAGAATATAACTACTATAATACTGCCCCCTATGTACAAGAATATAACTACTGTAATACTGCTCCTATGTACAAGAATATAACAACTATAATACTGCTGCTATGTACAAGAATATAACTACTATAATACTACCTCCTATGTACAAGAATATAACTACTATAATACTGCTCCTATGTACAAGAATATAACTACTATAATACTGCTCCTATGTACAAGAATATAACTACTATAATACTGCTCCTATGTACAAGCATATAACTACTATAATACTGCTCCTATGTACAAGAATATAACTACTATAATACTGCTCCTATGTACAAGAATATAACTACTATAATACTACTCCTATGTAGAAGAATATAACTACTATAATACTACTCCTATGTACAAGAATATAACTGCTATAATACTGCTCTTATGTACAAGAATATAACTACTATAATACTGCCCCCTATGTACAAGAATATAACTACTATAATACTGCTCCTATGTACAAGAATATAACAACTATAATACTGCTGCTATGTACAAGAATATAACTACTATAATACTGCCCCCTATGTACAAGTATATAACTACTATAATACTGCTCCTATGTACAAGAATATAACTACTATAATACTGCTCCTATGTACAAGAATATACCTACTATAATACTACCTCCTATGTACAAGAATATAACTACTATAATACTGCTCCTATGTACAAGAATATAACTACTATAATACTACCTCCTATGTACAAGAATATAACTACTATAATACTCCTATGTACAAGAATATAACTACTATAATACTACTCCTATGTACAAGAATATAACTACTATAATACTGCCCCTATGTACAAGAATATAACTACTATAATACTGCTCCTATGTACAAGAATATAACTACTATAATACTGCCCCTATGTACAAGAATATAAATGAATTACTGACTTTTGGCTTGGACTTAAACATTGTTGTCCTGCCCTTAAGACTTAGCTTTAGTGTCAGTCTCAGTATTATTCATGTGGACATTTTGGTAAGTCAGTTCTTCCTTCTGATGTTTAGCAGTATGCAGGCAGCAGGTATTATACATGATTATATTTGTGTTATTATATATGAGTATTTGTATCATGTTGAAAATTCACTATAGTTTAACTTTGGAGAGCCATGAAGGGGTTAATCAGACCTGTGAGGAGACTTTGTGTACATGGGGCTTATCGGACACTTGTCCATCTCCTGGAGACATTGAGCATTAGTAGAATAAATTCTGTCCACATCTTGTGTGGAAAGCCACAATCAGCGGAGCGGTCGCGTCTTCTGTCCCCGCTACTGAACCTTTACCATTGAAGGACTGGATGAGAGGTGGGCGCCATTGTCTGTAAATAAAGCTGCGCCCTGTAAGTGCCCGGCTGGATGTAACGTTGGACTCAGCAACAATGGAGGTAATCTAGTACATGTCAGCACACATTGCCTCTGCCCCTCGGATGAACCGCGCCGATGTCATCATGACAGTAAGGAAAGGTAATTGGTTTCAATAACCCGTAATTGAACACTTCATAATTTTTTTATGGTTACCTTTATGTCCGCCGTACGTTTCCTCCATGACAGATCTTCAGACACAAATTCACTGATTATCCTCGAGATTCAAGAAATTGATAAACTCTCAGATGGATCATTATCTGCGATGACCAGCTGTGAACTCACATGTGTCATACCCCGAGCTGATACCCACAGCTGAGCCTCGCTTTACTGTACTGGATATTATAGGGTGACGAGGATGTACTGGGGCACCAAGAGACTTTCAGCACAATAGCATGTGGATTGCAAATGTCTCCACACCCCACCAAAGCTCCCTTCTATAAATGCTGAATTACCAATATGAAGTCGGAAATGTAAGACCCCCTGCACATGACAGTCACGAGATCCACTTTGTGGGAAGTCTTTTTGGGTCCAAATGGGATCATGGCATAAGGGGAAGGAAAAATAAATTGAGTATCTTTCCCCTCTTCCTTGTGCCATGATTCTTTCCTCTTCTTGAATACAATAGAGTTGGGGCCCTCAAAATCAAAAGGAGCCCTTATGGTGCTTGATTCTGCCCCTCAGGACAAAAGGTTCTTGTCTTTGTCTCCTTGCCTACGCCTTTCTCAACCCCATTGTATTTTTTTTATCAATGTAGTTCCTCAGGGGCGGGGAATCCTGCACAGTTTCTCCCACCCACTAGGAGAGATGATAGGACTAAACGAGGCTAAGCTTCCTTCGATTCAAGGACACCAGGGCTGTTACATGGTCTACCTCAGTGCTTTGTATGTCCTTGTATCTTTTACCCTTCCCCTGGTGGGGCCAAATATCAGGTGACTTTTGAATAGTTTTTGACTTTTGCTCCATGTAGGTGACTGTCATATTACCATGGAGGGAAGTTTTGCTACATTTTAGAATTGCAGAAGACTTCAGTCTCCCGTCTTGTCATGAGCCACTCCCGGTGTTTTTGTAGTTGCAGATTACCTTTTCCCATAATTTACATACAGCCTTTTCTTATTTGGCACCCCAAGTGTGAATTCAGAGCGCCATTCCACTAGGGGCAATAGCAGTAGCTGATGTGATTTAGGGAGAGCTTCTTTTCCTTTGTGTTTGGCAGCCCAGCCAAGGTTCTCTCTGGTGGAGAATACTGGAAACCTGAAAAGTTCCCCAATGTACCCCCTGCCGCAATGCATCACAGTTTTTCTCGCTGCACTTTTCACAGAAAGTCTACAGAGTTTTCCTCTGCGGACTTTCTGCTTCCATTATACCTATAGGGAAATTGTCGGCGTTTCCGTAGGTATAATTGACATGCTGCGATTTCCAAAACCACGATTCGCTACAATCCCATCCCCACTTTGCTGTGATTGTTTCCGCCACAGGCAAACCGTGGTGTTCTCGTTACGTTGGGCCCGGCCTAAAGTGGGAATGTATAGAAATCCTGTAGGGATCTTGTAAGAGAGTCTGGCACACAGAGTCAAGTAAAGACTGCGCAGCAAGGGAAATGCAGGCAGTGACCGGTTGTACCAATTGTCATCTCAGCCCCAACTCACAGTGGTAAAGTTTGCACCTCCAAAATTGGATGCTGTTCACCTCTGTTCTACTTCAATTTAAAGTTGCAAGTTACTTTGTGTCTCCTGAGTCTTATTCCTGCACAACCATCATGGACACCCCAACCACCATCAGGCTCAGGAAGGCTGACAGCATTTAAGACATACCCCAGGGGAACCACCATCACGTACCCTGCTGGCACCCTCAGCGTTTCAAAAGCTCAGGAGGAAAGGTGTAAAAGTAGGCTGAAATGGACCAAATTTTTAACCCATTATAACCCTGTTTTTGAAAAATTCACACACCCCTCTTTCCCAGGACCCACAACACCAGTATGAGCAGAGCGTTGACACTGGAGCTGCGACACACTGTGCGAACCTTACCCTATAGCGCCCTATAGCTCAACTTCCTGGACCTCTGTGACATGTGGCAAAAGGAAGTTCACTGCTACATATAAAAATTCAAGTGGAATTATATTCTCAAGTCACCCGAGCTTCCTGGCATATCAATGAAAATCAGAGAACGCCTCGAGCTCGTCTCCTGGCCGCAGAACTATCCACTAATTAAAAATCCACTAGTCCCGCTGGCCTCATCATTCTGGCAAATCAAATGGGCCAGAGTCTAAGTATTGATAGGAAGCGCGCGGCTCCTGGTAATGACAGCCTTTGAATAACAGATTCAGGAGCGGCTCTGCTAGGTCTTGACGGTCCATATCGATTGGGGGAGGGGAGGAGGGGGCCGCATAAAGGCTTCTTATCATAGTGTTTAACATGTAATGGAGCGATTCCGCACGGCGGCGGCTGAACCTCCATTGTACGTGGCACATTCATCAATGTACTTTCGGAGCTGTATTTGCTTCTGCAATTTTAATTTTAATTTTTTTTTCTTTATTTTTTATTCTCTTGTCGAAGAGAAATGAAGCAATTGTCAGCGATAGAAAAGCATTGGAATTATTCGGAAGGCGGAGAATTAGGGGCGATTTGTTTTGTGATAGAAGAAAAGTTCAGAAAAGTTGTAGAATTCTATTCATTAGCCAATCTTTATATGGATAAAACAATCCACGGTTGGAGAAGAAGGGGCAGCCTTAAAGGGATAGAAAAAACAGGGATGTCGTCTTACAAAAAGAGCCCCACTCCTGTCACAGGGTGTGTGGGGTATAGTAGTTTAGCCCCTTTCTCTTCAAGGTGCTGATCTGCAATGCCAGATTCATCCTGCTGACAAGTGTGGCGCTGTTCCTTCAAGAAACCAGCTATGTCTGTCTTATCCTGCACAACCTCTTTAAGCCAGCAATATTGGGCGGTTGTATGCTCATGACCTTACCCCACTTGGAACATTAACCTTTAACCCTTTAATCTTTGCGGCCACTCAGGAGCTCAGGTCTTCATTGGGTCTTACACATCAGAAATAGTCTTTAGATGTCTCGGGAGCTTGATCCGGGGGCAGCGATCCATTACGATGACATACGGGAGCCCATTGAAGGCTCCCTGGCTTGTCATTATTGTAATAGGCAGCCTGTAATAGACTTCTATAGATTTTACAATATACTGCAATGCTGATGCATTGCAGTATATTGTGTTATTGATCGGAAAAAAAATTAATAAGTTAAAAACATTTAGATCAGACATAATAAATAAATAAAAACATATCTCCACGTCCAGAAATGTCCAGACTACAAACGTATAAAATATTTTCTAAAAATTGTTGGGTTTTTTTGTGTTTTGTTTTTTTATAAACAAAGAGTGCCCCTCTAGTCCATGGACTGTATCTGGTATTGTAACACACGTCCATTCCTTCATTGGATATCAAATATTGGTGACCTTGGCTGTAGAATTTATTGAATACATAGATCAGTCAACAGCATCCTACTGATGGTTTCCACACTTCAACTTTTTTTTTTTTTTTAACCTACAGATAAAAACAATTACTAAGCTACTAAAAGAGTAATCCATGATAAGGTTGCAACAACTAGACTTTTTTTGATGACCATATAGAAAATGTTAAGGTTTTAGGTGCACAAATAAAGTAAAAAAAAAAAAAATACAAAAAACATCTCAGGAGAGCCGGTTTCACTTTAAGAGCTAAGTAAAGTCTAATAATGATATTTTTCACAGCATCTCAGGGCAGTTTTGTTTGGTTCATCAGTTTCGGTAAGACAGCGCCACATTCCACGGCATCTTCGCTTGAATAGAGTGTTAGGATTGTAGACAGTAGCTGACAGAGTCTGGCGGGGAGCGGATCCTCTCTGTGCGGCATCTGAAGGAAATCCACAAATTGGAAAGCGCTTTTCATGAAAGAACAATCAGACCTGTGCTCTCCGCAGCCCAAAGTGTGTACGTAGCCGGGTGCGCGGCGGAGAATGGACAAGATGCCGGCACATCCTGGCACAAATCATTAAATTAGTCCAATGCTGCATGTCTCAGGAGAACCGCGCTTGTCACTTCATTGCTTCCTCTAGTTCTGTCTGCTGAAATACCAGCCAAGGGGCATCGGCATTAACCCCGAATATAGGTGTAGTGGAAGAACGAAAATCTAGAACATATTACAGAGTTATAGAAAAGTACCAGGATCTTCTGAAATCTCACTTGTCAATCATTCATGTCCACTTATAAAAAGTAGAGTGTCCAAAAATAGCACAAACAAAAAGACTTTACTATCCAGTGTCCAGATAAAATGATACTGGGGGCCAACAACAATAGTACCCTTCAATGGACCATTATTGTATTTGAGTCTGGGCCCACTGGAGGACCCACTGGTATTCTGGTGAGCCAGTCCGACACTGGACACGCTGTTGGATTATTCTAAAAAGTAGCGGCTGATATTTTACTTATCTGTTCGCACATGTCTAGGAGCAGGGATGGGTGAGTAAAATATCGAACGCTACCTCTTGGAATAGTTCAATAAGTAGCGGCCTAAAATGTCAGTGTGTGGGGGCCAAGAAAAGTGGGCAGTATACTGTGTGGGGGCCAAGAAAAGTGGGCAGTATACTGTGTGGGGGCCAAGAAAAGTGGGCAGTATACTGTGTGGGGGCCAAGAAAAGTGGGCAGTATATTGTGTGGGGGTCAAGAAAAGTGGACAGTATACTGTGTGGGGGCCAAGAAAAGTGGGCAGTATACTGTGTGGGGGGAAAAAAGAGTCAGTATTATATGTGGGGGGTCGGTCAAAAAAAGGACAGTATACTACACAGGAACCAGTGAAGGGGGTATTATACTGTTGTCGCCAATTAAGGGGACAATGTACTGTATGGGGACCAGTAAACGGCATAATATGCTATGTGTACCAATAAAGGGAGCAGTATACTGTGTGGGGGCTAAGAAAAGTGGGCAGTATACTGTGTGGAAGCCGCCAAAAAAAGTGGGTAGTATACTGTGTGAGGGCCAAGAAAAGTGGGCAGTAAACTATATGGGGGGGGGGGCAAAAAAGGACAGTATACTACACAGGAACCAGTGAAGGGGGTATTATACTGTGGTGGCCAATAGAGGAGGCAATGTACTGTATGGGGACCAGTAAATGGGGTAATACACTGTGGGTGCCAATAAATTGGGCGGTATACTGTATGAGGGACGGTGAAGGAGGTAATATACTGTAGGGGCCAGTAAAGGGGGCGTCATACTGTGTGAAGGCTAATAAAGGGATAATTTTGATCTGCAAATGGGAAGCATTGCTGGTAAAGATGGCTCATGGACTACATTTCTAATTAGGGGGACCCCCAGACATAATTTTGCTTGGGGCCCCTAAAATGACAAGTCCGCCCCTGGGCTTTATAAATATATTTTACTTATGTGCCACTGTTGCACCACGCAGACTGCGGACTATATTATCCGAGCCTCAAAAAACAAAGACAGCAACAACAAAAAAACCAAAAACATTTCTTTATGGGCGTAATAACAGGAGGGAACGTGGAGACACTTTCTGCTGCGATGCAATTTAACAGCCACAATAAAGCTGTCTCTCCAGAACACAATCTCGAGCTCGTTCCGGAGCTGGCACAGAACATTCATTCCCTTCTCTATCTGGAAGAGATAGGCCACATGTTTCATAGAAATGGGCGCCCTCTCCTCTACCAGCTATACATCTGTGTTAGGCAGGACAAAGAAGACAATTCACAGATTCTCAATGCCAGTGGGAGGTCATGTCAGTTGTTTAGAAAAAATACTTTGAGAAATTCGAGAAAGAAATTGGTTGTTCCCTGGAAACCATCAACAAGCAGGACAACCGCTGAAGACGGATTTATGACTCAGTTCATTAACACTTGTTAACAGATGTCCATTAACAAATTATTAAATAGACAATAATTTTTCAGACTCTCATTTAATAGAGCATGTGTTTCTGGATCAAAATGTAATTAACTTTATTTATAAATGTTGCTGTCTTCTTCCTGAAAAACCTCTCTAAAGTTGCTGCCACTAGGTGTTTCCCTTCTAGCTAATTTGCTGTTTATTTCCTGTTAATAGGGAATTTCCGTCCTTAGTTACCTTCGAAATCAAGATGGGTTCACAGTGAGTGGAGGGAGGTGAATGGAGAGGGGAGGAACAGGTCTCTCCTCACAGTCTGCATTCATCTTTCTCTCTACACAGCACTGAGAGTATTCTGCACAGTTTACAATGTAAGAAAAGTCTACTATGTATGTGTATGTACTTCTGACTAGCTGCTTGTGTTATTACAGATGGGATGTTAGGAATAGACATTGAGTAACTTCCCTGATTGTGCTCATAGAGTTCTCTTTTCTGTGTCAGGGATCTGCTTAGCTGCATCATGCCCTGTATTTGCAGTCCAATGTCCCTGGATCTCCTTTATTATGGTCACATGGGCTTTTCTAAGATTTTTTCTTTGCTATTGTACAGTTACTCCTGGCAGAATTACATGTAAAGAAACCAGTAGTAGTAATGGATGAGGGGGCAGACCTTTCCTTATTGTACACGCCCACAGTCTCAGAGAGAAAAGTAAAATGTGCTGCAGCCACAAAGTGATCATTAGCAGCAGAAAACCCAATAGGACGCCATGCAAGACCCTGCAAATATTTCAACTTTTCATGAAAACTCAGGTACCCTTTATATAGCGATATCTAATACTTACAGGGGTACTCATGAGTTAATGATAAGACGAACTAACCATGAACCAATAGGACAGATAACAAAAAAATAGATTAGTCAACAGCACATTGCTGATGGTTTCTGAGTAATAATATTTTTTCCACCCTTCATTTAAGGGTACCGAACTGCTTTATAATCTATTTTGCGGTATTATTTATGTAGCTTGTGGCTATAATATTAATAAACTATAAATGTGTAATGTAATTATGATCATGCAGTATATGGCTGTATTATTTGGGTGTAGTATGATGGTGTAATTCCAGCACTCTATGGCAGTATTATTTATGCATTGTTTGGTGGTTTTATTTCCGTGTGCTGTTATTATTTAGACACTTTTTATTATATTACCTTTTCACACTGAATGATAGCGATGCTTTATACCTGTACGGTGTTATTAATTCAGCACTGTATGGTGTTTTATTTTCAGCGCTATTAGATAATCCTTAGTACTGTCATTATACCAAGGAGTCTTATTGCACTCATTCTTTAAGGCACAGTCTCCAAGTATAGCAGTTTGTTCCCCCCACCCCTTTCCCCAGGTATTGAATGCCATTGTAAACTAGCTGGCGGTATCATTTATACACTCTGTGGCTATAACATTGCTGTGCTGTTTAGCTGTGTTATTTGGGAATTCCCGGAAGTATTGTATAAACCCTATATGGAGGTATTATTTGGGTACTGTATGATGTTATAATTCCAGCACTTTCTGGCAGTATTATTTATGCACTGTTTGGTGGTTTTCTTTGGACTCTGCATGATGCTATTGTTTGAATGATTTTTGCTGGTATTGTTTGATAGCTATGTTTTTGCACTCTATGGCGGTATTATTTCAGCACTCATTGTAGTAATGATTTACTGTATAGCTGTGCTATTTGTGAATTTGTGGAGGCTTTATGTATTCATTATGAGGTAGTATTATTTGAGTACTATTTGGCAATATAACTGACATAATTTCAGCACTTTATGACAGTATTGTTAATACACCAAGATGTGACTCCCCCCAGTCATGTGATCCACCAGGTGCTGAGAACTGCAGGAGCTGCTGGGTCCTAGAGGATACAGATCAGACCTACAGTGTATAGTAGGAGATCACAATCCTCCTGTAGCTGGGGCTCATGTATCAGCCTAACCCAAATACTAATATATCAGCCCCACCTACAGGGCCAATCAGCACACACAAAAAATAAAATAATAATTATAATAAATATGACTATGAGGTCAGAATGAGTAACGAAAATAAATACAAATAAATAAAAAATAAGACAAAAAATAAAGGAAAATTTTTAAAACGGAATGTTCTAGCCCCGCCCCCTAGCGATACAAAAGTAAAAATAAAAATGAAATATAATAAAGCCCTATGTAACACAAAAAAATAATTAAATAAATGGACTGAAAAAAAAAAATAGTTATAGTTTTCAAAACCCAAAATAAAAATGTGTCCGGTCATGAACCAGGGAGAATGACCCAGTCATGAAGTGGTTAACATGAGTTAGTCGTTGGGCAATGTGTGGTACTATTGTGATCACACTGAAATATGGCGGCAAATTCAGCCTTGGGGAACATAAGCTGTAACATTAGCCCGGTGTGGCTACATTGATGATGGTCTTGGGGACAGGGGGGCATTTGTATGGGCAGCTCCTGTACTGTACGTCTATAGGACACTGTACACACTAATGAGAAGGCCCACATTCCTGTGTTATTTGCAGACCCCTAATTTCCACTAACCCTCTGCTGCTTTTGGAAAGGGTTAAGTCTGGAAGGTCAGGATCGGGACTGTCTCCTTAATTCATCAGATGAAATTTACAGGAAACATCGGAATAAAACGCATCAAAGCATGAAATGTGAAAACACGAGACGCGGCAGTTCTGCTTCTCCCCTTCTGTCCCCGATCACAAGAATCCTTAATTGCTTCATAGATCTCTGTAGCCGCATCTTGTGGCCGACAATTATCTTCCTTCAGGATGTTCCAGAGATTTGTGGTCTTTTTAGAAATCTGTATTGTTTGGCTCTAAATGGTTTTCAGACTAAAATACAGGAGAAAAACAGTGAAAGAAAATGAAGATAAAAAGAATCTTCTATGTAATATCTATCTATCTCATATCCATATCTATCTATGTATTTCATATCTATCTATCTATCTCATATCTATCTAGCTATCTATCTATCTATCTCATATCTATCTATCTATCTATCTATCTCATATCTATCTATCTATCTATCTATCTAATATCTATCTATCTCATATCTATCTATCTATCTCATATCTATCTATCTATCTATCTATCTCATATCTATCTATCTCATATCTATCTATCTCATATCTATCTATCTATCTCATATCTATCTATCTCATATCTATCTATCTATCTCATATCTATCTCATATCTATCTATCTATCTACCTCATATCTATCTATCTATCTATCCCATATCTATCTATCTATCTATCTCATATCTATCTATCTATCTATCTATCTATCTATCTATCTATCTATCCCATATCTATCTATCTATCTATCTATCTATCTCATATCTATCTATCTATCTATCTATCTAATATCTATCTATCTCATATCTATCTATCTATCTCATATCTATCTATCTATCTATCTATCTATCTCTCTCATATCTATCTGTCTATCTCATATCTATATCTATCTATGTATTTCATATCTATCTATCTATCTATCTCATATCTATCTCATATCTATCTATCTATCTATCTATTTCATATCTATCTATCTCATATCTATCTATCTCATATCTATCTATCTATCTATCTATCTCATATCTATCTATCTCATATCTATCTATCTATCTCATATCTATCTCATATCTATCTATCTATCTATCTATCTACCTCATATCTATCTATCTATCTATCTCATATCTATCTATCTATCTATCTATCCCATATATATCTATCTATCTCATATCTATCTATCTATCTATCTCATATCTATCTATCTCATATCTATCTATCTATCTATCTATCTATCTCATATCTATCTATCTATTGATCTATCTATCTATCTATCTATCTCATATCTATCTATTTATCTTCAGTATACGTCAGTGATCGTCTATCTGTCTGTCTCATATCTATCTATCTATCTCATATCTATCTATCTATCTCATATCTATCTCATATCTATCTCATATCTATCTATCTCATATCTATCTATCTATCTATCTATCTCATGTCTATCTATCTATCTATCTACCTATCTATCCCATATCTATCTATCTCATATCTATCTCATATCTATCTCATATCTATCTCATATCTATCTCATATCTATCTATCTATCTATCTATCTATCTCATATCTATCTCATATCTATCTATCTATCTATCTCATATCTATCTATCTATCTCATATCTATCTATCTATCTATCTATCTATCTATCTATCTCATATCTATCTATCTATCTATCTATCTATCTCATATCTATCTATCTCATATCTATCTCATATCTATCTATCTATCTATCTATCTATCTATCTCATATCTATCTATCTATCTATCTATCTCATATCTATCTATCTATCTATCTCATATCTATCTCATATCTATCTATCTATCTCATATCTATCTCATATCTATCTATCTGTCTGTCTATCTATCTATCTCCTATCTATCTATCTATCTATCTATCTATCCCATATATATCTATCTCCTATCTATCTATCTATCCCATATCTATCTATCTATCTATCTATCTCATATCTATCTATCTATCTATCTATCTATCCCATATCTATCTATCTATCTATCTCATATCTATCTATCTCATATCTATCTATCTATCTCATATCTATCTATCTCATATCTATCTATCTCATATCTATCTATCTCATATCTATATCTATGTATTTCATATCTATCTATCTATCTATCTCATATCTATCTATCTCATATCTATCTATCTATCTCATATCTATCTATCTATCTCATATCTATCTATCTCATATCTATATCTATCTATGTATTTCATATCTATCTATCTATCTATCTATCTCATATCTATCTATCTATCTATCTCATATCTATCTATCTCATATCTATCTATCTATCTCATATCTATCTATCTATCTATCTCATATATATCTATCTATCTCATATCTATCTATCTATCTCATATCTATCTATCTATCTCATATCTATCTATCTCATATCTATCTATCTATCTATCTATCTATCTCATATCTATATCTATCTATGTATTTCATATCTATCTATCTATCTATCTATCTATCTATCTCATATCTATCTATCTATCTATCTCATGTCTATCTCATATCTATCTATCTCATATCTATCTATCTATCTATCTCATATATATCTATCTATCTATCTCATATCTATCTATCTATCTCATATCTATCTATCTATCTCATATCTATCTATCTATCTCATATCTATCTATCTCATATCTATCTATCTATCTATCTATCTAATATCTATCTATCTCATATCTATCTATCTATCTCATATCTATCTATCTATCTATCTATCTCATATCTATCTATCTCATATCTATCTATCTCATATCTATCTATCTATCTCATATCTATCTATCTCATATCTATCTATCTATCTCATATCTATCTCATATCTATCTATCTATCTACCTCATATCTATCTATCTATCTATCCCATATCTATCTATCTATCTATCTCATATCTATCTATCTATCTATCTATCTATCCCATATCTATCTATCTATCTATCTATCTATCTATCTCATATCTATCTATCTATCTATCTATCTAATATCTATCTATCTCATATCTATCTATCTATCTCATATCTATCTATCTATCTATCTATCTATCTATCTATCTATCTCTCTCTATATCTATCTGTCTATCTCATATCTATATCTATCTATGTATTTCATATCTATCTATCTATCTATCTCATATCTATCTCATATCTATCTATCTATCTATCTATTTCATATCTATCTATCTCATATCTATCTATCTCATATCTATCTATCTATCTATCTATCTCATATCTATCTATCTCATATCTATCTATCTATCTCATATCTATCTCATATCTATCTATCTATCTATCTATCTACCTCATATCTATCTATCTATCTATCTCATATCTATCTATCTATCTATCTATCCCATATATATCTATCTATCTCATATCTATCTATCTATCTATCTCATATCTATCTATCTCATATCTATCTATCTATCTATCTATCTATCTCATATCTATCTATCTATTGATCTATCTATCTATCTATCTATCTCATATCTATCTATTTATCTTCAGTATACGTCAGTGATCGTCTATCTGTCTGTCTCATATCTATCTATCTATCTCATATCTATCTATCTATCTCATATCTATCTCATATCTATCTCATATCTATCTATCTATCTATCTATCTATCTCATGTCTATCTATCTATCTATCTACCTATCTATCCCATATCTATCTATCTCATATCTATCTCATATCTATCTCATATCTATCTCATATCTATCTCATATCTATCTATCTATCTATCTATCTATCTATCTCATATCTATCTCATATCTATCTATCTATCTATCTCATATCTATCTATCTATCTCATATCTATCTATCTATCTATCTATCTATCTATCTCATATCTATCTATCTATCTATCTATCTATCTCATATCTATCTATCTCATATCTATCTCATATCTATCTATCTATCTATCTATCTATCTATCTATCTACTATCTATCTATCTATCTATCTATCTATCTCATATCTATCTATCTATCTATCTCATATCTATCTCATATCTATCTATCTATCTCATATCTATCTCATATCTATCTATCTGTCTGTCTATCTATCTATCTCCTATCTATCTATCTATCTATCTATCTATCCCATATATATCTATCTCCTATCTATCTATCTATCCCATATCTATCTATCTATCTATCTATCTCATATCTATCTATCTATCTATCTATCTATCCCATATCTATCTATCTATCTATCTCATATCTATCTATCTCATATCTATCTATCTATCTCATATCTATCTATCTCATATCTATCTATCTCATATCTATCTATCTCATATCTATATCTATGTATTTCATATCTATCTATCTATCTATCTATCTCCATATCTATCTATCTCATATCTATCTATCTATCTCATATCTATCTATCTATCTCATATCTATCTATCTCATATCTATATCTATCTATGTATTTCATATCTATCTATCTATCTATCTATCTATCTCATATCTATCTATCTATCTATCTCATATCTATCTATCTCATATCTATCTATCTATCTCATATATATCTATCTATCTATCTCATATATATCTATCTATCTCATATCTATCTATCTATCTCATATCTATCTATCTATCTCATATCTATCTATCTCATATCTATCTCATATCTATATCTATCTATGTATTTCATATCTATCTATCTATCTATCTATCTATCTCATATCTATCTATCTATCTATCTCATGTCTATCTCATATCTATCTATCTCATATCTATCTATCTATCTATCTCATATATATCTATCTATCTATCTCATATCTATCTATCTATCTCATATCTATCTATCTATCTCATATCTATCTATCTATCTCATATCTATCTATCTATCTCATATCTATCTATCTCATATCTATCTATCTATCTATCTATCTAATATCTATCTATCTCATATCTATCTATCTATCTCATATCTATCTATCTATCTATCTATCTCATATCTATCTATCTCATATCTATCTATCTCATATCTATCTATCTATCTCATATCTATCTATCTCATATCTATCTATCTATCTCATATCTATCTCATATCTATCTATCTATCTACCTCATATCTATCTATCTATCTATCCCATATCTATCTATCTATCTATCTCATATCTATCTATCTATCTATCTATCTATCCCATATCTATCTATCTATCTATCTATCTATCTATCTCATATCTATCTATCTATCTATCTATCTATCTATCTATCTATCTCATATCTATCTATCTATCTCATATCTATCTATCTATCTATCTATCTATCTCATATCTATCTGTCTATCTCATATCTATATCTATCTATGTATTTCATATCTATCTATCTATCTATCTCATATCTATCTCATATCTATCTATCTATCTATCTATTTCATATCTATCTATCTCATATCTATCTATCTCATATCTATCTATCTATCTATCTATCTCATATCTATCTATCTCATATCTATCTATCTATCTCATATCTATCTCATATCTATCTATCTATCTATCTATCTACCTCATATCTATCTATCTATCTATCTATCTCATATCTATCTATCTATCTATCTATCCCATATATATCTATCTATCTCATATCTATCTATCTATCTCATATCTATCTATCTCATATCTATCTATCTATCTATCTATCTATCTCATATCTATCTATCTATTGATCTATCTATCTATCTATCTATCTCATATCTATCTATTTATCTTCAGTATACGTCAGTGATCGTCTATCTGTCTGTCTCATATCTATCTATCTATCTCATATCTATCTATCTATCTCATATCTATCTCATATCTATCTCATATCTATCTATCTCATATCTATCTCATATCTATCTATCTATCTATCTATCTCATGTCTATCTATCTATCTATCTACCTATCTATCCCATATCTATCTATCTCATATCTATCTCATATCTATCTCATATCTATCTCATATCTATCTCATATCTATCTCATATCTATCTATCTATCTATCTATCTATCTCATATCTATCTCATATCTATCTATCTATCTATCTCATATCTATCTATCTATCTCATATCTATCTATCTATCTATCTATCTATCCCATACCTATCTATCTATCTCATATCTATCTATCTATCTATCTATCTATCTCATATCTATCTATCTATCTATCTATCCCATATCTATCTATCTATCTATCTATCTCATATCTATCTATCTATCTCATATCTATCTATCTCATATCTATCTATCTATGTCATATCTATCTATCTATCTATCTATCTATCTATCTCATATCTATCTATCTATCTATCTATCTATCTCATATCTATCTATCTCATATCTATCTCATATCTATCTATCTATCTATCTATCTATCTATCTCATATCTATCTATCTATCTATCTATCTCCATATCTATCTATCTATCTATCTCATATCTATCTCATATCTATCTATCTATCTCATATCTATCTCATATCTATCTATCTGTCTGTCTATCTATCTATCTCCTATCTATCTATCTATCTATCTATCTATCTATCTACCCATATATATCTATCTCCTATCTATCTATCTATCTATCCCATATCTATCTATCTATCTATCTATCTCATATCTATCTATCTATCTATCTATCTATCTATCCCATATCTATCTATCTATCTATCTCATATCTATCTATCTCATATCTATCTATCTATCTCATATCTATCTATCTCATATCTATCTATCTCATATCTATCTATCTCATATCTATATCTATGTATTTCATATCTATCTATCTATCTATCTATCTCATATCTATCTCATATCTATCTATCTATCTATCTCATATCTATCTATCTATCTCATATCTATCTATCTCATATCTATATCTATCTATGTATTTCATATCTATCTATCTATCTATCTATCTATCTATCTCATATCTATCTATCTATCTATCTCATATCTATCTCATATCTATCTATCTCATATCTATCTATCTATCTCATATATATCTATCTATCTATCTCATATATATCTATCTATCTCATATCTATCTATCTATCTCATATCTATCTATCTATCTCATATCTATCTATCTCATATCTATCTATCTATCTATCTATCTATCTATCTCATATCTATATCTATCTATGTATTTCATATCTATCTATCTATCTATCTATCTCATATCTATCTATCTATCTATCTATCTCATATCTATCTCATATCTATCTATCTCATATCTATCTATCTATCTATCTCATATATATCTATCTATCTATCTCATATCTATCTATCTATCTCATATCTATCTATCTATCTCATATCTATCTATCTATCTCATATCTATCTATCTCATATCTATCTATCTATCTATCTATCTCATATCTATATCTATCTATGTATTTCATATCTATCTATCTATCTATCTCATATCTATCTATCTATCTATCTATCTCATATCTATCTCATATCTATCTATCTCATATCTATCTATCTATCTATCTATCTATCTATCTATCTCATATCTATCTATCTATCTATCTATCTCATATCTATCTATCTATCTCATATCTATCTATCTATCTATCTCATATCTATCTCATATCTATCTATCTCATATCTATCTATCTATCTCATATATATCTATCTATCTATCTCATATCTATCTATCTCATATCTATCTATCTCATATCTATCTATCTATCTATCTATCTCATATCTATCTATCTATCTATCTCATATCTATCTATCTATCTCATATCTATCTATCTCATATCTATCTATCTATCTATCTATCTCATATCTATCTATCTATCTATCTATCTATCTCATATCTATCTATCTATCTATCCATCTATATCATATATATCTATCTATCGCTATCTATTGCATATCTATGTACTTATTTCATGTTTCTTTTTATCTATCTCTCTCTTATTTGTTTTTCTGCCTACTATATATTTGCTCATCCATCCATCTTTAACTTAACTTGTTTTTGCTTGAGGACTCCAATTTCTTATGTAGCCAAATAAATGCAGTATAGACACATGCTAGCAAAACTCTTTACAGGTGCAACTCACAACACATCCACTGGGTGGCTGCACCTGGACATATATAGCACACCACTTTGTGACACAATATTATAGAACCTTATGGTCTTGAAAAGCTAATAATCTCCAGACGCACATCTATCTCATGACTATCTATCTATCTATCTCATGACTATCTATCTATCTATCTATCTATCTATCTATCTATCTACATGGCTATCTATCTATCTCATATCTATCTATCTATCTATCTATCTATCTCATATCTATCTATCTATCTCATATCTATCTATCTATCTATCTCATATCTATCTATCTATCTATCTATCTATCTATCTCCTATATATCTATCTATCTATCTATCTCATATCTATCTATCTCATGACTATCTATATCATATCTATCTATCTCCTATCTATCTATCTATCTCATATCTATCTATCTATCTATCTCATATCTATCTATCTCATATCTATCTATCTATCTATCTATCTATCTCATATCTATCTATCTATTGATCTATCTATCTATCTATCTATCTATCTCATATCTATCTATTTATCTATCTTCAGTATACGTCAGTGATCGTCTATCTGTCTCATATCTATCTATCTATCTCATATCTATCTATCTATCTATCTCATATCTATCTCATATCTATCTCATATCTATCTATCTATCTCATATCTATCTCATATCTATCTATCTATCTATCTCATGTCTATCTATCTATCTATCTACCTATCTATCCCATATCTATCTATCTCATATCTATCTCATATCTATCTCATATCTATCTCATATCTATCTATCTATCTATCTATCTATCTCATATCTATCTCATATCTATCTATCTATCTATCTCATATCTATCTATCTATCTCATATCTATCTATCTATCTATCTATCTATCTCATATCTATCTATCTATCTATCTATCCCATACCTATCTATCTATCTCATATCTATCTATCTATCTATCTATCTCATATCTATCTATCTATCTATCTATCCCATATCTATCTATCTATCTATCTATCTATCTATCTCATATCTATCTATCTATCTATCTCATATCTATCTATCTCATATCTATCTATCTATGTCATATCTATCTATCTATCTATCTATCTATCTCATATCTATCTATCTATCTATCTATCTATCTCATATCTATCTATCTCATATCTATCTCATATCTATCTATCTATCTATCTCATATCTATCTATCTATCTATCTCATATCTATCTATCTATCTCATATCTATCTCATATCTATCTATCTGTCTGTCTATCTATCTATCTCCTATCTATCTATCTATCTATCCCATATATATCTATCTCCTATCTATCTATCTATCCCATATCTATCTATCTATCTATCTATCTATCTCATATCTATCTATCTATCTATCTATCCCATATCTATCTATCTATCTATCTCATATCTATCTATCTCATATCTATCTATCTATCTCATATCTATCTATCTCATATCTATCTATCTCATATCTATCTATCTCATATCTATATCTATGTATTTCATATCTATCTATCTCTCTATCTATCTATCTATCTCATATCTATCTATCTCATATCTATCTATCTATCTCATATCTATCTATCTATCTCATATCTATCTCATATCTATCTATCTATCTCATATCTATCTATCTCATATCTATATCTATCTATGTATTTCATATCTATCTATCTATCTATCTCATATCTATCTATCTATCTCATATCTATCTCATATCTATCTATCTCATATCTATCTATCTATCTCATATATATCTATCTATCTATCTCATATCTATCTATCTATCTCATATCTATCTATCTATCTCATATCTATCTATCTCATATCTATCTATCTCATATCTATCTATCTATCTATCTATCTATCTATCTCATATCTATATCTATCTATGTATTTCATATCTATCTATCTATCTATCTATCTATCTCATATCTATCTATCTATCTATCTCATATCTATCTCATATCTATCTATCTCATATCTATCTATCTATCTCATATATATCTATCTATCTCCTATCTATCTATCTCATATCTATCTATCTATCTATCTATCTATCTATCTATCTATCTATCTATCTATCTCATATCTATCTATCTATCTATCTCATATCTATCTATCTATCTATCTCATATCTATCTATCTATCTATCTCATATCTATCTCATATCTATCTATCTCATATCTATCTATCTATCTCATATATATCTATCTATCTATCTCATATCTATCTATCTCATATCTATCTATCTATCTATCTCATATCTATCTATCTATCTATCGCATATCTATCTATCTATCTATCTCATATCTATCTCATATCTATCTATCTCATATCTATCTATCTATCTCATATATATCTATCTATCTATCTCATATCTATCTATCTCATATCTATCTATCTATCTATCTATCTATCTCATATCTATCTATCTATCTATCTATCTATCTCATATCTATCTATCTATCTATCTATATCATATATATCTATCTATCGCTATCTATTGCATATCTATGTACTTATTTCATGTTTCTTTTTATCTATCTCTCTCTTATTTGTTTTTCTGCCTACTATATATTTGCTCATCCATCCATCTTTAACTTAACTTGTTTTTGCTTGAGGACTCAAATTTCTTATGTAGCCAAATAAATGCAGTATAGACACATGCTAGCAAAACTCTTTACAGGTGCAACTCACAACACATCCACTGGGTGGCTGCACCTGGACATATATAGCACACCACTTTGTGACACAATATTATAGAACCTTATGGTCTTGAAAAGCTAATAATCTCCAGACGCACATCTATCTCATGACTATCTATCTATCTATCTCATGACTATCTATCTATCTATCTATCTATCTATCTATCTCATGGCTATCTATCTATCTCATATCTATCTATCTATCTATCTATCTATCTATCTACTCATATCTATCTATCTATCTCATATCTATCTATCTATCTATCTATCTATCTCATATCTATCTATCTCATGACTATCTATATCATATCTATCTATCTCCTATCTATCTATCTATCTCATATCTATCTATCTATCTATCTCATATCTATCTATCTATCTATCTCATATCTATATCATATCTATCTATCACATATCTATCTATCTATCTATCTATCTATCTATCTCATATCTATCTATCTATCTATCTATCTAACCTATCACATATCTATCTATCTATCTATCACATATCTATCTATCTATCTATCTATGTCATATCTATCTATCTCATTATCTATCAGAAGCCATTCAGTGACTTCATCATATAAATCAGCCAATCCCGTCCCTGTATTCTCACCCCGTCTGTCCCTGTCTATAGAGCATTACCTTCCATATAACACCTCCAGTGAGTGAAAATAAGCCTTGTGTATTTCTAGATAAAGTATTCACACCCCGGTTACTTTTCACACATTATTTAGCTGCACAAAAACACAAACTCCAGACAGGCAGAGCTGTCACAGTATGTGGAATAGACCCGGGGAGCGTAATCTCTAGATAATTCTGTGTATTATAGATTTCCTAAAGTAAAATCCACTGCAAAGAGCTGCCAAGTACAGAGTGATGTCAGGAATCCTAACAGAGAGGATTTGGTGTTGTGCCTGGCGCATGGAGGGGCTCTCCGACCTGAATATAAAGTATTGGGACTACTTACTGCTTTACTCCTAACCGGACTCCAGTCCACTTACTGGTCCCATGTGGCCAGAACATTTTTAGTTTTTTTTTCCAAATACAATGTTTTGAGGTTTTTTTTTATTACGTTTTACTAATTCTTCACGAGGTTGGGAACCGATTCCACCATCCTGCACCACATGGCGTCTGCCAGCAATGTGACTACAAGTCTCCTCGTGGTCAGGTAAAGGAGACAGCGCCAGAAAAACATATTAAAAATCATTTTATTTCTTCATGTTAAAAATTTGTCCGGGATCAGATGGGCATCCGCATACACGTTTCGAGACATTTCAGGATCATTGCTATGGGTAAGAGTCAGGAATGTCTTTGTAACGCAAAGAAATAAAGTGATTTTTAATCAATCTTTCCAGTATTGGATACTTGCAAGTTTTCACTTGGGTTCTCCTTTACCCCCGCTGTCCGAGGGGTGCTGCGGCCACAGGAGACAAGACGTGTCGTCACATAGTTGTCAGACGCCATTCCACTATTTCTTTAGGTAAGGCAAGGGTCACATCTGGGTTCTGTTGGAGACTCTGTCAAAGAGTTAAGCTGTACTTTTGATCTTCTTTTTTGATAGACCTAGACCCCCTCATGATTCCTCAAAAACAGAACATGGTCTCCTTGCTCATGAAACATCTGACTGGTTATCATTCCCCATTTTCAGTCCAAAGCATTTAGATCTTCTCAAAATCCAAAGTTGAGAATTTTATAATTGTTCGGCCTTATTCACCCGACATTTGAAGTCCATATTTTGTAATGTTTGCTGTATAAAAAATGGATTATCATCCAAGGTACGTCCGATAAAAAGGGATCAGTGGGACAGGTGAAAAAAAAGACCAATGAAATTCATCTATTTTTTTCAACAGTTCGTTAAAAAATGGATGCAAAAAGGGATGCCAACAAAAACGGACAAACCGATGTGGAATGAATAAAAGAGGACCTGTCACTACCTCAACCAATTCCAGTTCTTTCCCTTCTTTAATAGGCGCCCTTCTGCAGAGATTTCAGCACACTTGGAATTTTTTCTCTAGCCCTCACCGTTCCTGAGCAATCAGTGTGGTTAATTTTGTTGCCTGAAAAGCTAACTAGACTCCCTAATGACCAGTGGGTGGAGTCAGGCAAGCAAGCAAGGGGGTGGGATTCTAAGCTTTGACACAGTCAGACTCCCTTGACTGCTTCTGCCTGACACCACCCACTGGTCATGAGGGAGTCTAGTTAGCTTTTCAGGCAACAAAACTAACTGCACTGACTGCTCAGGAATGGTGGGGGCTAGAGAAAAGATTCCAACTGTGCCAGAATAAGTGGAGGGGCGTCTATTAAAGGATGAAAAAGAGTTGGTAGAAGCAGTGAAAGGTCTTCTGTAAAAATGGCCCAATTTGTCTATTTTTTAAGGCAAAGAAATGGTCATGGTTGTGTGACTATCGTCTTATCCTGTAGAACAGTGCTACTCTTGTCTAGAGGATGTGGATGGTATTACAGCTGTGCTCCAGTGACTTGTTGACTGTCTGACTGGTGATAAGGGCTTTGCATGGACAGGTTGAGTTGGTCGTTGTTTTCCTTGTCATTATTTCTGTGGGCACTTTTATTCGGTTTATGGGTAATAATAGAAGCAGACATTTCCGGTTAGATGAGCCATAGATCACCGGGGCAATGAACATGACCAGATAAATTCATTTCTATAACCGGCGCCACAAAATCTACACAGAAATGAGAGGATGACATTGCAGAAGAGAAAAGCACAGAAGACGCGAACATTACACAAGTTACTCAGACGGACAATGTTTTTGATCTTTTGTCTTCTTAGACTTGATGGGATTTTCTTACAAGTTCTCGCACACCCATAAATCATTATTATATCTATTATACTCTTCAGGCCTCAGAGTATTATAATAGGAAACCAGGGAAGGTGCGGAAAAAACACTTATATGTGACTTTCTTAGGCTCCGCCGCAGCTTCTGGTCTTCATTCTTGGGTGTCCCCAATCGCAGTTTTCAGCGGTGACCCAGGACGAAAAACCTGGAAGACACCGGAGACTTCTGGGAAAGAAGACTGGATGCTGCAGCGGAGGGGAGTATAAATGTTTTTTTCTTAAAAAATTCTGCACTGGATTCTGGAAAGCAGATAAAAGGTATTTGCTCCGGGTGTTGGTTGTCAGGGGGTAATAATAAGTCACTTATATATTTAGAGACAGAGTTAGAGCAATGAACTGAAGAATTGCCCCGGGTGAAGGAACGTCTAACTACAGCTCTATAGCTCAGAGCATATTAATAGCACATCCTGATTGGACCAAACACAAATCTTGCAGGCAAACTTCATGAATATTCAGGAGACAAATCTCATAAGGGTCTCCTATCACTACTTAAAGGGAGTGTCACCAGAACCAGCATATCACCCCAGCCCTGCAGATAGATAGGTTAGTGTCACCAGAACCAGCATATCACCCCAGCCCTGCAGATAGATAGGTTAGTGTCACCAGAACCAGCATATCCCCCCAGCCCTGCAGATAGATAGGTTAGGGTCACCAGAACCAGAATATCACCCCAGCCCTGCAGATAGATAGGTTAGTGTCACCAGAACCAGCATATCACCCCAGCCCTGCAGATAGATAGGTTAGTGTCACCAGATCCAGCATATCACCCCAGCCCTGCAGATAGATAGGTTAGTGTCACCAGAACCAGCATATCACCCCAGCCCTGCAGATAGATAGGTTAGTGTCACCAGAACCAGCATATCACCCCAGCCCCGCAGATAGATAGGTTACTGTCACCAGACCCAGCATATCACCCCAGCCCTGCAGATAGATAGGTTACTGTCACCAGAACCAGCATATCACCCCAGCCCTGCAGATAGATAGGTTAGTGTCACCAGTCCCAGCATATCACCCCAGCCCTGCAGATAGATAGGTTAGTGTCACCAGAACCAGCATATCACCCCAGCCCTGCAGATAGATAGGTTAGTGTCACCAGTCCCAGCATATCACCCCAGCCCTGCAGATAGATAGGTTAGTGTCACCAGAACCAGCATATCACCCCAGCCCTGCAGATAGATAGGTTACTGTCACCAGAACCAGCATGTCACCCCAGCCCTGCAGATAGGTTAGTGTCACCAGACCCAGCATGTCACACCAGCCCTGCAGATAGATAGGTTAGTGTCACCAGAACCAGCATATCACCCCAGCCCTGCAGATAGATAGGTTAGTATCACCAGACCCAGCAACAGAGGCAGTGATTCACAAGGGGAAAACATTGTTTGATTCAGGTGACCCTAACCTATCGCTGGGGTTCGACTGATATGCCGAACTGGTGACACATTCCCTTAAAGAGGTCAAAGCCATTGGAGGAGCAGAAGGAGACAGATTAGTAACAGGGAATCAGTGAATGTCCCAGTGTCCCAGCCACATTATTCTCTAAGGAACCTTGGAATATCATGAAAAAGTTTAGAATAAAAGGAGATCCTCAGCATCTTTTTGCAAGTTTTTGTTGATACTTTCTCGGTCACTTCATTGCGTTTCTGTTGCTATATCCGTCTCCAGTCATTGATTTCTCATTTCTTTTCCATTGTTGTGTGCAGAAACCATAGAACTAACATGCAGATAAATCAGCTTCACGGGAAAAACCACTGGAAGACAAATATGAGCCAGAAAAGAAGAGAGTGGGGGAGGGGAGGGGAGAGCGGGGAGCAGTAATACTCAGCTTTGTAGATATTTCCATAAATGTAGGAGCTCAGTATCGAAAGGTAATGAAAATGAGCAATTCTGTGTGGACGAGATAAAGGCTTTTGTGAAGAAAATCACAGGAGGAAAGGAGAAAGAGGTGGATTTCATTAACGTATGTAAATAGAGGAGCAGGTGCCAAAAACTCCTGATCTAATCTGATTAGTGCTTTATTATACTCAATTAACACTCTGTATTGGCCTTGAATAGCAAACGCAAAACTGTAACTCATCAACTGCTGCAACACTACAACTCCCAGCATGCCCCAACTTGACCAGTGGACTAGAGGCAACCCGTAGCAACTTTTGTATTTTGACTCTGAAAGTATTACATGCTTGTGGTTAAAGAGGACCTTTCACCAACTCCACCAATTTGAGTCCTTGCCATCCTTTAATAGCCGCCCTCCTCTGATTCTAGCACAGTTGGAATTTTTTTTCTAGCCCCCACCATTCCTGAGCAATCATTGCAGTTAGTTTTGGTATCTGATATGATAACTAGACTCCCTAATGTCCAGTGGGTGGTGTCAGGCAGGAGCAGGCAAAGGGGCGTGACTCAGAGCTCTATCACTGTTTGCCTCTGATTAGTTCTCTGATCCACGCTCCCTGCCAACTCCTGCTTAATGCCACCCACTTAACATTAGGGAGTCTAGTTACATACCAAAACTAACTGCACTAATTGCTCAAGAACAGTGGGGGCTAGAGAAACAATTCCAGCTGTGTCAGAATCAGTGGAGGGGATGAAAAGAGCTGGACTGGTGGAGTTGTGAGCTAAGAAGATCAGAATCATATAACGGTGTTAGGTTGTGGACTGACAGCACAATGTAAACAGTTTGCTGTTGGGCCACTCCCAAGGGTGTTGTCTAAGCAGTCTCCCCTGGATTCACCCTTTAAACCCTGTACAGAGGTCTGGACTTCACTGCAGGTCACTACCTCTTGGAGTGGTCCAATGTCCCAGTACAGGAGGCGACTGGCCAGGGTCCAGAGAGACCCAAAGGGTCAAGCAAAAACAGTCCGTTATGGGCCAAGCGTTCGGGCAGGTGGCATGAGAGTGCAGTAAAGTTGGTAACTGGTGTCAGGCAGAACAGGGTGAGAGGGCAGATACAGAGTCAGAAAACAGACCAGCAGTCAATACACAAAGAAACTGTCAGAAAGCAGGTCAAGTATGCAGATACCCTTGCAGGAAAAAATTAAGCTATGAACCTATATTGCTCAGACAAGGTGTGACATGTGAAGCAGAACTTTAGGTGGCAGGAAGAAAGGGTTTCCCCACCAGGTAGGCAGACCCAGCAGTTACATCAGCAATACAAAGTGCCTGGCAGCATGGAGGAGCAGCAACCACAAAGTGTGCAGCAAGAACAACATGGCGGCCATGCCTGCTGAGAGAGGTAGTGCATCGGTGAGTATGACATATAAGGTGCAAGTGCAGAGCTATGATCTCATATTGGGACCCCAGCAGTCTCCACATTTTGATGAGCAGTGATGGGGTTCTGAGGAGTTTTGGGGCGTCTCAGGTGTTTACAGTCCTTTGTTAATAAACCAGGATCACACAACGGGTCTGTCTCGTAGTTTGGCGCTCGCTCGGCTTTGTTGCGAGTTTATCATTCATTGTATGTGCAGTGAGCTGGGTATTAAGGAATCTTAGCTGTGAGGCTCGCCATTTTTTTGTTGCACTATAAATCTTCAGACTTCAAATAATCCCTTCACGAATGTTCATTATACATCACGCCACGCAGACCTCCTCCACAAACCGGATCATAAAACCTTCCTTCACTACTTTTATTTCAGAACTTTCATTTTTTATTTCTTTGTTTTGTGAGCCCGACGACAAAATAGAGAACTGAGCAGACCTACAAACAGTAGAGACATCATGTGCGATAAAACCGCAGGGGGATGTTACCAGACTCTGGAGCATTGGACTGCCGGGTGTCATGGCTGATCAGACACGCAACGTCTTTTCTGGTTGTAGTCTTTCACATTCTCTGTCTTTTCCAACAGACCCAGACCAACATGACGATTTCTCCTGGTAGGACATGTCCTTGGAGAGTTTGCTGCTGTTGTTTTTCTCTTACATCGGTTGCCAGCCATGGCAGCCATAGGTTGCCCCCCCACACCCACAATGCCAATCATAATAGCCCCTATGGTAGCCACAATTTACCCTTTGACAGCCACGATGCCCGGATGTTGCAAGCGATAACAATATTTATCACCTGTCCAAAAAATAGGTAATAAGTAAGTATCCGATCACTGGGGGTCCCATCAATCATGAGAATGGAGGTCCCATGCCCCCAATGTCAGTGGCACAATGGTCACACACACGTGCATTGCCATAGATAGCTACATATCTTGGCTTTCTTCATCAATTCTAGAGCTAAGCGAACAAGTTTCCAATGAACCAGGTTCGTACCAAATTTTCCAAAAATTTTTGGTTCGGCCAAACCCAGGATTTTTGGGGTTCATCACTCACAAATCACTATTACAATACAGGGTCTGTTCAGACCCCAGAGCATAATAAGTGGAGCCCCGGGGGAGGTGCGGAAAATAATAAACACCGATGCTTGCTTACCATCACCTCTCCTGTGTTCCCTCAAAGTATCCGGTGCCCATTCTCCAGTGTCTTCAGTCGTCTTTAGGTCATTTCCATCCAAATGATTTAACAGGTCCTGGTTGACCGATGAGGCTTGAGATTGGAAGGAGGAAGTGGAGTTCAATATTATAGTCTCAGAAAAGCCCTTTTAGTTCTGTCCATGGATAGTTTATTCCATAAGCAAAGATTTTGAGGCTTGTCCCTTTAATTACATCTTAGTTTTTGTGGGTATCATTGTGTCTATAGCACTTACCATCAAATATCATCAGATCTACTGTCATAAGCATTAGACCCTAGTGGTAAGAGATGACATCCAAGCCACCTCCAGATTGGGTTGTTTTATGTTGGACTTTTGGCCTCCTTTATTGTATCAGAGTTTGGGTCCTCCTAGAGATCCTCCGGCACTTGCGATGGACTTTTGGGCAGATATCAGCCATGTTATTATTCTGTGTAACTACTGTTCACGTCTCAAAAACTTCTGTGCAGATGGTAATATCAAAGGCATTAATTCGATCTGCCTTAGAGGTTTATGGGCACCTTAAGAAGGGGAAAGTAATGCCGTAAAACTTCTTTTGTACTGATAGAGAAGATCTAGAGATTGTTTTGGTAACCTGAAGTGTGTATTTGGAGCGTAAAATATGATCTCACAGGAAGGGTCCGACTTTTTTATTGTTTTAATTTAGTTCGCCCAGCTGGTAACCATCCAAAAGTAAAGTATACAACAGAGTAATGTCATTGTAATACCCAGATTTGCTGCATAAATCTCAGCCGAATATCCGCAAATGCACAAAATACGACGTGACCAGAAAGCAATTCTTTCTGTGAAAATCAGATTTTTTTTTCAAGAAGTCTGTGCTCAGTGTGTTCTACCTGCGGGGAAGTTATCCGCTCATACAAAACAGCCAAAATCCTGATCATGACTTAATCCAGCAATGACTGACTCTATATGAGGAACGAGTGGGTAATACTTGAGGTTCTGGTGGCATTGTGACCAAAGCTGGAGCCAGGGGTGTAACTTCAGGGTGCGTTCACATTTGGCCCAGGAAGGTGTCCCTGTCCAAGATGAGCAGACCAGTACTATAAACAATACATTATAGAAGCTTCATGTTGTGCCTCTGGCCAGAGCCTACTGCTGAACAAACCAGGTCATAACATTATGAATTTTCCAAAAATTTTGGTTTTGGCCAAATCTAAGATTTTTGGGGTTCACCATTCATAAATCACTATTTTACTCTGGGGTCTCTCCAGATCCAGGAAAAGTACAGAAACATAATAAAAATGTATATTCACCTCTCCTGGACTTCCATGCAGCATCCAGTGCTTCATTTTAGGTCCCACGCCCTCGGGTGACCATAGACGCCCCAATCACAGGCCTCAATGATCCTCCAGGGCCCGTGACATCACCAAGGGGAGAAATAAGACCATGATGAAGTGCCAGGCAGGAAGGGTGAGTGAAGAGGAGTATTAGTATTTATTATTTTACGTCACCTCCCCTTGGACTTCCACTTCTAGGTTGGATTCAACAGGTTTGGTCTGAAACCAAGCTGGAGGATGAAGCTTTTGAATATTTGCAAAAATGAATCTCAGGATATTTGCCTATTTCTACTGAATCCTTACAAGTGTCTCTCTCTTTGTTACCCTGATGTTTGCTCCCATGGCGTGGATGACCACGATCCAAACTATTTTGGAATGCCAATGTAGCCAATCATTAGTGGCAGCGGTCACATGGAGCAGAGACTCCTCCAATGACGTTACTGACTACCACACATGACCAATGAGGCCAGTGATCAATCACAGTGGTCATGTAAGGGGCTATTAATATCCTAGTTGGAGCATAGGAACCGGAGACCTATAGAAATCCCCTGTACAGCATATCCATCATTACTATATTTGGCATAAATCATGTGAATACATGGAATATTGTAATATATTTTTTCTCTACATCCAGCAATGTGGATTCCCCTCTACCTACCAGTAGTCTCTCAGATCTCAAAAAAAATAGAAAAGAAGGTGAGGAGGGGGATGCAGCTGCAGGTTCTCTCTGTCTGTGAGAGTGCATGCTGTGAGAGGGGAGAGGGAGGTGCAGTGGGAAGACATCTGATTGGTTCAGAGAATCACAAGAATCACACAAGGAAGTGCTACCTCCCCCTGCAGACATGGTAAAAGGTGTAAGGAAAAAATGCCAAAAACATAAGTCAGACACATAATATCTTATTGTATCTAATATACATTTATAAGTGCCTAGAGAGTGACTGAGTGGCACAATGTATATAGTACTCTCTACATAGACCAGTATATGGAGGACTCGAGCAGTATGTTTCATCTATGTAATCCCGCTCAAAACAATAATGGTGATATAATAATTATTTTTTATTTGCAGCAATGTTTGAATTAAAAAATGTGGGTAAGCTCGGGGTGAGCGAACCCTGTCATATCCATCTTGTAAATATGCAATATAATCAATAGGAGTCTTCAGAAACATTATTCTACTGGCGATACGATCAAGGACATTACTGGAATGCAATCACATCAGTGGCGTCGGATGCGCGGTTCTAGGTATTATTCTGGGGGTTGTTGATATGCTGTCCGGGTGCGCATCTTTAATTATTAAGAGGCTGCCTGCGACGCTCACACCATAATTCAGTTTCAAGTGGATCTTGTGATTATTGGTTTAATGGAAGGTCAGAAGAACAGAATAATTCAGTGTAAAGAGAGATTCAATATACAGTGGAAGATTAATAGAAAGCCGGGCCGGGCTCAGAAGCTGCTACATCATATGTGTGTACACGAGGGCAAAGAAAAGAAGGTTATTAGAGAACAGGGCCACGAGGGAATCCAATGAGAAGATGATTGGAAAAGTGTGTAGACATAACATTACTCATAGTATGATAAACAGGCTAGAGATGTAAATAGCACTGCCCCCTATGTACAAGAGAATTACATCTATAAGATTGTCTTTATGTACAAGAATATAACTACTATAATGCTGCCCCCTATGTACAAGAATATAACTACTATAATACTGCTCCTATGTACAAGAATATAACTACTATAATACTGCTCCTATGTACAAGAATATAACTACTATAATACTGCTCCTATGTACAAGAATATAACTACTATAATACTACCCCTATGTACAAGAATATAACTACTATAATACTGCTCCTATGTACAAGAATATAACTACTATAATACTGCCCCCTATGTACAAGAATATAACTACTATAATACTGCCCCCTATGTACAAGAATATAACTACTATAATACTGCTCCTATGTACAAGAATATAACTACTATAATACTACTCCTATGTACAAGAATATAACTACTATAATACTGCCCCTATGTACAAGAATATAACTACTATAATACTGTTCCTATGTACAAGAATATAACTACTATAATACTGCTCCTATGTACAAGAATATAACTACTATAATACTGCCCCTATGTACAAGAATATAACTACTATAATACTGCTCCTATGTACAAGAATATAACTACTATAATACTGCTCCTATGTACAAGAATATAACTACTATAATACTGCTTCTATGTACAGGAATATAACTACTATAATACTTCCCCTATGTACAAGAATATAACTACTATAATACTACTCCTATGTACAAGAATATAACTACTATAATACTACCTCCTATGTACAAGAATATAACTACTATAATACTGCTCCTATGTACAAGAATATAACTACTATAATACTACTCCTATGTACAAGAATATAACTACTATAATACTGCCCCTATGTACAAGAATATAACTACTATAATACTACTCCTATGTACAAGAATATAACTACTATAATACTGCTCCTATGTACAAGAATATAACTACTATAATACTGCTCCTATGTACAAGAATATAACTACTATAATACTGCTTCTATGTACAAGAATATAACTACTATAATACTGCTCCTATGTACAAGAATATAACTACTATAATACTACTCCTATGTACAAGAATATAACTACTATAATACTGCTCCTATGTACAAGAATATAACTACTATAATACTGCCCCCTATGTACAAGAATATAACTACTATAATACTACTCCTATGTACAATAATATAACTACTATAATACTACCTCCTATGTACAAGCATATAACTACTATAATACTACCTCCTATGTACAAGAATATAACTACTATAATACTGCTCCTATGTACAAGAATATAACTACTATAATACTGCTCCTATGTACAAGAATATAACTACTATAATACTGCTTCTATGTACAGGAATATAACTACTATAATACTTCCCCTATGTACAAGAATATAACTACTATAATACTACTCCTATGTACAAGAATATAACTACTATAATACTACCTCCTATGTACAAGAATATAACTACTATAATACTGCTCCTATGTACAAGAATATAACTACTATAATACTACTCCTATGTACAAGAATATAACTACTATAATACTGCCCCTATGTACAAGAATATAACTACTATAATACTACTCCTATGTACAAGAATATAACTACTATAATACTGCTCCTATGTACAAGAATATAACTACTATAATACTGCTCCTATGTACAAGAATATAACTACTATTATACTGCTTCTATGTACAAGAATATAACTACTATAATACTGCTCCTATGTACAAGAATATAACTACTATAATACTACTCCTATGTACAAGAATATAACTACTATAATACTGCTCCTATGTACAAGAATATAACTAATATAATACTGCCCCCTATGTACAAGAATATAACTACTATAATACTACTCCTATGTACAATAATATAACTACTATAATACTACCTCCTATGTACAAGCATATAACTACTATAATACTACCTCCTATGTACAAGAATATAACTACTATAATACTGCTCCTATGTACAAGAATATAACTACTATAATACTGCTCCTATGTACAAGAATATAACTACTATAATACTGCTCCTATGTACAAGAATATAACTACTATAATACTACTCCTATGTACAAGAATATAACTACTATAATACTACTCCTATGTACAAGAATATAACTACTATAATACTGCTCCTATGTACAAGAATATAACTACTATAATACTGCTCCTATGTACAAGAATATAACTACTATAATACTGCCCCTATGTACAAGAATATAACTACTATAATACTACTCCTATGTACAAGAATATAACTACTATAATACTGCTCCTATGTACAAGAATATAACTACTATAATACTGCTCCTATGTACAAGAATATAACTACTATAATACTGCTTCTATGTACAAGAATATAACTACTATAATACTGCTCCTATGTACAAGAATATAACTACTATAATACTACTCCTATGTACAAGAATATAACTACTATAATACTGCTCCTATGTACAAGAATATAACTACTATAATACTGCCCCCTATGTACAAGAATATAACTACTATAATACTACTCCTATGTACAATAATATAACTACTATAATACTACCTCCTATGTACAAGAATATAACTACTATAATACTGCTCCTATATACAAGAATATAACTACTATAATACTGCTCCTATGTACAAGAATATAACTACTATAATACTACTCCTATGTACAAGAATATAACTACTATAATACTACCTCCTATGTACAAGAATATAACTACTATAATACTGCTCCTATATACAAGAATATAACTACTATAATACTGCTCCTATGTACAAGAATATAACTACTATAATACTGCTCCTGTGTACAAGAATATAACTACTATAATACTGCTCCTGTGTACAAGAATATAACTACTATAATACTACCTCATATGTACAAGAATATAACTACTATAATACTACTGCTATGTACAAGAATATAACTACTATAATACTGCCCCCTATGTACAAGAATATAACTACTATAATACTACTCCTATGTACAAGAATATAACTACTATAATACTGCTCCTATGTACAAGAATATAACTATTATAATACTACCTCCTACGTACAAGAATATAACTACTATAATACTACCTCCTATGTACAAGAATATAACTACTATAATACTGCCCCTATGTACAAGAATATAACTACTATAATACTACTCCTATGTACAAGAATATAACTACTATAATACTGCTCCTATGTACAAGAATATAACTACTATAATACTGCCCCTATGTACAAGAATATAACTACTATAATACTACTCCTATGTACAAGAATATAACTACTATAATACTACCTCCTATGTACAAGAATATAACTACTATAATACTGCTCCTATGTACAAGAATATAACTACTATAATACTACCTCCTATGTACAAGAATATAACTACTATAATACTGCCTCCTATGTACAAGAATATAACTACTATAATACTACCTCCTATGTACAAGAATATAACTACTATAATACTGCTCCTATGTACAAGAATATAACTACTATAATACTGCTCCTATGTACAAGAATATAACTACTATAATACTACTCCTATGTACAAGAATAGAACTACTATAATACTGCTCCTATGTACAAGAATAGAACTACTATAATACTGCCTCCTATGTACAAGAATAGAACTACTATAATACTACCTCCTATGTACAAGAATATAACTACTATAATACTACCTCCTATGTACAAGAATATAACTACTATAATACTGCTCCTATGTACAAGAATATAACTACTATAATACTACTCCTATGTACAAGAATAGAACTACTATAATACTACCTCCTATGTACAAGAATATAACTACTATAATACTACTCCTATGTACAAGAATAGAACTACTATAATACTACCTCCTATGTACAAGAATATAACTATTATAATACTGCTCCTATGTACAAGAATATAACTACTATAATACTGCTCCTATGTACAAGAATATAACTACTATAATACTACTCCTATGTACAAGAATATAACTACTATAATACTACCTCCTATGTACAAGAATATAACTACTATAATACTACCTCCTATGTACAAGAATATAACTACTATAATACTGCTCCTATGTACAAGAATATAACTACTATAATACTGCCTCCTATGTACAAGAATAGAACTACTATAATACTGCCTCCTATGTACAAGAATAGAACTACTATAATACTACCTCCTACGTACAATATTATTTTACGACTATAATTTTACAGGTGATAAAATCTTAGTCTGCCTTTTGACCTACATTATTACATTTTCCTCCTATCTCTAGATGCTGCAGTCTGGCATTGAGCACTATTTTTAAATGGGTTATGTGGTTTCTAAGACTGATGATCTATATGTAGGATAGGTGATAAATATTAGGTCTGCAGGTTCCTACACCTGGGAACCCCCAGATCACTGGTAGTGAGGCGGCACTGGAAAACCGCACCGCTCACTGGCTGTCCAAACTATAGTGGTGAGTATAGGTACTGCAGCACTTCCCCAGCACTTCGCTGTAGTGGTGAGTGTAGGTACTGCAGCACTTCCCCAGCACTTCGCTGTAGTGGTGAGTGTAGGTACTGCAGCACTTCTCCAGCACTTCGCTGTAGTGGTGAGTGTAGGTATTGCAGCACTTCCCCAGCACTTCGCTGTAGTGGTGAGTGTAGGTACTGCAGCATTTCCCCAGCACTTTGCTGTAGTGGTGAGTGTAGGTACTGCAGCACTTCCCCAGCACTTCGCTGTAGTGGTGAGTGTAGGTACTGCAGCACTTCCTCATGGACTTCAGGCAGTACCTATACTCACCACTACAGTTTGGACAGTGAGTGAGCGGTGCGGCTCTCCAGTGCCGCCTCAGTACCGGTGATCTGGGGGGTCCCGGGTGTAGGAACCTGCAGACCTAATACTGATCACCTTTCGTACATATAGACCATCAGTCTTACAAGCCACATAACCCCTGTAGCTATATAAGATGCGCAGACCTCACAGATATCGCGGCTTCGCTTCCATCAAAGTGTTTTATATTTGACATTTTGAACGTTTTGAGACATTTTCGGGAACCTTCTATTTCTTTGCTCCTGTTTTGGCAGCTCTGCGCGGAGTGTTTGGCACTTGTGTCCCCGGCGCTGCCACCTGCGCAGGCTTCATTGCTAGACGAAGGTATTAACGCTCTGGACTTGTCTATATTCATTAACAGTCCTGCTGGGAAAGCAATTGGTATAAGCCTCACCTCCAAAATGTTCCTCTTGACAGATAATAAGGGAACGGCTAGTGCGGCCACAGAATTAGACTCTGTTCTTTTGCATACAACCTATTGTGAGGAACTTTTTACTTTTAAAACTCACCGCAAAGTTTTGCTTCCTGTATTAGGGGTGATGACCCGCGCAGTGCCCCAGGAGCTCCAGCTACACCTGCTTAAAGGGCTTGTCCAGGACCTGAGGGGAATTGATACTGATGACGTATAAACAAGATACGACCCCATGTGATGATACTAGATATGGGTATACTAGGTATATGGCCGCAAGCAGCTCTTTATGGGAATGGGATCAGAGCTGCAGGTCCGGGCACCACCACTACAGTGTATGGACTGGAAGCTGTATACAGTATACGCAGCTCTGTACACTGTAGTGGTGGTGCCAGGGAACTGCAGTCTGCTCCCATTCCTCTTAATAGAGTGGGGCTGCTTAGAGTCGTATGCCTTATATACAGCTTCTGGCAACCATATTAACTGATCTGTGCGGGGTCCAGGTGTCGGGCCCCTACCAATCTGATACTGAGGACCTATCCTGTGGAGAGGTGATCCTTATCCATTATCTTCAGGTCCTGGACATTCTGATTAAGGCAGACACCACAGATGGCCTGGATGCTAATTGTATGGCAGCACTATTTATACATTGTATGGCAACTTTATTTACACATTGCATGGCAGCATTATTTATACATTGTATACCAGCATTATTTATACATTGTATAGCAGCATTATTTATACATTGTATAGCAGCATTATTTATACATTGTACAGAAGCATTATTTACAAATTGTATAGCAGCATTATTTACACATTGTATGGCAGCATTATTTATACATTGTATGGCAGTGTTATTTATACATTGTATGGCAGTGTTATTTACACATTGCATGGCAGCATTATTTATACATTGTATACCAGCATTATTTATACATTGTATAGCAGCATTATTTATACATTGTACAGAAGCATTATTTACAAATTGTATAGCAGCATTATTTATACATTGAATGGCAGTGTTATTTACACATTGTATGGCAGCATTATTTATACATTGAATGGCAGCTTTATTTACACATTGTATAGCAGCATTATTTATACATTGTATTGCAGTGTTATTTATACATTGTATAGAAGCATTAATTATATATTAAATGGCAGTCTTATTCATACATTGTATGGCAGCATTATTTATACATTGTATGTCAGCATAATTTACTCATTGAATGGCAGTGTTATTCATACATTACATAGCATCATCATTTATACATTACATACCAGCATTATTTATACATTGTATGGCAGTGTTATTTATACATTGTATGGCAGTGTTATTTATACATTGTATGGCAGTGTTATTTATACATTGTATGTCAGCATTATTTATACGTTGTATGGCAGTGTTATTTATGCATTGTATGTCAGCGTTATTTATACATTGTATGTCAGCGTTATTTATACATTGTATGTCAGCATTATTTATACATTGTATGGCAGTGTTATTTATGCATTGTATGTCAGCGTTATTTATACATTGTATGTCAGCGTTATTTATACATTGTATGGCAGTGTTATTTATACATTGTATGGCAGTGTTATTTACACATTGTATGACAGTGTCATTTATACATTTTATGGCAGCATTATTTACACATTATATGGCAGTGTTATTAGATTACTTAGTATCTAGTATTATTTCAGCACTACATGGTGGTTCTAGATTCACATGCTCTACTACTTGGCATGGTATGGTAGGTTGTTTTTGTGCACTGTATATCACTTTTACTTAGGCAGCTGTATGGAAGGTTGAAAGTATTTGGGGGGGCAATATTATTACTATTATTTGTCCTTTATTTTCAATGCGGACATGTTTGGCGCTGCTACAGATCTATATGGGACAACAAACCCCCAGTCTATAATAAGGATCTTTAGGGGGTTTTGTGTCCCATATTGACCTGATTCCTGCCCTTAGTAGTTACCCACTTCCTCTGATCGCCCCCCGGCCCTACATATGATATTTTTTGGTTTCAGTCCCACTTTATCTGTTTATTATTGTTTCCTCATCCACTGTTTTAGGTAACTTTTTGCAGAACATTTCTCTTTCCATGGACAATAAACCTGAACCTATTCTAAAGAGCTGAACTAGAGCGAAATTTTTTAGCCTTGCACAGACAATGGGTTTTATTGTTATTGATTGGGCTGAAGGCAATCTCGGCTGATTTTCCATTGCCTAATTAGATGAGGCGGACCTCTGCTCTTCTCCGAAATGTTCTGTTCTTCCAGTAATTGTTTCATTGTGACGCATTAATTACAGTATGACAACATCTCGACGCTGCCATTACTCCACAGCTGGGATACCGGGGCTCGGGTAATGGGCACCATACAGCAGATACTTCATGTTAACGGCACACGGTGCGCACATCGCAATGTCATTATAAATCCGTCATGTCTGAAAGGGGAGATTGTCAACATAAAACTGGCCATAAATGCAACAATCACTGGAGCCAATGTGTAAGGTAAATCCGCTCTATCACATACGTTACCACAACTTGATGATCACATGTTCCATCCCTAAAAAGCGTGTCACGATGTACATCGCTGCCATCAGGGGTCATACACTGGATTCTTCTGCAACAAGGCTTCTGTGCTGATGAGACTTTTTCCCATTTGCAATTTTTTTGTTTTTTTTGTTTGTATGTTTAAAAAGTTAGTAATGTAGCGAAATACTGGAAAAGCGGAAAACCTCGCCAAGCTGTCACTTGATTATTACGAATAGATGTAAATGGTATAAATGGCTCTAGATAATAAATACATAGATAGATAGATATGAGATAGATAGATAGATAGATATGAGATAGATAGATAGATAGATAGATAGGAGATAGATAGATAGATATAGATAGATATGAGATAGATATGAGATAGATAGATAGATAGATATGAGATAGATAGATAGATAGATAGATAGATAGATATGAGATAGAAAGATAGATAGATAGATAGATATGAGATAGATAGATAGATATGAGATAGATATGAGATAGATAGATATGAGATAGATAGATATGAGATAGATAGATATGAGATAGATAGATATGAGATAGATATGAGATAGATAGATAGATAGATATGAGATAGATAAATAGATATGAGATAGATAGATATGAGATAGATATGAGATAGATAGATAGATAGATAGATAGATAGGTAGATATGAGATAGATAGATATGAGATAGATAGATAGATAGATATGAGATAGATAGATATGAGATAGATAGATAGATAGATAGATAGATAGATATGAGATAGATAGATATGAGATAGATAGATATGAGATAGATATGAGATAGATAGATAGATAGATAGATATGAGATAGATAGATATGAGATAGATAGATAGATAGATAGATAGATAGATATGAGATAGATAGATATGAGATAGATAGATAAATAGATATGAGATAAATAGATAGATATGAGATAGATAGATAGATATGAGATAGATAGATAGATATGAGATAGGTATGAGATAGATAGATAGATAGATAGATAGATAGATATGAGATAGATGATAGATAGATAGATAAATGATAGCTATGAGATAGATAGATAGAAAGATATGAGATAGATAGATATGAGATAGATAGATAGATAGATATGAGATAGATGATAGATAGATAGATAGATAGATAGATATGAGATAGATAGATAATGAGATAGATAGATAGATAGATAGATAGATAGATAGATAGATAGGAGAGAGATATGAGATAGATAGATAAATAGATAGATATGAGATAGATGATAGATAGATAGATAGATAGATAAATGATAGCTATGAGATAGATAGATAGAAAGATATGAGATAGATAGATAGATAGATAGATAGATAGATAGATATGAGATAGATAGATAGATAGATCGATAGATATGAGATAGATAGATAGATACAGAAGATAACTAGCAAAGCCATTTGTATAATTCTGAGACACGAGAACACTTCATATAAAACTGCCCTTAATGTATTTGTAAGAATATAAGATATTGGCGGTCAGTGACTAATGGCAGAGATCTGCGCCTGGTACAGCTGTGTGGACTATCTTACTTCTATATAAATGATGGATAATGAATATATCGAGGTCACTGATAACAAGTTCCTTGGAAGATGAGAGGATTAGATAATTCTCATCTTCGGTTTCCATTTGTCATTTTTGGACACTGAAGTTCCACAATTGCTTATGAAATAATAAGTTGCGTACGCCGGTGCCATCTTCATCGCTCGCTTACGCATCTCCTTGGCATCAAGGACACAGGTTTGTATAGAATATACAGTATGAGCTGGAAATATCTAATTCCAGACTGATGTGAGCAGGTAATTGATTGCGGCAGAGATAATGTTGAGCTGCCTTTTAATATGTCTGTTATGTTTTCCATACTTAAAGGGGTGGCTAAGATTAGAAGAAGAGTCTACTCTTTGTTCAGATATAACACCGCCCTTGTTCTTGGGCTGTTTTTGGTATTACAACTCTTTTCTATTTGTATTTTTACTTGCTTTGAGAAGCTTGTGGGGCTGCAGGTTCAGAGCTCAGATGGTGTACTCTGCCTATTGAGCTGCTGGTTCAGACCTTAGTGGATTTTCTCTGCTTAAGGATATGTAGGTTCAGAGTTTAGTGGATGTTCCCTCTGCAGGTTCAGAGCTCAGTGCATGCTTCCTGATTATAGAGCTGAAGGTTTAGAGTTTAGTGTTAGAACTTAGTGGTTGTTCCTTGCTTAAGCAGCTGCAGGTTTAGAGCCCAGTGAATGATCCTTGCTTATGGAACTGCTGGTTCAGAGCTTAGTGTTCTCTGCTTATTAAGCTGCAGATTCAGAGTTTAGTGGGTGTTCCTTTCTTATGGAGCTGCAAGTTCAGAGCTTAGTACATTTTTTTCTGCTTGTGAAGCTGCAGGTTCAGAAATCAGTAGATGTTCCCTGCTTATAGAGCTGCAGGCTCAGATCTTAGTCTTCTCAGACTATTGAGCTGCAGGTTCAGAGCTGAGTGGGTGTTTCTCTTGCTTATGAAGCTGCAGATTCAGAGCTCAGTGAGTGTTCCTCATGAAGCTGTTCTCTTTTCATCTCCATTTTACCCCTGGTGTCCCTCCTCTTTCTCAATGATATGGCCATATGAGCTGCTGTGCTTTCTGGGAAAATGAAGCTTACAAATCTTCTTAGGGATATATAACCAGCTGTTTGTATATATATATCTATACTTTAACTAAGACTGTTAGTTAAATACTTTAACTTTACAAGACTGCAAGGAGTCAAGGAATACATACTGTACTACTGCAGGGTAGGACAATGCACATAAATGTTTGTAGTCTGTAACCATAGAAACACATAAGTCTGCATAGGAGCTGTGTACACAAAACGGAAGACTTTTCTTATCAATATAATTAGCAATGTTGTTTTTTTTTATTTTAGATACATGGGAGCAAGTAAATGGTTGCAAAAATGGACATTCTGTATATCCTTAGCTGCGGTGTCTCAGTTCTCTTTCGAGCATAAATACTTAAAACCATTGGCTTGCTTTTCAGAGGGATGTTCATGCCAAGGTGGTAATCGATGCTAGTGTTTGCCAGTTTCCGTTTTCAGGTGCCAGACATTTACAGTAAAATTCAGGTGCATAAAAAGAATCTAAATACGTTATCAATGTATGTACGGGTACCTCAAATACAGGTCGGGGGCCTCGGAGCCCACTGCTGCTTCCTGCTCTGTATATCAAGCATAAAAACCTTCACAGAGGCTGCCCTGGACTTGTGTGCTGTGTTGAATATCAGTAATTCTGAGACTGTTTTTGTAGGTTGTCCCTGCCTGGGGTTGATCCCACTATCTACTACATTGGGGATAAAAAATATGAACAGTGAGACACAGGCTGAACTGTTGTCTAGGATTTTCTCAGCCTAACCTTCAATAGTATCAGTATATATTATATATATATATATATATATATATATATATATATATATATATATGTATCTCAGTTTATTGTCAGTAGAAGAAAAAGCTGAAAATTAACAGGAAAAATTTTTATTTGGTAATTAAAAAAAAAAAATAACAGTTCAAAAATGATTACAATAGAGACATTTTGAAATAATTTTTCCAACATAGTAAATATCATGTATTTGGTATCCTCATAATCGGATCAACCTGTACAAGGCAGTAAGGCGTGATATTTATGGGGATTGTTAAATTACGTAAATAAAAATGGTGCAGTTTATGGTTTTGAGCTTTTTTGGCAGAAATTATGGTAGGAATTATCTTTATGTAATTTAAAAAAAAAATTTGCAAACAAACAGCAAAAACTGTTACAAAATTGCCATCCGTGCCATTATTGGAGCACATTACGCTGTGGTTACAGAATGGCTTTGTAATGTCGACTGCCCTGGTTGCAATTCTCAATCCTTTCACCCCGTCCCCCCCTCAAAAAAAAAAAAAACTGCAAAATTTTTTTTACTCCTGAGAGCGACGATCACTCCAGTCCGATGACATTACTTTCGATGTTACAAGGTGACACCGTGACTTGTGCTGCAGCTATGTAGTCCCAGCCTTATACAGGGTGGGTAAAGTGGAGACACAAGGGGGCCACTGTAATTCTGCTGATAGGGGCCCACATAATCTATCATTACCATTTTCTGTGTGTTGAGATAATGCACTACCTAAAGTAGTCCGGACACGACCAATCCCACAGGACAGGGTATTGTAGCAGATGACAAGATCAGCTCTGCTACATCCGTGGTTAGGACTCATCGGCATACAGTAAAGTCTTCTGCTGTGGATCCTATTACAGAGGGGCTGCAATGTGAGCTGAGTGTAGACAGGGACCTGCGTGGGCATAGCATTAAACAATATGTAATGGCGATGCGGGGCGGCAGGGTCACCCGGCGACTGATGATATAGCTGATTATAAACATAATCCATAATAATGGCTTGTCTACTGAATGTGATGGACGGGTATTACCAGCCTGCCTGCTGTGCCCACACCGAGGGACCCTGGAACTGGCCAAGCAGAGCAGCCCAATTGTGCTCGATTATCTACACTCAGCAGAGCTGGGTACACTAAATTGCGCCTATTTATCCTGACGAATGAAGGTGCAGAAGATGGGAGTTATTGTTGTCGGTGTATTTACCATTATATTCACTTCTTCTTGCCGATTCGCCAACTAACCCCGGGTCAGATAATGGCCTCTTTATGCGTCTTCCAAGGAAATAGACTTGGATTTCGTTGAGATACCATGGTCATGTGATACGTAATATCTATGACATCATATGGCGCCGCTCTCTATCCTGGGACTCTCCAGCCGTTGCAACACCCAATGTGCTAGGAGTTTCAGAGAGTTCTTAAAGGGACATTTCCAACTATGTTAATACTCAATGTGGAAATACCAAATCACCCCCCCCCCCCCCATTATATTGGCTATTTGGGAATTTAACCACTTCATGACTTGGCCATTCTTCCTGGTTCATGACTAGATACATTTTTGGCTTTTTTGGTCCATGCGGTTTTGAGGGCCATAATATATATTCTAAAATAAGAATTGTTTGGTCTTAATTTTTATCTATTTTTTTTTTATTTATTTTTACACATTCTGCCCCCACCATAAGGTCATATTAGACCCTTTAAAGGGCATTTTATCATATACCTTTTTCCCTCTCCTGTAGTTGTTACATTGGCCCTGGTTACTGCCTTTATATAACAGTATTCTGTAATTTTTGGATATTCTGGAAATAGAGGCGAAAATTAAGGCAATCAACACGTAAGACCCAAGGGGGGCGGAGCCGGTGCCAGATCTTGTCTCTTGCACCTTCCTAGCCCAAGTTATGTTTAGGACTAGAGCAGTAGCCCTGGTGTGAACTGAAGTCTATTCCTCTAGTCACTGCTCAATTGTGAACCGAGAGCAAGGCAGGTGGTTTGGACTCCGCAACCAGAAATGAACGCACACGCGGTAGTTCAAGAAAAAAATATATATTTACTATAAGTTAATAAAGGCTAGTTAAAGGTAAAATGACAGGGCTAAAGACAAGCAAAATATACAATATAGCATGAACAATTTCAAGGCAAATTCTGCAATGGTTTCTACTTTTACTCTGTCCACTTCTGCAGTATGGACACTGAATGAACAATATACTCAAAACTATCCCTAACTGACCCTGACTTCACATTTGGGTGCACCCCCTTTTCCCCAGTGGTCCAGGTGGACCGCTTACAGTCCGTAGAAGCGCGCGGTGGGGCCCAAAGTCGGTCCTTTCTTTTATAGTGAAGCGTCCTCTCCTCACGGTTATCAGGATCTTGGGAGAAATGAAGTCCTCTTTAACAGACAGGGAAACCAACTGAATGCAATGTAATCCAACAGCAGATTCCACTCAGCACACTGACAGTCCTGCCGAATCCATACACTGAGCTGGGATGTAAGCCGGGATTTAGCAGGTGCCGTCCAGTACATCAACAGCACTGCGAGTCTCTATCTGTGGTATCCATATACACAGTCACAATGTCAGTCTCACTGATCAGCCACTGAGCACAGTTCCTTTCACGTGGACTCACTAGTCCTGTTGTCTCTTTACACTCTGTTTGTCTCTGGACCAAGATACAGCTTAGCTGTACAGAAAAATCTCCACACCAGTTCAATACAACACTTGCCAAGATGGCTGCTGCTCTCTCTCTCGTCACTTCCTGCTTCTCTGCTCACACTCTGTCTGCAGAACAGGCAAGCTGACATAAAAGGGGGGGGTCTCACTCCAGCATCATGTCACAATTACAATGGCTGCTGTCTTAAAGGAACAGAATCACAGAAATACATTCAACATTAACAGTTTATACAGACAAATGAAGCTTAAGACAACATTGGCTGTCTCTTACATATTCCTCACAAATCAGGTCAACAAATGGATTGTGGAGTCACCAGACACGTATCTCAGACTGCATGTATCTCAGACTGCATGTATCTCAGACTCCACGTATCTCAGACTGCATGTATCGCAGATGACACGTATCTCAGACTGCACGTATCTCAGACTGCATGTATCTCAGACTGCATGTATCTCAGACTGCATGTATCACAGATGACACGTATCTCAGACTGCATGTATCGCAGATGACACGTATCTCAGACTGCACGTATCTCAGACTGCATGTATCACAGATGATACGTATCTCAGACTACACGTATCTCAGACTGCATGTATCTCAGATGACATGTATGTCAGACTGCACGTATCTCAGACTGCATGTATCTCAGACTGCATGTATCACAGATGATACGTATCTCAGACTGCATGTATCGCAGATGACACGTATCTCAGATGACACGTATCTCAGACTGCATGTATCGCAGATGACACGTATCTCAGACTGCATGTATCGCAGATGACATGTATCTCAGACTGCATGTATCGCAGATGACACGTATCTCAGACTGCATGTATCGCAGATGACACGTATCTCAGACTGCATGTATCTCAGACTGCATGTATCTCAGATGACATGTATCTCAGACTGCACGTATCTCAGACTGCATGTATCGCAGATGACACGTATCTCAGACTGCATGTATCTCAGACTGCATGTATCGCAGATGACACGTATCTCAGACTGCATGTATCTCAGACTGCATGTATCGCAGATGACACGTATCTCAGACTGCATGTATCTCAGACTGCATGTATCTCAGATGACATGTATGTCAGACTGCACGTATCTCAGACTGCATGTATCTCAGACTGCATGTATCACAGATGATACGTATCTCAGACTGCATGTATCGCAGATGACACGTATCGCAGATGACACGTATCTCAGACTGCATGTATCGCAGATGACACGTATCTCAGACTGCATGTATCGCAGATGACACGTATCTCAGACTGCATGTATCGCAGATGACACGTATCTCAGACTGCATGTATCTCAGACTGCATGTATCTCAGATGACACATATCTCAGACTGCACGTATCTCAGACTGCATGTATCGCAGATGACACGTATCTCAGACTGCATGTATCGCAGATGACACGTATCTCAGACAGCATGTATCGCAGATGACACGTATCTCAGACTGCATGTATCTCAGACTGCATGTATCGCAGATGACACGTATCTCAGACTGCATGTATCTCAGATGACATGTATCTATCTCAGACTGCATGTATCTCAGACTGCATGTATCTCAGATGACATGTATCTCAGACTGCATGTATCGCAGATGACACGTATCTCAGACTGCATGTATCTCAGATGACATGTATCTATCTCAGACTGCATGTATCTCAGATGACATGTATCTATCTCAGACTGCATGTATCTCAGACTGCATGTATCTCAGATGACACGTATCTATCTCAGACTGCATGTATCTCAGACTGCATGTATCTCAGATGACACGTATCTATCTCAGACTGCATGTATCTTAGACTGCATGTATCGCAGATGACTGTCTCTTCCCGTTTTCCTCCTGGTTCCGTGTCTGCACAGTCCTCTAATGTTTTGCATTGTCTCCCCTGGGGCAGTTACCCGTCTCACCCTCATTTCCTCTTATAAGCACGCCCAGAACATAAAGGAAAGTTGTCTCATGTGCAATGGATAAGGTGGAGGTCTATGGCATCCTGAGTGCCCCCCTGTCTCTATGGTGTGGTGGTCACACGACTGCTCCATTTATAGACTATGGGACAGCTGAAGATAACCAAGTGCTGCAGGGTAGGAGCATCCACTGGACAAGAGGTGGAGAGCAGAGAAATGCTGCTAAAGGGGCACTCCACCCCACAAGTCCTGTGCTCCAGGCCCCTCTGCCCCACCTGCCCCCCAGCTACACCCCTGCTATTGACTTCTCCAACAAAAATTGTAGGATTAAGCTAAATTGTTGACATGGCAGCCGAAGAATAGTGAATGGATGATGAAGATGATGATGGTCAAGATGGACTGAGCGATGATGATGATGGTAATGATGATGAATGATAATAATGGTGTAATAATAATGATGGTGTTGATGATAATGATGATGATGCTAATAATGATAGGAGTTGTGGGGATCAGTAATGATATTGCTGACGACAAATGATTGTTTTTATAGACAGTTCTGCAGTGTCAGAGCCTCAGAGTCTATCTAAATGGAGGGAAGAAATCAGGCCATACCTTTTAGAGGCTGAGTGTATTAGACCATATAACATACTCAGTTAGCCTCTAAAAGGTATCGCCTGATTTCCTCTCTTCCACTACTTTCAATGGCTAACACGGTACAACATTATACTACTACTATCTAAATGGAGGGAGTCAGAGAATCTCCTGGTCACAGAGAAGGGGGATGACTAGAGAGGTTCTAAGTCAGACAGCAGGAGCGAACAACTAGGGTGAGGGGGCAGGAACCGGGAGCAGCAGGGTGAGGGGGCAGGAACCGGGAGCAGCAGGGTGAGGGGGCAGGAACCGGGAGCACCAGCGTGAGGGGGCAGGAGCAGCAGGGTGAGGGGGCAGGAGCCGGGAGCAGCAGGGTATGGGGGCAGGAGCCAGGAGCAGCAGGGTATGGGGGCAGGAGCCAGTAGCAGCAGGGTGAGGGGGCAGGAGCCAGGAGCAGCAGGGTATGGGGGCAGGAGCAGCAGGGTGAGGGGGCAGGACCCGGGAGCAGCAGGGTATGGGGGCAGGAGCAGCAGCGTGAGGGGGCAGGACCCGGGAGCAGCAGGGTGAGGGGGCAGGAGTCGGGAGCAGCAGAGTGAGGGGGCAGGAACTGGGAGCAGCAGGGTGAGGGGGCAGGAACCGGGAGCAGCAGGGTGAGGGGGCAGGAACCGGGAGCAGCAGGGTGAGGGGGCAGGAACCGGGAGCACCAGCGTGAGGGGGCAGGAGCAGCAGGGTGAGGGGGCAGGAGCCGGGAGCAGCAGGGTATGGGGGCAGGAGCCAGGAGCAGCAGGGTATGGGGGCAGGAGCCAGTAGCAGCAGGGTGAGGGGGCAGGAGCCAGGAGCAGCAGGGTATGGGGGCAGGAGCAGCAGGGTGAGGGGGCAGGACCCGGGAGCAGCAGGGTATGGGGGCAGGAGCCAGGAGCAGCAGGGTATGGGGGCAGGAGCCAGGAGCAGCAGGGTATGGGGGCAGGAGCAGCAGGGTGAGGGGGCAGGACCCGGGAGCAGCAGGGTATGGGGGCAGGAGCAGCAGCGTGAGGGGGCAGGAGTCGGGAGCAGCAGAGTGAGGGGGCAGGAGTCGGGAGCAGCAGAGTGAGGGGGCAGGAACTGGGAGCAGCAGGGTGAGGGGGCAGGAGCCGGCAGCAGCAGGGTATGGGGGCAGGAGCAGCAGGGTGAGGGGGCAGGACCCGGCAGCAGCAGGGTATGGGGGCAGGAGCAGCAGGGTGAGGGGGCAGGACCCGGCAGCAGCAGGGTATGGGGGCAGGAGCCAGGAGCAGCAGTGTGAGGGGGCAGGAGCCGGGAGCAGCAGGGAATGGGGGCAGGAGCAGCAGGGTGAGGGGGCAGGACCCGGGAGCAGCAGGGTGAGGGGGCAGGAGCCGGGAGCAGCAGAGTGAGGGGGCAGGAGTCGGGAGCAGCAGGGTGAGGGGGCAGGAACCAGGAGCACCAGCGTGAGGGGGCAGGAGCACCAGGATCAGGATGCAGGCTGGAGCCACAGATAAGAAGAGATATACAAGGACAGTAAATACAATGAGGAAATAACATCTGATGGGCGCAGACATCAGCCCAGGAAAATATTATCCTTAGGCTCGGGTCAACCAGTGACCCCATCAAATGGAAATGTGACGTGCTGCTCGCTGGGCGCCTGTGAGATGAAAAAATGTATTCCTCATATTACCAGAGCACTTTCTTCAAGGAGAATCAAACTGTGACTGGGAAATTATGATCTATACTTGTCAAGCCAAGGGTAGGGTAGACACTGGGCCCTGTCACTCGGGCCCACATAGTCATGGAGCCCGTTCTGAGTGGTAAGATACAGTGTCCCTGGCCACAGCTGCAATATCTACCTGATACATGTAAGGTAAGAAGAAGGAGAGGGGAGGAGGGAAGGAAAGGAGAGGAGGAGAGGAGAGGATGGAAGGAAGGAGAGAAGGAGAGGGGAGGAGGAAAGAAGAGGAGAAGGCAAGAAAGGAGAGGAGGAGAGGGAAGGATGGAAGGAGAGGAGAGAGGAGAAGGGAAGAAAGGAAGGCGAGGAAGAGAGGGGAGGAGGAAAGGAGAGGAGAAGGCAAGAAAGGAGAAGGGGAGGATGGAAGGAAGGAGAAAAGGAGAGGGTAGGAGGGAAGAGAGGGAGAGGGGAGACTGGAAGGAAGGAGAGGAGGGAAGGAAGGAGAGGAGAAAGAAAGGAAGGAGAGGAGGGAAGGAAGGAGAGGGGAGAAGGGAAGAAAGAGGAGAATGGGGGGGTGAAGAAGGGAGAGCAGAGGATACAGGAGAGGCGTGGAGATGAGTAGAGGAGGGAGGGAAGAAAGAAAGAAAGGATAGAAGGGTTGAGGTTGTAAGGAGAGGAGGGAAAAAATAAGAGGACAGAAGAGATGAGGGAATGGAGGAAAGGAAGAGATGAAGGAAGGAGAGGAAGGAAGGAGAGGAGCAGCCCAAGGCTCAGTGGTTAGTACTGTTGATGGCTCAGTTCAGTTTTGGAGGATGGGAGCAGCGCTCAGGAAGAAGGAGGAAAGGAGGGAATGGTGATACAATCGGGTACCCAATGTGCTGTCTCCTAATTGTACAAAACTGCCCACGTTAGGGTCAAACCTTCCTTAACATTTGGAAGTGAAGCGCCAATGCTAATTTATGTTAGTTTTTATGGAGGAGTGGATGGTGGGGATTATCCAAGCATTGTTATGGCAAAGATATCGGCAGGATTCAAGTCTTTCGAGGCCGAGTCTTGTCATGTTCTGATTGATCTGATCTCTTACAATGATATCAGAGGTTTCCGCCATCCATGCCTCCCATTCAGGACCTTCTTCTGTTGTTCTCCATGATGGATTGGGCCTGGTACTTTCCTTCATCAATCCTCTGAGTTCTGAGTCTCAGGCCGGCAGTATGATGGAGACATAACTCACACAGAATAACATGACCAGTTTTTCTTACCGCGGCTCGGTCTGATACATGATCTGTATCGGTTCTCTCGATGTGCCGGACGCCTCGGGCTCTTCATTCACTGCTATGATTTATCTCTATGAACTTGGAACGTGTTTAGTTGACAGACCAGAAATTTTGTTTAACTGTTTCAGCACTGAGGGACAGCCGGGGTCCGAATGCCACCAGTTGGAAGAGCGTCCACCCCTAGGCCCTGGAAGTTCAGTGTTATCATAGGGATAATGTATAAAACATTTCTCATTTCACTCTTTCAGTATTTCAGCGATCTGAATTCTGATCACTTTGTGTGAGTGACCCAATAAAAATGACCGACACACTGGAGATTCAGGGGAAGAGGAATCTAAGAAGTGCAGAAGTGTTGTCATGGGGGCAAAGGCAGAGGAACTCTTCATGTAGTTCAGGCTTTATAATTGAGAAATACATTTCTATATACAATAAATGGGTTTAATCCAGGAATTATATAGAGAGAAGTCCTGATAACGGAGCCCCAGTCTTCCCGTAGGAAACCGGAGGCTGAAGAGCGAGAAAGAACAGACAAGAAGAGAATCCCCATAGAGTTACTGATCAGGACGGATTATAGATTGTTCTTATCCAATTTATGAAGGAAAAATAGGGGAAAGGGAGAAGAAAGACGGAGGAAAGATGGAAAAGAAGAAGGAGAAGAAAGGGAAGGAAGATAAGGGAAGAAGGAGGAAAAGAAAGGGAAGGAAGGAAGATGGGGAAGAAGAAGGAAAAGAAAGAGAAGGAAGGAAGATGGGGAAGAAGAAGGAAAACAAAGGGAAGGAAGCAAATAATTATGTAATCAGAGGAAAGAAGGATAGAAAGGAATAAGAAAAGGAATTAAATAAGGACTGAAGGGGTTAAGGAAGCAAGGAAAACAAGGCGTGAAAGAAAGGAAAGAACGAAGGATAAAAGGAAAGAAAGAGAAGAGGAATAAGGGAATCAAGGAAGAAAAACATGACTGAAGGATTTAAGGATTAAGGAAGGAAGGAAGGAATGAAAGAAAACAAGGAGAGAAGAAAAGGAAGAGAGTTTAGATAAAAGGAACGATGGAGAAAAAGGAATAAAAAAAGGAAGGAAATAATTACTGGAGGGATTAAGGAAGGAAGAAAGAAAGGAAAACAAGGAGAGAATGGAAGGAAGGTAAAAAGGAAGGAGAAGTAGGAATAAAGGAAGGAATAACGAAATAACGATGGAAGAAAGGAAGGGATTAAGATGGATGGAAACAGAAAATAAGAAATAGACATAAAATAAGAAAAGTAAAGATGAGCGAGAATTCAAAAAGGAAAGGAAGTAGAAGGAAGAAATGTAAAGAAAATAAGAGGAAGGAAACAGGATGGAAGGGAATCCTGAAAGAAAGGAGAAATTAGCGAAAGTAAGAAGTAAAGAAGAAAAGTGGAAGCAAAAGAAAGAGATGGAAACAGAAGGCAGGAAATACTATAAGTACTAAACAGTTATCTAGAAGAATGATTCACCCTGCACTGAAGTCTGGGCACTTATCATACCGCTACACTGTAATCCTGTAATATTCCACACTTGAGGGATGTCCGGATATTACCCCTGTCAGCCGTGATGAGGATTAAGGATTCACATACTTAGAAATGCGGGAATTTTATCGAGATAGTTAAGAGGAAGAATTAGAGCTTCACATCTTATATCCTAGAAACCGCTCAATTACTTTATATTATATTATAATAGGACACACTAAATTAATCAACATCATTAACAATAAGATATCCTGAAATCTTACGTCTTAATCTCTCCAGTTTGCAGATATCTGCAGATATCTGCGGACAATTCTATGTTATACTGAGGACGCCAGCCCCTGTGAACTCCCCTCCCCCGGGATAGCTACCAAAACATTATTATTACATCTGGCCACCGCATATATTGCAGGATCACGTGGCTCCTATTTAAGTGAGATGGCGACAATGCAATGTCTGTCAAGACTAGTCTAGCAGAAAATTCCTTCCCCGACACTCAGGGTTGTTGTGAGCAGAGAAGCCCTTGAATAAGAAGCATCTCATGGTCCTTTGTGTTTTTTGTAATTATCCGCAGTAATTGTCTGTGCCTCTAGGTGGAGCTTTAGAAAATTGTAGGACGTTTATAAAGAAAGCATAATTACTCTGGCACACCATGTGGTCAGGCAGGGTATTGCAATTCTCCAGTGATAGGGGGTCTGTATTACATGGCACATGGGTAGACAAACACCATATATACAAACTCTAGACCAGACCTCCCTATATACAGACCCCAGACCAGACCCACCTGTATATAAACCTGAGCCCAGACCTCACTGACGCTTCCACAGCCCCAGATCAAACCATTCCTTATGCAGAAATTAAGTAAGCCCTTAAAGGGTTTGGACAATTGCCCAAAGTTCCCAAATTCTATACTGTACTGATCCAGAAGTCTTTGTTATATGGGAGTAGCGTATGAATTATTGCATAACCAGGAGATTCCGGACTATGGCGTGATATAGCCGCCCTGTTGGTAGCCATCATGTTTTAAAGGCAAATGCCCAAAAGACCTCAGCGTGCCCTTTACCGCCCCCCCAGGTGTTTCACCGGCGACCTGTATAGTTCTGTACTGTAGGTGGACTCGCTGCGGATGGTTAGACCCGGGTTATATCTTTATTAGACAATAAGATGAGGTCAGCATCAGTCAGGAGCCGAATTACTACAGAAATGACTCCACACTCCATTCACTGAGCTAATGACATGCAAATTATGGCTCGTTGTTATACTCATTTGCATATGGATAACATCTTAATAAACCCGGGAACATATCTATATTGTCTAGAGATAAAGTGACCTAGACTAATGCAGAAGAAAAGACGAATTGCTACGAAACATTAATGTAAACTGAGACATGGAGAAATAGCTCTATCTATCTATCTATCTATCTATCTATCTCATATCTATCTATCTATCTCATATCTATCTATATCATATCTATCTATCTATCTATCTATCTCATATCTGTCTATCTCATATCTATCTATCTATCTCATATCTATATATCTATATTCTATCTATCTCATATCTATCCCATATCTATCTATCTATTTATCTATCTATCTATCTATCTATCTATCTCATATCTATCTATCTATCTATCTATCCCATATCTATCTATCTATTTATCTATCTATCTATCTATCTATCTATCTCATATTTATCTATCTATCTATCTATCTATCTCATATCTATCTATCTATCTCATATCTATCTCATATCTATCTATCTATCTATCTATCTATCTATCTCATATCTATCTATCTATCTATCTCATATCTATCTATCTATCTCATATCTATTATCTATCTATCTATCTATCTATCTATCTCATATCTATCTCCTATCTATCTATCTCCTATCTATCTATCTATCTATCTATCTATCTATCTATCTATATTCTATCTATCCCATATCTATCTCCTATCTATCTCCTATCTATCTCCTATCTATCTATCTCCTATCTATCTATCCCATATCTATCTATCTATCTCCTATCTATCTATCTATCTATCTATCTATCTATCTATCTATCTCATATCTATCTCCTATCTATCTATCTCCTATCTATCTATCTCCTATCTATCTATCTATCTATCTATCTATCTATCTATATTCTATCTATCCCATATCTATCTCCTATCTATCTCCTATCTATCTCCTATCTATCTATCTCCTATCTATCTATCCCATATCTATCTATATATCTCCTTCCTTCCTTCCTTCCTTCCTTCCCTCTCTATCTGCAGGGTCTCCATGCTCCGCCATACATACTACAATATACTGTGATAATTTCACCATCTGTGGCCTCATTCCATTTGAAAAAGTTTCCAAAAAGTTGCAGAAACAATATTATCCTTTAAACACACGGCTGAAATGACTCTAAACAATGTGTAAACAATCTCTCGGCCCGGCGGCTTAATGTACAATACATGAGATGTGGGCTGTGAATAATACGGAGCGTAAATTGTCATGTTTGAGTTATTGACGCCTTATACGTCGACCCCCCGGAGAGAAGTAAATTGGCGACTCTTCAGCGCACAATGCGCGGTAATCATCAGACAGTTTCCAGGACATTGTGCATATAAGAGGCTGTGAAGAGCGGGGTGGCACATGGTGGGGGTGCGGAGGGTGCACAGAATTATCTAATGCGCTACCTGAAAAGGATTATGGGATTTATCCTATTTTACAATCTACGCCAGTGAGGCGGATATAGAAACAGACCAGCGGGGCGCAAATCTCAGCACAATGACACCAGTGTAGGCGCAGTATAAGAGACAGGACAGTGATAGCGTCTCCTCCTGAGTCTGACGTGGCTGATAACAGGGAACAATAGACAGGAAGATGATATGACAGGAGAGGGGTTAACCCTTTACTGCCAAAGCCAGTTTTGGCCTTCACAGTTAATCAGTTTCCATGCCCATATATGTTTCTGCCCAGTCAGATGTCGAGGGGCTTGTTTTTTATAGGATGAGCTATATTTTTATTGGCACCTTTGTGTTCATATAATGTAATGAATGTATAGGAGGTTTTTTTGGCAGAGAAAGGGGAAAAAAAAGGCAATTTTGCAGTTTTTGGGGTCTATTTTTTTGGGTTAGATTTTATGGATTTCACCATGGGGTATAAATAACTTGTTACTTACAGAAAACTGGCATAGAGGGATTAATAAATCCAGACCCCAAATGGGTCACCATGTTTTGAGGGCCATAACTTTTTTAAATTTGCCCCTTAATGGGGCTGTGTCAGGGCTTGTTTTTTGTGGGATGAGATAAAATTTTTATTGCCACCATTTTAGGGTAGATACAACTTTTTGACCAGTCTGGCAGAGCCTAAAAGGTTTACTAAGATACTAAGAGAACAGGCCAGCGGGTCATTATCAAAGCAACTTATCTGTGCCCTGCAATCTGGTTATGTGATATAGCGGTACACAGAGGGCATAATTCATAATGAGAATGGAAATAAAGCCAACATAAACTGGTCAAAAGTAATTAGCCTGCTTGCTGATGGTTTCCATAACTAAAACCAGCAAACAAGATATCAAATATATATCAAAGACAACAAAAAACATCAAAAAGTATTGAATCTATATCAAAAACAACAAAAAAATGTATTGACTATGTATTATAAAGCTATAGGAAGTGGAATCCAAAGATATATCATCAATATAATGTCCCTTTAATATGGAGTCACCATTTATAGGTGCACGGAGGGTCTAATTCATAATCAGGATGAAAATAAAGTCATAATAGAACTAGTCAATAGTAATAGGCCTGCTTGTTGACGGTTTCCATTGCCAAAATAACCAAAAAGAACAAAAAAGTTATTAAATATATCAAAATGTATCAAAAACAACCAAAAATTTTATATATATAATAAAGCTGTAGGAAATGGAATCATCAATATAATGACCCTGTAATAAGACTGGTAACATCCTGCTATAGCTAGGGAAGTCTCGGAAAAGCTGCAAAAAGCGTCTCGAATCCTCTCTAACAAGATTTTATTTTCGTCTTGTCATCGCTCGCGAAGCTGTGAACATCATCCATGGGAGCTGATATACTGAAAGCACTTAAATGCTCTGTGAACAATGCTAATGGGTTCACACCTTCAAGAAGCGCGCCCCGGCGTGTCACACTGGTATCACCGGCTGTAAAAAACTACCGTATTTATTGACCGCCCGCTATCCTACATATTTCACAGTTCATCACCTCAATGTCAGGCAGCTGCGGCTCAGCCGCTTGGTCACGTGGGGTCCAGTCCTCACCTCCTCTTACTATACTTACACCATGATTTAAGGTTCCCCGGGCTTTATGAATGTAATAAAGTGTCAATAATCTGTATGGAGAGTAATACCGCCCCCATAAAACCGCCCCCGTAAAACCGTATTATTACCGTATGACAATCAATTAATGAGTTGTAAAGCTGATTTGTGTTCAGGGGAGGTAAAGGGGCAATAAACCTTACATCATAATAATGCATAGTCGGAGCCTGGCGTTATAGAGGAGTACAGAGGGGGCGCCGGACGCGCACGCACTGGACATACCTTGGCTCGGCTTAGCGGAAAAATATGGCCCAATTATAGGAACGGTTTATTTTCCATTAAATGGGCTGTAAAACATAATATTTATGGAGAAAGGAGACGGACCTTCGGCGCGTCTGCCCATAACTATATACAATAGACGCTCATTTCATAGATTTCACCCATTTTCTTGTATTTGGCTAGACTTATGGTGCATAGAACAATCCGGTGTCCTGTGCAGGAAGATTAGTTTTTCCATCTTGTAGTTTTAACTTAATAGATCCACATTTGGTGCTGATTAATTTCTATAATAATCTTTAGAGTTCCATTTTTTTCTGCTACAAAGCTCCAAATCCCCGGCATAGACATAGAGTTGAAAGACACAATTCTGTCTTCCTGCAGTCGCCACTAGGGGAGCTCAGGAGTTATCTGTATACAGAGCAGGTATTTAGTTCAGTGTAGAGTATGAGCCTAAGCTCCCCCTAGTGGTGGCTGGAAGAGGGTAATTTTACCTTGTGTCTGTGCAGGAGATTTGGATCAGTGTATAAGAAAAATATAGTAATCATTAAGGGATAATGGACTTAACATGGAGGATTTCAGGACTTACATATAGATGGTCTATCCTTAGGATAAGTCATCCGTATCTGATCGGTGGGGGACTGACACCCAGATAATCTGGATGGGTGCTGCTGCCTCTTCACTAAATACCAAGCACAGCGCCATACCTATTGTAGTGGCTGTGCCTGGTATTGCAGCTCAGCTCTATTCACTTGAAAGGGACTAAACTGCTGCTATACCATGTGACTGATGAATGTGATGTCATCGGCACATAGAAGAGGCCACATTGCTTGTCAAACAGCTGATCTTTGGGGATCCTGGGGATCGCACCACCATTGATCGCATATTGATGACCTATACCTATAGACCATCACTATGTAAATGCCAGAAAACCCATTTAAGGGCAACTAGCATGGAGGAAGGGCAACCAAGATGACTTATTTGAGTTAGTGGGTGCATCTCCCCAATACACTGCCCAAAAATTGGAAGAGGGATTAATAGGTAGTGAAAGGATGTAGCATGCAAATAGCTCACCGTCCTCCCATTGACACTGCTTAAGTCTATCGTATAGACTCTTCCCAGAATGCAAATCACCAGATCAGCAGGGTGTGCTGGGGGATTCCAGCTCTGAAGTCTGTAGAATTGTGAATGCAGCTCTGAAGTGTGGCACAGGCTGTAACTCTTTGGGATGATATCATTGATGTATTTTGTTATTTTTGTGTGTTCCAGGATTTCATTATGTCAAGAGCTCGTCTAGTAATCCCTTGAACTTTTACACCTGGAATATTTCTTGGATTATGAGAGAAGTGTTTTCATACAACGGTGCCAGACCCAAGCACGGTAAGTGATTCTTACTGTATACTGTACCATTCATGGGGGTTGATATGGGGGATGGGTGCTATTATATTTGGGAGAGGTAGCATTATTAGACAGAACTTAGTATTCCCTGTCTCCTATAGCAGATAAGCAGTGGGGGAGGGCTCCTGCCACAGCCAGTTGCCTTACAGACAGAGACAGATAAAATCTGAGATTTTTCAGAAAAAGGGTTAAAATAGCTGATCCTCTGGGGCACCTATATAAGAATTCTAGCGAAGGTTCACTTACTTTATTCTCTGTGCTCGGTGGATACGGTATGTACTCAATGGGCCAGATTTGGGCAGTCTGAAAATTTGCCAGATTAAGCCCAGTGGCTGATGCGGGATGATAAATCTGGTGTATCTTTACGCTGTCTACGTTTATACCATTTTTTTAGTTGTTTTACATTGAGCCATAATTCTGGCACTATTTTGGTGGATTTTTGGCACAATTACACCGAAAAATTATCGAAAAATTTTAGCCCAAACTAGATGTGCCAAGAGTCTCCATGTTTGAGGCAAAGTGGTCCTTAAAATACATGAACGTTATAGCTGGTTGTGCGTTATTAGTTTTGTTACATTGTGTTTGCCTATAATTGTGACTTAGATACGTATTTTATTTGTATTGTAGATTGATAGATAGAAGGATACAGCATGTGTACATTTGCTCCAATGCATCTAAAATAATAAATAAAGCAAGTTTACAATTGGTCTTCATGAAAAAAATCCTCACCATTCTGTATCTGCCCCTTATATACAGACTTATGTATCTCCATGGTTACAGACTACAAACAATTGCTGTGTAGTCAGATCCTGCAGAGTAGTGCTGGGTGAATCTCCAAGATTTTTTTGGGAATATTTGTGAGGTTCACCTGCAAGTTTTGGTTCGGTCCAAACCAAACGTGCTATTGTTGTACTTCAGACCTAGAATATTATAGGCAGAGACCCAGGGGGAATTTGGACAAAATACAAAACACTAATACTCACCTTGCCTTACCTGTCATGGGCATCAGGTCTTCTTTCCTGGCATCCGATATTCTCTCACAGGCTATTGTTGCCATTTCTGATGTCATAATGTTGGTGCATCATGACGTCAGCATGGCCAACGTGACAACTGAGGGCAAATTACAGGACGCAACGGTGACCTCGGGCACTGAGGAAGAGGCCACAAGAACCTGCAGGTCAAGACCTCTGGACCTCTCCTTATTATACTCTGGGCTCTGAATAGGTGGAGTACCCCAATGGAGGTGTAAAAAATTTAAAAAAAAAATTATACTCACCTTCCCTCAACTATTTTGAGCCTTCTTATGGCATCCGGAGATCCCTGTCTTTCTATTCCGCACACGTCATCTCTCAGAAGAGCGCCAGGCATCATGACGCTCGGCATGCCCATGTCACCTCTAAGGCCCAATCACAGGTCACAGTGTTGACCCTGGGAGTGTGACATCACAGAACAGCATCAGACAGCGGCTTTGGCGTTCTTCTGAGACGTCATGTGCCCAGTAGAAGAAACAGACCGCCAGACACCGCGAGGAGGCCCAAAAGAGGTGAGTGAAGGTGAGTGTAAATGTTTTTTTATTTTTTATACCTCCCTTAGGCCTCCCTCCTATGGGGTCTGAAGAGACCACACAATATAATTATTTCACATCCGTTTCTATCCAAACAAGTTCGAACCGAACAGAACTGGAGGATCGCTTTGTCCGAACACTGGACGAAACTAATCTTCAGAGGTTCGCCCATCCTTATTAAGAACCTGTTTGCACATCTCTAGTTAAGAGTCACTTTACTCTCTCTGTCTCTCTTTCTTGATAACCTACAGACAACAGAGAAGTAGACACATGGAAGAGAATAACACATGACTGTAAGATCAGACTGCACAGGGTTTGTTTGTAGTCTGTAACCATGGAGACATAAATCTCTATTGGAACTGAAGACACAAAACGGTTGCATTTTTTAGAAATACACACATGGACAAAATTGTTGGTCCCCTCGTCATTTAATGAAAGAAAAACCCACAATGGTCACAGAAATAACTTGAATCTGACAAAACTGGAAATTGCCAAACTACATGTTGACAAGCCACAAAGCTTCTGGGAGAATGTCCTATGGACAGATGAGACAAAAATCGAAATTTTTGGCAAGGCACATCAGCTCTATGTTTACAGATGGAAAAATGAAGCAAATCTTGAAAAGAACACTGTCCCTACTGTGACACATGGAGGAGGCTCTGTTATGTTCTGGGGCTGCTTTGCTGCATCTGGCACAGGGTGTCTTGAATCTGTGCAGGGTACAATGAAATCTCAAGACTATCAAGGGATTCTAGAGAGAAATGTGCTGCCCAGTGTCAGAAAGCTTGGTCTCAGTCGCAGGTCATGGGTCTTGCAACAGGATAATGACCCAAAACACACAGCTAAAAACCCCCAAGAATGGCTAAGAGGAAAACATTGGACTATTCTGAAGTGGCCTTCTATGAGCCCTGACCTAAATCCTATTGAGCATCTTTGGAAGGAGCTGAAACATGACGTCTGGAAAAGGCACCCTTCACACCCGAGACAACTGGAGCAGTTTGCTCATGAGGAGTGGCCAAAATCCCTTCTGAGAGGTGCAGAAGTCTCATTGACAGTTACAGGAATCGTTTGATTGCAGGGATTGCCTCAAAAGGTTGTGCAACTAAATATTAAGTTAAGGGAACCATCATTTCTGTCCAGGCCTGTTTCATGAGTTTTCTTTTTTTAAAAATTCTGTTGAAGCCTGGTTGGAAAGCAATGTCTGACTTTCATTGGTTCATTTTCATAGAATTTTTATATATTATTACTTTTGTCAGATTCAAGTTATTTCTGTGACCATTGTGGGTTTTTCTTTCATTAAACGAGGGAGGGGACCAACAATTTTGTCCACGTGTGTATATCCAGATTAGTAGTAAACTTGCTTTATTGTATGTTTCCGATGCTTTGGCGCTTGCATGCTCTTGTCCATTGTGAATTATGCAGAATTATTAGGATATTGGAGCAAATGATTGCACCTCACGCCCGTCTCCCTGTGATGCGTGCATCTTAATAATGTGCTGACAGCAGGAAGCAATAACGTAGTAAAAATGTTGATGAAGTCGAACGGAGGATCTGGAGTAATGAAAGTTTCTTCTCACCGGAGCTGATTATCACATCCCGAGGTGTTTACCTATAAAACAAAATTGATGAATAAATCGTTTTCGTTTTATGTCAGGGAGAGCGGCGGTGGCGGTAGGATGAGATTTTGTAGTCTATAGATTAGGTCGTAGTTAGTGAGATGATGGAGATCATATAATCACTCTCCAGAGATAATGGGGTTGAATCTGGAAATCTGAGGGTTGTACAAGTGCCCACTGGAGGTGTAACACATGCCTTAGGTGGGACGGTGCTCTGTGAAAAACTACCCATTGATGCCGCCACTTGTGGTGTGTCATATAGTGCCCAAATGATATAGTGCCATATAGTACCCAAATGATATAGTGCCATATAGTGCCCAAATGATATAGTGCCATATAGTACCCAAATAATATAGTGCCATATAGAACCCAAATAATATAGTGCCATATAGTACCCAAATGATATAGTGTCATATAGTACCCAAATCATAAAGTGCCATATAGTACCCAAATGATATAGTGCCATATAGTGCCCAAATGATATAGTGCCATATAGTGCCCAAATAATATAGTGCCATATAGTACCCAAATGATATAGTGCCATATAGTGCCCAAATGATATGGTGCCATATAGTACCCAAATGATATAGTGCCATATAGTACCCAAATGATATAGTGCCATATAGTACCCAAATGATATAGTGCCATATAGTACCCAAATGATATAGTGCCATATAGTGTCCAAATGATATAGTGCCATATAGTACCCAAATAATATAGTGCCATATAGTACCCAAATGATATAGTGCCATATAGTACCCAAATAATATAGTGCCATATAGTGTCCAAATGATATAGTGCCATATAGTACCAAAATCATAAAGTGCCATATAGTACCCAAATGATATATTGCCATATAGTACCCAAATTATATAGTGATAGAAGGTACAAGTAACTTTTCCTAAATAACACCGTCACCATGTTACCACTCAATCAGTAAAACAAGGAAATGTATCTCTGACCAGTGCAGCTGAGTTGAGGGATCAGGGCTGAAAGCATCAGGACTAATCCCCCCCCAACAAAAAAAAAAAGAAAAAAAAACACACCAAAAAAAAAAAAGAAAAAAGGGAGGGGCCCCCCCACAAAATATTCATTTTTAACAAACAAAAAAAAAAGACCCTTAAATTTATATAGGAGGGCCACACCAGGCCCACGTTTAACCCAAAAACCTTTTTTTTTGCTTTTAGGGGCCGGCCTTCCTCCTTACCCCCCGGGGGGGCCCCCCAGGGAATTTGAGCACTTATAACCATATTCACTGCAGGTTACTGCTGGGGGTGTCAGATTATCCTCAGAGAACCTTTATAACAAAGAAATTCCCCAAATTAGACAAGCCTTTTCAGTGTATCAGAGATCTATAGGATGTGTCAGCTACATGCAGAAAATTAGAATAGACAGGCATAGCTATAGTGGGCGCAGGCAGAGGTGTAACAATAACTATGGGGTCCAATAGCAAATCCACCATGACCACTTTAAGCAGCAACTTGAAAAGTGTATGATTTTTATCTACTTTTTAAACACAAATGACACACACAGTGATGTCACAGTACAGAGATAATACACACAGTGATGTCACAGTACAGGGATGGAATACACACAGTGATGTCACAGTACAGAGATAATACACACAGTGATGTCACAGTACAGGGATAATACACAGTGATGTCAGGATGTCCAGTACAGAGATAATACACACAGTGATGTCACAGTACAGAGATAATACACACAGCGATGTCACAGTACAGAGATAATACACACAGCGATGTCACAGTACAGAGATAATACACACAGTGATGTCACAGTACAGGGATAATACACACAGCGATGTCACAGTACAGGGATAATACACACAGCGATGTCACAGTACAGAGATAATACACACAGCGATGTCACAGTACAGAGATAATACACACAGCGATGTCACAGTACAGGGATAATACACACAGCGATGTCACAGTACAGGATAATACACACAGCGATGTCACAGTACAGAGATAATACACACAGCGATGTCACAGTACAGAGATAATACACACAGCGATGTCACAGTACAGGGATAATACACACAGCGATGTCACAGTACAGAGATAATACACACAGCGATGTCACAGTACAGAGATAATACACACAGCGATGTCACAGTACAGGGAAGATAATACACACAGCGATGTCACAGTACAGAGATAATACACACAGCGATGTCACAGTACAGAGATAATACACACAGCGATGTCACAGTACAGAGATAATACACACAGCGATGTCACAGTACAGAGATAATACACACAGCGATGTCACAGTACAGAGATAATACACACGTGATGTCACAGTACAGAGATAATACACACAGTGATGTCACAGTACATGATAATACACACAGTGATGTCACAGTACAGAGATAATACACACAGTGATGTCACAGTACAGGATAATACACACAGTGATGTCACAGTACAGGGATAATACACACAGTGATGTCACAGTACAGGGATAATACACACAGTGATGTCACAGTACAGGATAATACACACAGTGATGTCACAGTACAGGATAATACACACAGTGATGTCACAGTACAGAGATAATACACACAGCGATGTCACAGTACAGAGATAATACACACAGCGATGTCACAGTACAGAGATAATACACAGTGATGTCACAGTACAGAGATAATACACACAGTGATGTCACAGTACATGATAATACACACAGTGATGTCACAGTACAGAGATAATACACACAGTGATGTCACAGTACAGGATAATACACACAGTGATGTCACAGTACAGGGATAATACACACAGTGATGTCACAGTACAGGGATAATACACACAGTGATGTCATACCTCCCAACTTTGAAAGAACAGAAAGAGGGACAAAATGTGCAGTGCACTAAGGGCGCCGCGGCAAAATTAGCTCCATCCACTTCTATGTTGACCCCGCCCATTCTCATCCATTTTTCTTTGTGCCCCCACACAGTATAATATTACAGGATATTACATGGAGTGATATTACAGCATATGTAATATATATATTTACAGTTTAAACCAGAAGTTTACATACACTATATAAAGACACATATGGATGTTTTTCTCACTACCTGACATAAATCAGAATAAACCTTTCCCATTTTAGGTCAATTAGGATTACCAAAATTATTTATATTTGCCAAATTCCAGAATAATAAGAGAGAAAAATTTTTTAGGCATTTTTATTACTTTCTGCTAAGCCAAAAGTTTCCATCCATTTCCTTAGTATTTGGTCCCATTGCTCTTACACTGTATGACTTGGGTCACACATTTTGGATCTCCTTCCACAATCTTCTCACAATACTTGGTAGGAATTTGGGCCCATTCCTCCTGACAGAGCTGGTGTCACTGAGCCATGTTTGGAGGCCGCCTTGCTCGCACCGGCCTTTTCAGCTTTGCCCATAAATTTACAATAGGATTGAGATCAGGGCTTTATGATGGCCGCTCCAAAACACTGACTTTGTTATCCTTAAGCCACTTTGTAACCAGTTTGGCAGTAGCTTCTGGTCATTGTCCATTTGGAAGATCCATTTGCGCCCAAGCTTTAACTTCCTGGCTGATGTCTTGAGATGTTGCTTCAGTGTTGCCACATAATGTTCTTTCCTCATGACGCCATCTATTTTGTGAAGTGCACCAGTCACTCCTGCAGCAAAACAACCCCACAACATGACGCTGCCACCCCTATGTTTCACAGTTGGGATGGTGTTCTTAGGCCAGCATATCACCCCAGCCCTGCAGATAGATAGGTTAGTGTCACTAGACCCAGTATATCACCCCAGTCCTGCAGATAGATAGGTTAGTGTCACCAGACCCAGCATATCACCCCAGCCCTGCAGATAGATAGGTTAGTGTCACCAGAACCAGCATATCACCCCAGCCCTGCAGATAGATAGGTTAGTGTCACCAGACCCAGCATATCACCCCAGCCCTGCAGATAGATAGGTTAGTGTCACCAGAACCAGCATATCACCCCAGCCCTGCAGATAGATAGGTTAGTGTCACCAGAACCAGCATATCACCCCAGCCCTGCAGATAGAGAGGTTAGTGTCACCAGAACCAGCGTATCACCCCAGCCCTGCAGATAGATAGGTTACTGTCACCAGAACCAGCATATCACCCCAGTTCTGCAGATAGATAGGTTAGTGTCACCTAAATTAAATAGTGTATTCCCCTTGTGTATTGCTGCCTCCATTGTCGAGATATTGATGTTTTTGCAAATATGAAAATGAGTTTTGGAGTAACAGGGGTGCTGCTATTGCTCCCAAGAGGTGAGCATAACCTATGTATCTACAGGGCTGGTCTCTGGTGGCAGACTCCCTTTAACCATGTAAGAGGATGTGACCTGTAACGAAAGGGCAGTAAAAAGGGTGTGTTAATCCGTAAAAATTCTGTTGCGCCCCCTCACTTGTATGCCTAGTTGTTTATTAAGTTATTACTCGAGGTGGAATTCCATCATAAGTTTACGTCTTTATGCCTTTAAGCTGGGAGCTTCACTTTACTGCACTACAGTAATTTGATGCAATGACTGATTGCTACCGGTTTCCTGTTTGCAGGATTGGAGCAGACGTTGTAATACATCTAAATAAGAAGTCTGGGAGAAAGTAAATATGAGGAGACCATCGGGCTGATAATTTACTCGCACCCAGAAATTACACTGCAGAAATGAAGACATAAATGCAACATGTTATCTGCTAATGTCTGCGTCCCCCGCGCCTGCTCATAATGACCCAAAAACTCTCCCTCCATCTTGGAGTTTTTAAATCAAACATTATGTCTTCTGCAGCGAGCGCGCTATCAAAATACGCCATAAAACGCCGAGATTTAATTTTGTTTGGCTGGAAGGCAATGAGTTCCAGGCGTGATGAATACATTGCCGTAATGCAACTAAATACAATCACAAAGTGCTCGGATCTGCTCCTCTGCGCTGCAGGGAGGGCCTCAGATGTAGTGGGAGACTGTTCATGTGAATCTAAGGGTCACACTATGACCCAGGCCAGAAGAGGGCATGACCCCGAGTTTTAGAGCTTCTTCGCTTCTTTGCTTTGCAGCAATCAGCTCTAATCTGTGGCATTCAATCTGTAGCGCCATCTAAGGAGAAATGACGCATTTCACCGCTCACATCTTAATCAAAAAGCTTTCTATGTAATGGATGAACTTGGTGGGAACTCCAGAGAAACAACAAACCTGTAAGGGGGTCAGACCTTACCAGGACCTTTGGTCCAGTGGGTCATATATCTGAGATGGTGCAAGTAATCAGATGGACATAGCAGATGAACTGAATGAGGGTTTTTACACAAAAGGTAACTGACTTGGTGGTTACAGAGCCTCTTGTGAGAGAACTGGCTTAGTTGTCAGAGTCTATAATGAGGGCACAGATCTTGGGTTTTTACTGAAGAGGTAACTGACTCGGTGGTTACATAGCCCATTGTGAGGAAACTGACTTGGTGGTTAGAGTTTATTATGAGGTCACAATTCTTGGTGGTTACACCTCTTGGGTGATGCACACAGGCAGAAACAGCAGATGAACTTAAGAGGAAACTGCTTGGTGAGGGAACTGGCTTGGTGGATACTGAGTTTGTTGTGAGGGTATAGTTCTTGGTGGTTACATGCCTTGGAAGAGACACACAAGAGGACACAGAAGATGATTTGAATGAGGGTTTTGCTCAAGAGGCAAATGGCTTGGCAGTTACAGAGCCCATTGTCATCGAACTAGCTTGGTTACAAAGTCTATTGTAAGGGCACAGTTCTTGACAGTTATGCATCTTGGAAGAAGTGCATAGGTGGACACAGCAGATGACATGGGGGAGGTTTTTTACTGAAGAGGCAAATGGCTTGGTGGTTACAGAGTCCATTGTCAGGGAACTGGTTTGCTGATTCATGAGGGCACAGTTCTTGGCAGTTATGCATCTTTTGCAGAATGCACACAGTTTATAGAAACAGAATAAAATTCTTGTAGCAGAACTTAGTCAAAAGGATGCGGTACTTACTGGAAGTCCCTTTTTTTTCACAGTATTATCATCGGAAATTGGTTCCTCACTCTGTGGCACCTCAATGCTATAGGCTGGCTGTCAGAGTACACGGGTGTCACTCACCTGTCTCACAGGACATGACTCAAGCAATCTCACCATCTCCTTACACTTCAGAAAAATAGTGAGCCGACCTCACTCCTGGCCAGTTCAGTAGTCACATCATCTTACCGGGATCTTCAAGCTCAAGGTTTGTTAGAAATATTCCAAACATTTTGAAATCATACAAACCCAAGATTTTTGGGGTTTACCAGCCACAAATAACTTTCATAGTAATCGAAGGCCCGGTGAGGTGCCGGATACGCAACTTCCCTCACCTCTCTTGGTCTCCCTTGCATCATCTGGAGCTCCATAAGGGTTTTCTTCCAGATTCTTAAGGCCTCCTGGGTGACGTCACAGGCCCTGGAAGATCCCTGAGGCCCAATCACTGAGTTATGAGGAATTGAGACCAGTGGGGGCCCCCAAGTGGTACCATCTCTATTATTACCCTGTGCAGGACTTCCCTCTCCGTTTATAGTCAGACAGCTAGGGGGCTAGTTGGTGTTCCATAGAGAGGACATGACAATTCCTGGCACATAATGGGGGGATCATTTTGATCTCTACTGTCGCCCCCTCTCTTCTATGTCAGTCACTACTGCAGCCATCTTTAGGTTTGCTCTTATCAGCCTTGTATTTCTATGCTTCATATAAAGAGTTTATGGGGCTCCTATTCCTGCTCGGGGGATGTATGTACCATATAACCCCGGCATTGGTAATGAGGTGTGATGTTCTGATCCGAACATTAATGATTTGCGCAGGATGTCGACCGGTTAGCGAGGACATTTTTACGTGCTCGTTTCTTGCGATTGGATTTCTAAAGAAAGAAATGTACAGTATTAAAAATAATGAATTAAAATGGTAAAAAATGAAATCCAAAAGCTACAGCGAGTCTATGAAGGATGACGGCTTAATGTGCACACGAGGCTCCAAAGAGGGGGAGAGATTTCCGATAAATGCCGGGAAATACGATGAAACATAATATCGCACGTTACAGCTGTGCCTTTCTCTGGGTGATGGTGGAAGATTTGCATTTGTGATGCTCCCCTAAAATTGAGGCTCGACGTGCTAAGAAAAATCAGTGTCCTTGACTTCATATCGTATCAGTCCCAAAGACATCCCCCAAGAATATCCAACCAAAGAGTAAAGCCACTACAGTGATGGACCAGCAGATCCAAAAAGTCTCCACATTACATAGAAAGGGCAATGATTGCAATGAGAACTGTGTAATACTTTATTTTCTCCTGTGGGGGCACTGCAGGGAAATTGAACAATAAAAAAAAAAATCTGCATTATTGACATCACATGGTATCGGTCCCAAAGAGATACTCCAAGAATTATTCAACCAGAGAGCAGAGAGACTACAACGAGGGACCAGAGGATCCTAAAAGTCTCTAATTCATATAGACAGGAAATTGATTTAAATGAAAATTGCGTAATACTTCATTTCTCCTGTGGCGGCACTGCAGGGAAATTGAATACTGAAAAATAAACATCATTGACTTCATATTGTATTGGTCCCAAAAACATCCCAAGAGAATTATCCAACCAGAGAGTAGGGTGACTACAACGAGGGACCAGAGGAACCAAAAAGTCTCTACATTACATAGACAGGACATTGATTTCAATGGAAACTGTGTAATACTTCACTTCTCCTATAGGGGCACTGCAGGGAAATTGAGTACTGAAAAATCAGCATCATTAACTTCAAATTGTATCAGTCTCAAAAACATCCTCCAAGAATTATCCAACTAGAGAGTAGGGCGACTACAACGAGGGACCAGAGGATCCAAAAAGTCTGTACATTACATAGACAGGACATTGATTTCAATGAAAACTGTGTAATACTTAATTCCTCCTTTGGGGGCACTGCAGGGAAATTGAATACTAAAAATTCAACATCATTGATCTCATTGTATTGGTCCCAAAAACATCCCACAACAATTATCCAATGACAGAGTAGAGCAAATACCATGAGGGATCAAAGGATCCAAAAAGTCTCTACACTACATAGGACATTGATTTCAATGGAAACTGTGTAATACTTCACTTCTCCTGTGGGGGCACTGCAGGAAAATTGGAGTACTAAAAAATCTGCATCATTGACCTCATTGTATTGGTCCCAAAATCATCCCACAAGAATTATCCAATGACAGAGTAGAACAACTACCATGAGGGACCAGAAGATCCAAAAAGTCTCCAGACTAAATGACAGGACATTGAAAATGAATGGGAACTGTGTAATACTTCACTTCTCCTGTGGGGGCACTGCAGAGAACTTGAGCAATTGCTGCATTACTGATAATCCCACCAATACAAAATATTTTAATTGGTATACTGTTAAAGGACAATCCCTTTATGGGACTAAAATATTGATTACCTATCTTTAAGGTTGGCGGGGTCATGTAAATAAGGCCTTACTATGTTACTATGGCCATAAGTACAAAAATATTGCAAAATATCTTAAATACGCGTCGGCAGCAAAACTCTAAACATAAAGTAGATTTCAGACTTTCTTCATCCGAGAGCAATTTCCCCGTACTATGTAATTTTGTATCAGCAGGGGGTGGGGGGTTGGATGGTATTCGGTAGTTGACCAAAAATTTAATTTAGTTTCCAAATTTTCCCTAGGACTCTCTAAAAATCCTTGAGCTGACTATAAAACAACTTTGTAGTACAATGTTCATTGCAAACAGCCATTATGGGGTAATGGATAATTCAAGCAATCTCCCGGCTATTGTCGGTATAATTAAAACCCAAACTCTATCGGTTCAATAGCACAAGACAGATATGAATCATTAATCCGGCCACGAGACGGATATTTCTGTATTTAGGACTGGACATGATTTCAGGCACCAGCGATTGTACTAGATGGATGTGCGGGGTTAAAAGCTGCCAGATACAAGAGAGAAAAGTACATTGAGAGGTAATAGATTCTGATACATTGTATCTCACTAACACAAGAAGACACCACAACTTCCTGACAGAGAGGTCGCAACCCCGACCCCGAAATCCCATGACTGTAAATGTTATTACACAAAGTGGATTATTTCTTTATCTTTACTGAATTTTATTTCCATGTTTTCCTAGCAGGGCAACAATGTCCAAATTATATATCAAGATATAAATCTCTGCACAATAGAGCAAATAAATAATAAGTAACAAATCCAACCAGATATAAAAGTATAAGAGGTAATATTATAGTAGATATATTACTGTACATGCAGGCAGTATTATAGTAGTTCTATTCTTGTACATAGGAGGTAGTATTATAGTAGTTATATTCTTGTACATAGGGAGCAGTATTATAGTAGTTATATTCTTGTACATAGGAGCAGTATTATAGTAGTTATATTATTGTATATAGGGGGCAGTATTATAGTAGTTATATTCTTGTACATAGGAGCAGTATTATAGTAGTTATATTCTTGTACATAGGAGCAGTATTATAGTAGTTATATTACTGTACATGCAGGCAGTATTATAGTAGTTATATTCTTGTACATAGGAGTGGTATTATAGTAGTTATATTCTTGTACATAGGGGCAGTATTATAGTAGTTATATTCTTGTACATAGGAGTGGTATTATAGTAGTTATATTCTTGTACATAGGAGTGGTATTATAGTAGTTATATTCTTGTATATAGGAGCAGTATTATAGTAGTTATATTCTTGTACATAGGAGCAGTATTATAGTAGTTATATTCTTGTACATAGGAGCAGTATTATAGTAGTTATATTCTTGTACATAGGAGTAGTATTATAGTAGTTATATTCTTGTACATAGGAGTGGTATTATAGTAGTTATATTCTTGTACATAGGGGCAGTATTATAGTAGTTATATTCTTGTACATAGGAGTGGTATTATAGTAGTTATATTCTTGTATATAGGAGCAGTATTATAGTAGTTATATTCTTGTACATAGGAGCAGTATTATAGTAGTTATATTCTTGTACATAGGAGCAGTATTATAGTAGTTATATTCTTGTACATAGGGGGCAGTATTATAGTAGTTATATTCTTGTACATAGGAGCAGTATTATAGTAGTTATATTCTTGTACATAGGAGCAGTATTATAGTAGTTATATTCTTGTACATAGGAGCAGTATTATAGTAGTTATATTCTTGTACATAGGAGCAGTATTATAGTAGTTATATTCTTGTACATAGGAGCAGTATTATAGTAGTTATATTCTTGTACATAGGGGGCAGTATTATAGTAGTTATATTCTTGTACATAGGAGGTAGTATTATAGTAGTTATATTCTTGTACATAGGAGCAGTATTATAGTAGTTATATTCTTGTACATAGGAGCAGTATTATAGTAGTTATATTCTTGTACATAGGAGCAGTATTATAGTAGTTATATTCTTGTACATAGGAGCAGTATTATAGTAGTTATATTCTTGTACATAGGAGGTAGTATTATAGTAGTTATATTCTTGTACATAGGAGGTAGTATTATAGTAGTTATATTCTTGTACATAGGAGTAGTATTATAGTAGTTATATTCTTGTACATAGGAGGTAGTATTATAGTAGTTCTATTCTTGTACATAGGAGCAGTATTATAGTAGTTATATTCTTGTACATAGGAGGTAGTATTATAGTAGTTGTATTCTTGTACACATGGAGGTAGTATTATAGTAGTTCTATTCTTGTACATAGGAGGTAGTATTATAGTAGTTATATTCTTGTACATAGGAGTAGTATTATAGTAGTTATATTCTTGTACATAGGAGTAGTATTATAGTAGTTATATTCTTGTATATAGGAGTAGTATTATAGTAGTTATATTCTTGTACATAGGAGCAGTATTATAGTAGTTATATTCTTGTACATAGGAGCAGTATTATAGTAGTTATATTCTTGTATATAGGAGGTAGTATTATAGTAGTTATATTCTTGTACATAGGAGTAGTATTATAGTAGTTATATTACTGTACATGCAGGCAGTATTATAGTAGTTCTATTTTTGTACATAGGAGTGGTATTATAGTAGTTATATTCTTGTATATAGGAGCAGTATTATAGTAGTTATATTCTTATACATAGGAGCAGTATTATAGTAGTTATATTCTTGTACATAGGAGTAGTATTATAGTAGTTATATTCTTGTACATAGGGGCAGTATTATAGTAGCTATATTCTTGTACATAGGAGGTAGTATTATAGTAGTTATATTCTTGTACATAGGAGCAGTATTATAGTAGTTATATTCTTGTACATAGGAGTAGTATTATAATAGTTATATTCTTGTACATAGGAGCAGTATTATAGTAGTTATATTCTTGTACATAGGGGCAGTATTATAGTAGCTATATTCTTGTACATAGGAGTAGTATTATAGTAGTTATATTCTTGTACATAGGAGCAGTATTATAGTAGTTATATTCTTGTACATAGGAGGCAATTTTTATTAAAGTAAAAACCAACATAAATACAATTAAAAAATAATTCTTTCAATTATTTCATACATTTTGTATGTACAAAGAAGGATCAAGCAAAAAATACCTAAAGCAAAATCAACTTAAAGAGTCCACATCTGTTGAGGGAAAAAAAAAAAAACAAAACAGAACACAAGGTAAAAATAAATGACCAAACTTAAACCACATCCACATTCCTCCATAGTCTTCTATCTCTCTGGTTTTTCTTTACCTCCAGTGATTTTATTCACCTGAGCTCAGATAATATCTGTCTGACTACGAGTTCATTGTCAAAATTCTCGCTGAATATGGAGACTCGGGTTCTTGCGTGCCAGTGATAATATTTGATGACAGTAATGATCAGATACATGGTTCCTCTATCTATACCAGTGTTGTTGGATGGGACCCCATAGATTATGTCGGGGTATGTCAGGGTTTGCAGTATGGAGATGGATAACCTGCTGGACACTTCCTCCCATATCTTCCTCCCTCCTCAGCATTCAGTAATGAAATGCTCCATGGTCTCCTCCTGCTGACAGCCCAGGGGACACTTCCTATCCAGCACAGTTAAGAATTTTAAGTTTCCCCTGACAAAGAGTTTACCATGTAATGACAACCAAGCAATGTCAAATAATTTGGCTGGAAGTCTTCTGCTACTGAGAAGTTTAAGACTTTCTTGGAGAGTGGATGTTATACAGTCTCTTAGAGCAAGACGGGAGTAGAAGAAAGCCTTACATACCCTGGAGTATATGTCTCTCCTGGTCTTACTCTCAATGTAAGTCTTCTCCAGCTTCCACGTCCTGACACACTTCAGGCCATAGACCAGATACTGGGGGAGGTAGCCATGAGACAATCGACCCCTCTTAAGGCTGCCGCCTCGCACCCAGGATTCTGCAAAAGGCAAAATCCAGTCCCTGATACTATTAACCCACAGGGAGCTGTTGTTTGAGTCCAGACAACCAAAATTTACTTTTAGAAATATGGAGTCAAAGAACACCCTTGGATTTAACATATCCAGCCCACCCTCTTTCCTCTGTAGGTAGGTTATCCCTCTTTTTACTGGGTTTAACCTGTTCCCCCACAAAAGTTGGAAAAACAGGCTAAAGAGCCTAGCGGAAAAAGATTCTGGCAAAGGAAAGACAACAGAGACGTACAAGAAGACAGGGACCAGGTAAGTCTTCAACATTTTAACCCTTTCTCTATAGGTCAGCCTCCAGTTCTTCCATCGCTGAACCTTTGCATTTCCGGATTCCAACTTGTCTTCCCAATTTAGTCTGGCATTATCATCCCTCCCAAATTTCACCCCAAGGATCTTAATATAGGAGGAGGCCTGGGAAAACTGTGGCAGATCAAACACAGGATCAGTATGACCCGTCCAGAGAGCTTGACTCTTTTCAAGGTTGACCAGAGACCCTGAGGCCTCTGAGTAACTTCTGATGGCCGCAGACAACATCTCCACCTCAAGAGGCTCAGATATCACCACAGTCACATCATCCGCGTAGGCAACAACTCTCAGAGGCAAGCAGTGGGGAACCGGCACCCCCTGAAAATCACACTCCTGCAGTGACCTAAGAAACGGATCTATGGCAAACACATACAGCAATGGACTCAGTGGGCAACCCTGTCTCACCCCTGCCTCAACCCCGAAAGTGTCACCCTGCCAACCATTGATCAGAGCAAAGCTCTCCGCCTCACAATACAAAGTTCTCAGCCAATCTATAAATTGTCCCGGAATTCCGTACTTTGTCAAAGTGGCCCATAGATACTCATGGTCTACTCTGTCAAAGGCCTTAGCCTGGTCAAGACTCACAACATATCTCCCACACCTCAGAGCTTTACATCTCTCAAACATCTCCCTTAGCGAGATAACTGCTCCAGAGATGTTCCGCCCTTTAACTGTGCCAAACTGAGAGCCTGCCAACAGTGCCGGGGACAAACAAACTAACCTAGAGAACAGAATCTTTGCAAGAATCTTCCTGTCAACATTCAAGAGGGCAATCGGCCTCCAGTTCTTGATGTCAGTAGGCTTTTACCTTTAGACAGCAGAATCAAGGAGCACACTCTCATGGATGGAGGCATCAGGTGATTTTCTAGACTAGTTTTGTAGACATCCATGAGAACTGGAGCTAAGAGGTCTCTAAATTTCTTATAAAATTCAGCTGTTAAACCATCTGGACCTGGTGCCTTCTTCAGATGTCATTTATTTATGGCCTCTTTAACCTCCTCCACCGTTAATTCCACTGTCAAAGGAGAAAAGTCCAAATCATCAGTATCAGGACCTGGAGTTGCCTCCAAGAATTGAGCCACCTTCTCTCTATCCAAAACCTTCTTCTGAAACAAGTCAGCATAGTAAGATCTCATCACCCCCAGGATACCCTCCCGAGATTCCTGTAAAACACCCTGGGAGTCAGTGAGACCTGTGACCGATTTATTTGCCACCCGCTCCCTGCAATTCTCAAATGGATCAGGCGCCCCTAAGGACCCATAATCCCGTTCAAGAACCAGGGATGTATACCTGCGGTACTGATACTGACTGATCTCAGATTTCAGCCAGTCAATCACACGTTGGTTATCCCCGCCCCCCGAATAGAGGGACTCTAATTCTTTCCGCAGCCTGAGATACTGGCTATACTTACTCTTCCCCTTCTTAACTGACAGTTTCCTTAAGAGGGATCTGACCTCCTCCTTGACATCCTCCCACCAGTCTGCCATGTTGCCATAGAAGTCGACTCTCTCAAGCTGGTTCTGAAATAGAGAGTGGACACAACTCTGGACATAGTCGTCATCTAAGAGGCTGGAATTGAGTTTCCATAGGCCTCTCCCAATATCAGGGCGTTTCGTGGAGCCCAAGCAAAAATACAAGGCCAGATGGTCAGAATAAGGGACTGTCTTTTCACTTTTCTCACTGACATTCTCAGAAGGACTCACCAGAGCTAAGTCTATCCGACTGCATCTACCAGCGCAGGAGTAGGTGAATTTTGGCTTCCTACCACCCTGAGTAAACACATCAGACAAACCAGCCTGTGTAATAATTGTATTTAAGACCTTGCAGTCCCTGGTGAGAGGTCTACCAGTAGGTCTGTCACTGGATAACATGGTGGCATTAAAGTCCCCTGCCATGACTACAGGAACAGATGTAAAGAGGTACTACTTTACGTCATCAAACAGAAGTGCCCTTTCAGTCACTGACTGAGGACCATAGATATTGATGAGTCGGAGCCTTCTGCCCCGGATGGTAACTTCTAGAACCAGGCACCTCCCCATCAATACCTCGGTTAATCTATGTATGGTGACATCTCTGGTGTTAAAAAGTATAGAAACCCCGGCACAAGGTTCCACAGCCAGTGACCAGAAGGACGGGCCAGACTGCCATTCTCTCTCTGCTTCTCGTAATAGTCCTAGACTATTTAAACGGGTTTCTTGCAAGAAATAGACATCTGCATCAAGATATTTCAAATGTTCATAGACTGCGTGTCTCGTACTCCTTGCTCTGATACTATTAACATTACTGGAGATGATGTTAAGATAGAAATCTGCCATCAGAACAAGTAGGAATACAAGAAACAGAGAGATGGACCCCATTGTTATAGATCAGAGTCAGAGCTGTCCTGGTGACCTGCGGTTTCCATGTCTGATTCAGACTGCACCTCAGCTCGGCGGGGTCTCCTTTTAGTGGGTGGATCGCCCTCTGGTTCATCATCGAACTCTTCCATCATTCGTATGATTTCTCTCTCTATTTCTGCTTCGGTCTCTGACAGGACACTAAATCTATTTGATGTTGCAGTAACATCGCCCGTTCTATCCAATCTCATCTTAGTTGGTTTTTGGACAGTGGTCCACTCACCCTCAGGCTTACGGCTGGATCTATCTTTCTTTCTTCTCTTTGTACTGGTGGGTTTTTGGGTAGGAGAAGAGATGGCCACTGAGGGTTGTACAACCTGCCCAACAACCTCCATGGTCGCCTCAATGGGTCCTGACTGGGCTTGGCCCTGGGTGGTATCACCTGTATCAGGTTGTGGCTCTGACTCAGTGACTACTGGCCCTGACAACAGCGCCTCCTCCTCCTCCTGTATGTCATCAGCCACTGCCAGCAAGTCCTCATCAGGGATATCCCTACGGAGGTTATGCCAGGCATCAGGACAGTCCCTGTGGTGGTGACCCATCTTACCACATAGGTTACACCTGATGTTTTGGCAGGTAGCGCTCACGTGGCCCACTTCATTACAGAGGCTGCACTTTACCATGGTGCACACGCTCGCCACATGACCGGCCTTCCAACACCTAAAGCATCTGCGTGGCTGACCCGCATAGAAGCAGACGCCTTTCTCTCGGCCAATAAAGAATGAGTTGGGCAGATGTTGGGTTATGTTGTTGTGCTGATGTAACCTAACCAGGACCTTCCACCCACCAGTCCAGATCCCGTCTTCATCCCTATTCTTAGTCAGATCGGACATGAGGTCGCAGTGTCTCCTGAGCCAGATGACAATGTCCTGAGGGGGAACGGCCTCATTCCAGAATACAATGGTGACACTTGCGGTATCTGGCCCAGAGATGGGGATGAAGCTGAATTTATTCCAACCCTCAGTATCTCTAAACCTAGTGAGATTATCCCAGAAATGGTCCAGATCAGACATCAACTTAAAGCTGACATCATACCCCTGGCGGTCAGGAAGATTTATCACTGCCAGGATGTCAGTCGGCAGGAAGCCCATCTGGGTACATAGGAGCCCTCTGACCACAAACCTTCTATCAGGCAGATCTTCCTTGGCACCTCTGTGCCTAAACCTGACTACATTCCTCCTCTTGAAAGCCTGGCCTGTATAGTTCGTGCCTGACGTAAAAGAAGGAAAACCGCGGCTACAGGCATTCCCCGAGGAGGCATGGCCAGATCCGCCATCTTGGCGTGTCTGTGGGCGCAGTGTGGGCTGCTGAGCACCTGCACTACGAGGTTCTGCTACTACATTAGTAACTAGAGGGGGAAAGTCCTGTACATTGGACTGTGCTGTGTCCGCCCCACCATCAACCTCTATGTCTGCAATATCAGCAGACTCCAGAGACTGGACTGTAGAGGGGTCTGACGCCATAGATGGTGAAGGATCCCCCCCAGAAACACTTTCCCCTGCTGCACCATTATTATATACAGGATTATCTATAATATCAGACATATTAGACAGACAGTCAGTGGCAGCAGAGTCCTGCACAGCAGAGTCCACAGTGTTATTATAGTCACTATTGGTGACTTGCACAGCAGAGTCCAGACTGTCCCACACACTCACAACCTGAGACCCCTAATGTGCACCAGTACCTTCAGGTAACAGTCCACAGTCCTGCTGAGATGACTCGCCTCCTGGGACTTGTGGTGTCTGCACAGATGCTACTTCAGGCAGGGGTCCATGATCTTGCTGTAAGGTGCTGGTTGCTGGGACTTGTGGTGCCTTGCTAGGAACTGCTGCAGGTCTTTGCTGTGACTTGGCATTAGCTGCTTCTTTCCCATACAAATTCCCTTCCTTAAAAGGGAAACTTGCTGGCTACAGAATGGGTTTTGCATGGGACTGCTGGCCGCCATCTTGAGATGGTTCAGATCCAACTTTGGAGCGAGATGATGGTGACTGCCGATATTCCTCGAATCGCTGCTGGTTTCTGTAGGATTCTCCCACCGGTCCCATTTGCTCCAGTACAGTCTCGGTCTCCTGTACGACATCGGCGAGCTCTTTCACCAGTGCGCTCAGCTTCTTGTCCACTCCTTCTTCTAACCAAGGTTTAGCAGCCCTTATTTTATAGGCACAGTCAATCTGTCGCTGCAGAGATAGTTTACTCGCCTTCAAAGTCTCCATTCTCCTGACCAGTGCTGGGATATCGTCTGCCAGGCGCAGTTCAGGTGCACGCTCAGCCACCGTAGCAGTCTGACCATTATTGGGGAGTTTTGCAGGCTGGTTACTCACAGTATGGCTTCTGGTCGGTGTAGTCTGTGACTTCTGGCTTGCTGCGGCTGTTGTCACTGCCATGGGGCCACAATCTGTAGCTTGGGCACTGGGGTCCAGTTTGTTTCCAGTGACCGCACTACTGGTACCATGAGGCCTTCCTGCTGGTCTCACTTTGGTCTCATCCGCAGCCTTCACTACAGTTTTGCAGTTTCCACTGCCAGATCTTGTCCGCTCAGACCGCACCAGTACAGGCCGCTGCATGTTCTCCAGCATGGTCTGTTTCTCCAGGGACGTTCTCCTCTGTCTGCAGGAGGGTGGAGTGGACGGGACACCTGTAACCTGTAATGGCGTCTGCACAGGCTGCACGGCTTGCTTCTTCTTACAATCAGGTATTCTGTCTGGATGCTGCACAATTACATTGGTAGGTTGTTGCACCGTACCTCTGCTTGCTTCTGCTACTGCTTTCTTTGCAATCACTTTCTTCCCATCTTGGCTTGCTGCACTGGGACTGCTGACACACTGGACATTACTTTCATTCTTGAAGACTTTTGGATTTTCATCCATTTTTTGAGTTGCCTGGGAATTGTTTCCCAGAGTAGGCCTTGGAGCCTGGGCCTTGCTAGGGGAGCTGCCCCACCCAGGGTGGCCCCGCCCTGGGCTTTCTCCAGACATCAGGAGACTCAGGAGAGCTACAGAAACACAACCTCACAGCTAGGAGGCAGTATTATAGTAGTTATATTCTTGTACATAGGGGCAGTATTATAGTAGTTATATTCTTGTACATAGGAGCAGTATTATAGTAGTTATATTCTTGTACATAGGAGCAGTATTATAGTAGTTATATTCTTGTACATAGGGGGCAGTATTATAGTAGTTATATTCTTGTACATAGGAGGTAGTATTATAGTAGTTATATTCTTGTACATAGGAGTAGTATTATAGTAGTTATATTCTTGTACATAGGAGCAGTATTATAGTAGTTATATTCTTGTACATAGGGGGCAGTATTATAGTAGTTATATTCTTGTACATAGGAGGTAGTATTATAGTAGTTATATTCTTGTACATAGGAGCAGTATCATAGTAGTTATATTCTTGTACATAGGAGTAGTATTATAGTAGTTATATTCTTGTACATAGGAGTAGTATTATAGTAGTTATATTCTTGTACATAGGAGCAGTATTATAGTAGTTATATTCTTGTACATAGGAGCAGTATTATAGTAGTTATATTCTTGTACATAGGAGGTAGTATTATAGTAGTTATATTCTTGTACATAGGAGTAGTATTATAGTAGTTATATTCTTGTACATAGGAGTAGTATTATAGTAGTTATATTCTTGTACATAGGAGTAGTATTATAGTAGTTATATTCTTGTACATAGGAGCAGTATTATAGTAGTTATATTCTTGTACATAGGAGTAGTATTATAGTAGTTATATTCTTGTACATAGGAGCAGTATTATAGTAGTTATATTCCTATACATAGGAGCAGTATTATAATAGTTATATTCTTGTACATAGGGGGTAGTATTATAGTAGTTATATTCTTGTACATAGGAGGTAGTATTATAGTAGTTATATTCTTGTACATAGGAGTAGTATTATAGTAGTTATATTCTTGTACATAGGAGCAGTATTATAGTAGTTATATTCTTGTACATAGGAGTAGTATTATAGTAGTTATATTCTTGTACATAGGAGCAGTATTATAGTAGTTATATTCTTGTACATAGGAGTAGTATTATAGTAGTTATATTCTTGTACATAGGAGCAGTATTATAGTAGTTATATTCTTGTACATAGGGAGCAGTATTATAGTAGTTATATTCTTGTACATAGGGGCAGTATTATAGTAGTTATATTCTTGTACATAGGAGTAGTATTATAGTAGTTATATTCTTGTACATAGGAGTAGTATTATAGTAGTTCTATTCTTGTACATAGGAGTAGTATTATAGTAGTTATATTCTTGTACATAGGAGTAGTATTATAGTAGTTCTATTCTTGTACATAGGGGCAGTATTATAGTAGTTATATTCTTGTACATAGGAGGTAGTATTATAGTAGTTCTATTCTTGTACATAGGAGGTAGTATTATAGTAGTTGTATTCTTGTACACATGGAGGTAGTATTATAGTAGTTCTATTCTTGTACATAGGAGTAGTATTATAGTAGTTCTATTCTTGTACATAGGAGCAGTATTATAGTAGTTATATTCTTTTACATAGGAGCAGTATTATAGTAGTTATATTCTTGTACATAGGGGCAGTATTATAGTAGTTATATTTTTGTACATAGGGGCAGTATTATAGTAGTTATATTCTTGTACATAGGGGGCAGTATTATAGTAGGTATATTCTTGTACATAGGAGCAGTATTATAGTAGTTATATTCTTGTACATAGGGGGCAGTATTATAGTAGTTATATTCTTGTACATAGGAGGTAGTATTATAGTAGTTATATTCTTGTACATAGGAGGTAGTATTATAGTAGTTCTATTCTTGTACATAGGGGGCAGTATTATAGTAGTTATATTCTTGTACATAGGAGGTAGTATTATAGTAGTTATATTCTTGTACATAGGAGCAGTATTATAGTAGTTATATTCTTGTACATAGGAGCAGTATTATAGTAGTTTTATTCTTGTACATAGGAGGCAGTATTATAGTAGTTATATTCTTGTACATATGGGCAGTATTATAGTAGGAGAAGGTGAGGTCTAGACAGAGGAGTACAGAGCAATGTAGAAGGAGGAGGTAAAGCCTAAAAGGAGAAGTACAGAGTAATGTAAGAACATGGGATTAAGATCTTAAAGGAAGAGCACAGAGTAATGTAGGAAGAGGTACGTCTAGAATTAGGATAATAGAATAACGTAGAAGGAGGAGATAAGGCCTAGAAGGAGTTGCCCCATCAAAGGCTTCAATGGTTGGAGCACAACAAGGATGCCTTGGACCTTCCCTGGTCTCCACTTATGCTCTAGGATCTAATAATACCATCTTCTGGTCAGACCAGTGAAACAAATTTTCCCAACAAACATTGAAAATATTCACAAAAAGAATCTTGTACCGTTCTAATAGTGAGGTGGAGAGTAGTGAGAGTGCCCCATCCACGATGCTGGAGAAAGAGGTTTTAAGGAAGAGGACTGAGTTGTTGAGTAAAAGGGACGCAGGGACTGCTAGGAAAAGCTTTTTCTAATGTTGTAGATGGATTAGGCGGTTTAAAGTGTTAAATAAATGTGGGGTTGTGGGTTAGAGATGAAGTTGAGTATTGTTTGTTAGTAATATGGTCCTCTGCTGTGTGAGGTTTTTTCCAAGGTTGCTCTTCAACCTGGAAGTTGGATTTATTGAGGTTTTTTGAGCTTTGGGTGAAGTGAGTTGAAAGAGGAGGTAATTTTGGTATAATAGTGGTGTAATAGAAAACAGTGGCTATATCTGCGTCATGAAGGGACAATATGGTGGAGAACCATAGAAGAGAGTCAGGCTCTGTGTGTGTCCAGACATGTTCAGCTCCTGTGGGTATGTTAGTTTCTGAGCTGAGGGGAGAAAGGAAGAAAACTTACATCTTCCAAAAATTATTGAACATTGGAATAAGTTGCAGGAAGTAAAGTAGATAGAACGGAAGGAAGGCGGAGCAGATATTTATACCAAATCTTAGTAATGGAGGAACTTCAGAAACTTCAGGTGAATCTTATAACCTATTTATAATGTGTAAGAGACTTTTACTTTCACCCGTGGCAGGAACCCCCAACTAAAATACTTACTAGAGAAAATGCATTTGTGTGCTCACTCCCTCTACTCCTGGGAGGTAAGCAGATGTGTGCAATTTATTCATTTTTTACATTTTTTATTCCTTAGATTTCAACTGTAATTTTGAATCCCACTGTGATTTGGAACATTCTCCTTCTCAAAATAACAACACATGGAGAGTCACCAATGCGGAGGAGTTATTGAGGCACAAAATCATGACTGGTCCAACGGAAGATTATTCTGAGAACTCAACAAGGGGTAGGAAATATTTGATGATAGACAGGTTCCGTGTTATCTGTCAAACTTGAGTTGCTATAAATGAAAATGTTTCTGGATTTCGCCATGTTGTCCACCTCTTGTACACTACTCTTCTCTTCGCCATATTGTCCACCTCTTGTACTCTACTCTTCTCTTCACCATGTTGTCCACCTCTTATAGTCTAGTCTAGTCTTCTCTTCACCATGTTGTCCACCTCTTATAGTCTAGTCTACTCTTCTCTTCACCATGTTGATCACCTCTTGTACACTACTCTTCTCTTCACCATGTTGTCCACCTCTTGTACTCTACTCTTCTCTTCACCATGTTGTCCACCTCTTATAGTCTAGTCTAGTCTTCTCTTCACCATGTTGTCCACCTCTTATAGTCTAGTCTACTCTTCTCTTCACCATGTTGATCACCTCTTGTACACTACTCTTCTCTTCGCCATGTTGTCCACCTCTTGTACTCTACTCTTCTCTTCACCATGTTGTCCACCTCTTATAGTCTAGTCTAGTCTTCTCTTCACCATGTTGTCCACCTCTTGTACACTACTCTTCTCTTCACCATGTTGATCACCTCTTGTACACTACTCTTCTCTTCACCATGTTGTCCACCTCTTGTACTCTACTCTTCTCTTCTCCATCTTGTCCACTTCTTGTAGTCTAGTCTAGTCTTCTCTTCACCATGTTGTCCACCTCTTGTACCCTACTCTTCTCTTCTCCATGTTATCCACCTCTTGTACTCATGTTATCTACCTTCCTCATGTTCTCCACCCCTCATTTTGTACTCTTCTCTTCTCCATGTTGTCCACCTCTTGTACTCTACTCTTCTCTTCACTATGTTGATCACATTGTGTACACTACTCTTCTCTTCACCATGTTGTCCACCTCTTGTACTCTACTCTTCTCTTCTCCATGTTGTCCACCTTTTGTACTCTACTTTTCTCTTCTCCATGTTATCTACCTTCCTCATGTTCTCCACCCGTCATTTTGTACTCTCCTCTTCACCATGTTGTCTACCTCTCATACTTCTTTCCCACGATTTTTTACTCTTCTCTTCTCTTGATTATTTGGTATATCTTAGTGGCTGTAGATATAACTCAATTGACTGAATCAGCCTGTATTCTGGTGGTTGGAAAATAAATTGAACACGATCACAAACTTTTTGGTTTTGCATTCTCTTCTCTATATTGTCCACCTCTCATATTCTACTCTTTTCCATATTGTTCCCCTCTCATACTATACTATTCACCATGTTCTCCACTTCTCGTAATCTAGTCTTCTCCACATTTCCCAACTCTCTAATCTACTCTTCTGTTCTCTGTGTTACCTACTGCTCATACTCTACTTACTCTTCACCATGTTGACCACCTCTCACACTCTACTCTTTGCCATGTTGCCCATTGCTCTTACTCTACTCTACACCATGTTGTCCACCTCTCATTCTCTGCTCTTCTCTTCATTATGTTTTCCACATCTCATTCTTCTCTTTGCCATGCTATCCACCTTTTATACTTAGTGGATATAGGTGTTAAAATCTCAGCCAACATGAAAGAATAAAATGTGTTCTTCTGGTTGGGCGATACACTGGGCATCGTTTTTTTTGGTTCATAGTTATTACTGCTATCACAGCTCTCAAGGGGTTATCTAGGTAAAACTCTTTTCTGTTGAGCCTCGCAGACCTGCGTGAGAATGACGTAGACGGGAATTTAAGTTCCAACAATGAAGAAGCCATAGTGCTTTAGGGAAAGTATAAAACCTATATGTGTCCTTCAAAACATTCTATTAACCATCTAAAACCATTTTCACACTTGCCTTATAGACTTGTAAAAACATGACTTATGTGAGAATCTAGAAGTGTTGCTCTTTAAGTCAGATATCATTCCTCATGCATGCTACTGGTCTATTCCTATGGTATGGAGAGGTATTTTGGACCCACTGTGTCTCCAGGGCTTGTGACTACAGCCTTTACAACCCCTATAGTTCTCCTTGAACCCATTATTTTTTTTTCTAAATATTTGGGTTTTTGGTTCCACTTGTCTTGGGTTGGTCGAGTCATGTATATTGTATGAGGCATGGACTACTTTAATTGTAGTTTGATGCACAAGAAGAGGTACAAGAAATAATAGTAATGAATTTGAATATTTGTCTTCTATATGAACATAGTCTTCGTCGTGTTTACTTAAATGCTTGTTTCATCTTGTAACCTTAAAGGGATTTTCTGGGCAAAAAAAATATTTATAAAAAAGTCTGTTAGTGCTATTAATGGGTTAATAAGTACACCTATATACCTTTAGCAGTGTTTTGAGTGACTTCTGGGTTTCTCTGGGAGCTCCTGGCATCCTCTGCATTTGTTTACATGGGTAGCTTCCTGCTGTCTTAGCCTACAACTACCATGATGAATTGCTGTTCACTCATAGCCCCTCTCACTCCCTCCCCTCCCCTCACAACCCCCCTGTTTCCCTAGCTAGCCTGCGGACTACTAGCCCTACCTACCTACCTACCTAAGTAACTCAGTCCCCAAACCCCCTCCCCACCCCATCACACTTACCTGTCTTCTTGTCCTGGAGATAACTTTCTTCGGTGCCGCTGTCTCCTCTTCTGCCCGCACCTGCACAATAGAGCCGTTTTATTGTGCATGCGTGGGAAGCTTCTATTGCGCAGGTGCCGGTTCCGGCTCCCCTGTGAAGGAAGTGACACCCAGCAGAAGAAGAGGACATGAAGACTGGTGAGTATGATGGGACGCGGGGGCAGGTGGAGAGGAGTATTGGTGATGTTCCGTTTCCGGAAATGAGGAAACGGAACGTCCCCAGGAAATCAGAAAATGTGTAAATATACATTTTTTTTAAAGGGAGTAAATTAGAAGTTAGGCGGGGGGGGGGGGGGTTAGCTTAGTGTCAAAGTTTTAGTTTATGCCGGACAACCCCTTTAAGGCTGAGACCCCACGTTGCAGAAACACCACTTTTTTTGTTGCAGATTTTACTGTGTTTTTTTGAGCCAAAGCCAGGAGTGGATTGAGCAGATGGTAAAAGTCTAAGAACTTCCTATATATTTCCCATTCCTTTTGTAGCCATTCTTGGCTTTGGTTCAAAAAAACGCAACAAACTCTGCAACAGGAAAAAAACTGCGTTTCCGCAACGTGGGGCCTCAGCCTATTAGTTTTTTTCCTTATGCCTTCCGGTATGTTCATCGTTGTTTGGCATCATTACATCCTGTTTTTATATTAGAGTGTTCTTAAATTTTTACCCACGGACATGTTGGGCAGAGGTCGGCCATAGCTTTTTTATCAAGTTTTCCGATAACAGGTCTTAATGTCTTGAAACGTATAACAAGAACTTGTAAGTAGGATCAGGAGCGGAAAGACGCAGCACTGCTTTCCCCAACCGGCATAATTTTCTTTGCAAAACTGCCCTCCAGCTGTGACTTGCAAATACATAGCGTCAAGACACTAAAACAAAACAAAGCAAAACTAAAGCAGAGGGGGGGGGGGGGAGACCTCTAACCAGACACACCACTTAACCCCTTAGTGAAGGTAACCCAAGGAGGAAAGGAGCAACGGGGAAGAATGGGATTGTTTATCATTTTACATTTTTGGCATACATCTTGACAATACATCTGTTGCTGCTAAGTTTTATGAAGGTGGTCTCTCTAGGGTAAGTTATTCAGAATGGTTTTGTGTCATTTTGCATGGTCTAAGCATCATTGATCTGGACCACTAAAGCACCAGGGGATCCTCTGGTGGGTTTAGGATCCTACACAATCATGAACCTTAAAGGTCCAATAGAGGGCAAGTTCAGGTGATATAGATAAGCGGACTTGCACATGTGGCCCATAGTGGCCCCTGCACACAGTATTATGCCCCATAGTGGCCCCTGCACACAGTATTATGCCCCATAGTGGCCCCTGCACACAGTATTAAGCCACATAGTGGCCCCTGCACACAGTATTATGCCCCATAGTGGCCCCTGCACACAGTATTATGCCCCATAGTGGCCTCTGCACACACTATTATACCCCATACTGGCCCCTGCACACAGTATTATGCCCCATAGTAGACCCCAGAGTATAATGATCGGAGACCCAGGGGAGGATAGAAACATAAAAAACAATGTTACTCTCCTCTTCCTGGCTCCGACGCATTCCCTGCTACTTCGGCCATCTTCAATGTTGGACCAGATCTCGCATGAGCCGGGCCGGCGTCGTGACATCACCAAACAGGCCCGAAGCCTGCGGAGCGTAGGAGAGGTAAGTTATAGTGTTTTTTATGTTCCCTCACCTCCCCTGGGCCTCCGATCATTATACTTGGGGGTCTGAAAAGACCCAGGTGCAGAAATATTGTAAACACTGATACTCCCCTTCCCTCACCTCTCCTGGTCTACCTTGTAGTGTCCAGTGTTCTTTCCTGTGCATTTCCTGGCCTTATTCAGCCTTCTGGTTGACATCACCAGCGCTGGATCACCGGTGAGGTCTGTGGCTGGGCATTAACAGTCACATGGGATCTATTAAATTCATGGAGCTTTCATCAGGGCTGGGGTCACTGATGTCACCCAGGAGGCCAGAAGAGGTGAGGGAAGGAGAGTATAAGTATTATTTTTCTGCACCTCCCCTGGGCCTCCGATTATTATACTGTGGGGTCATGAGTAGTAAACACCAAAAATTTTGGGTGCAGTCGAACCCAAAATTTTGGAAAAATTTGTAATGAACTGGCTTATTATGTAGTGGTTTGCTCATCTCTCGATAGGACCTACCAAGACTGCCCCCACTCTTCAAGGGCCCCATGGCAGTTGTATGGTCTGCCTCTCTAGCATACCCTTGTGCCACTGCCTGCTTCATTGTTGTTAGGAGTAGTTTTTTTCAGTGCTTGAACAGTTAAATCCCATTTTGTGAGCCCAACCTCCTATCTCTTCCTCCATTGTGATCTGATGATGGGTCCTAGCTGCAGGCCATGCTATCTACATCATCAATGCTTTTATCGAGCTCTGACCAGCAAATGCCTCAGTACATCAATGTTTACCGTGAACGCACTTAATTGCCTGAAGAAATTGTCCCGATAAGGTTTCTGTTCTTTCCACGGCTCTGAGGAATATCTTCTGTTTAATGCAGTGAAATTACACTTGACATCGCTGCGCCCCTGCAAATTGGGTTTGACAACAGTAAACTTCCCTTGTGATGTGAAGTTATCAGGACAGCAAAGCCCACGTGGGATAATGTAAGTGGTGGAAATAGGAGGACATGGAAATGGTGACGATTATCTCTCTGGACTATCATCAGTGCAAATGAGACATGAAATGTAGAGGATCCGTGCTAAGGGTTAACTGGTGAAAGCATTGCTAAAAAGTAAGGAGAGGAGAACTAGTGCAGTGCATATTAATGTGGAGCCTGAGGCTAAAGTGACCTATGGCCAGGGATAAACATACCATCAAGGCAGCGGGGGAGGCGAAACTGTAGAGGGTGCAGAGGTAACACTTGCACTTGTGCCCTGGTGCCTGAGGGAGTTCAAAGACCTCTCTGCCACAGAAGAAGACACCAGTATTATAAATAGTACACGGTAGGTGGGGGCCCTGAGACAGATTTGCATTGAAGCCCAGGAGCTTTAAAGTATACCTCTTCAAAGCAGGCCAGATAACTGCAGGTGGGAGGGGGGCCCATACAACCTGTGACCACACTAGGGAAAGCTCACTGCATGCAGATTTATATAGCTCCTGAGACTAGCTGTACAAATCTGCAGTCTGTACAAGTATACAATCCATGCAGTGAGATCCCTTAGTGGTGGCTGCAGAATCCCAAAGCATAGCTGATATTTCATAAAGCTTTGTCATGTCAAGAACTAAATGAGTTGAGGTACTAAGACCCCTACCAGTCACTGAAACAAAAAAAGATAGATAGATATACAGACAGTGAGAGAGTGTATCTATATAGAGGACTTGATAATAAAGTCCTGTGATCACAGCAGCCTCAGCAGTCATTGAATAATGCATTCCTAGAGGACTTGATAATAAAGTCCTGTGATCACAGCAGCCTCAGCAGTCATTAAATAATGCATTCCTAGAGGACTTGATAATAAAGTCCTGTGATCACAGCAGCATCAGCAGTCATTGAATAATACATTCCTAGAGGACTTGATAATAAAGTCCTGTGATCACAGCAGCATCAGCAGTCATTAAATAAGGCATTCCCAGAGGACTTGTTAATAAAGTCCTGTGATCACAGCAGCATCAGCAGTCATTAAATAAGGCATTCCCAGAGGACTTGATAATAAAGTCCTGTGATCACAGCAGCATCTGCAGTCATTAAAGCATGGATTCCCAATCTCTACATTGAACACAGGGGAGATGAGGAGTGGTAAATGTGGTAAAGTGGCTTATAACACAAATGGCAGATCTTTGCAGGGAAAGTTTCTGTACTGGTGCACACAAGGACACCAGAAAGGTCCACCCATGGACTCAAATTTACATTAGTAGTTTCCATTTGTAGGAATTGATTTTTTGGTAGTATAACAGCAATAAATCTTTCTTATGGCAAATCATTGATCATCATCGCTGTTCAACATTGTATGTCCTGGTGGTTGTGAAACCAGCGAATGACAGTAAGAAGTGCGGGGAGGTGAAGATCTGCATGGACGGAACGTCTGATTGGAGGAATGGCGCATAGTGATCCAGTCTCTACTGCAAGTGAAACTGGACAGCAGATCCCAAGCCTAGGATGGAAAATAGTGTGAACATAAACCATCAGAAGGTGTTTATATGACATTGGTATACGAGCCAGACGTCCAGCTACAATCGCTCCACTGACCTCACATCACTGCTCTCATAGTGCACAGTATGGAGGCTAGAATGGAGGTCTGTCCTCTTCAGTGATGCGGCCCACTTTTGCCTTGGATGCAATGGTCACCAGAGACAACATGGGCAACACCTTGAAGAAGACTTTACAAGGGAATGTCACGTCAGTCCTACTCCCAGTGTTATGGTGCTTGGTGGTATAATGTACAGTAGTCGGACCCCTCTAATCTTCACTTTAGGTACCCTAACAGTTCGGCGTTACATTGATTTGGTTGGTGGACCAGTGGTATGGCCATTTTTCCAAAGAGTTACCAGGACAAAACCAGGTCACATGTTATTGGTCTTTGTACCATGACCTGCAGCGTGTCTGGACATCTGGGACGTCATTGGTCGTCCATTGTAAAGGAGTTGCCAGCGACCAATCCTGATGATTTTTGTGCCCAAGTACATTCAATGTGACAGAACATTCCTCAGACAACCATTAGTACCCTCATTGATAACATGCCAATGTGTGTCAGTGCGGGGATTCCTGCGGGAGGCGCTCATACTCCATACTGAATACATCCAGATGTGCGGAATATTTAGTCTCCATTATTCTATCATTTACATATCATATGACTTGTCTCTCCATCCCGGGTCTCCAGAATTCGGAGACTTTTCCTTCTTGGCGTTGTAATGTCAATGTTGAGGAGTATATGATGGGTCATACCATTTCTAGTGCAAGTGCCTGAATATTTTTTTTTTCTTTTATGAATTTCCTCATCTTTCGTTAATGAGCTGATCATGTGTAGTCATCTATATGCAAATTAGTTGGCAAGACAGGAAATGAGATATCTGCCCAGGCAAGTATCGTCTTCTCAGTCTGGAGGCACCAGGTGTTAGATTTTCTCTTCGCTCTACTACGTAGAGTCATCATCATATCTGCATATTATTTGTGTACACCTTGTGTTCCATGTCTGTAATGTCTGAATACGTGTTTCATTGTTGACGTGTAATTATACGAGCGCAGAACGCTAATGGTCTGACTCACCATATGACTAGAGAAATCGTAAAGACCGTAAAGTGCCGTGAATTCTTCTCCAGGGAGGACATTTACAGTCATGTGAACCTGGCGAACATGGGGTTAACCTTCTTTAATGGAAAACCATTCATTTGGCCATATTGCTTTTATTTGTTTTCCAGGTCTCTGGTTTTCGGCGACATTTATTGTACGGTAATTAAACCATCCCTCATAACGTGTTTCCAGGTGGCAGCAGCTAAGTTTTATTAGCGAATTCATCACTGTACAGTTGAGGCGAATGTGCGTAAGGCGCTACATTTACCTATATGACGGGGTATAATAACTCATAAATATGTAATTAAATATGTCGCACATAACATTAGACGTAACTCAAGAATACGCACAGATAGTCTGTATTTAAAGGAAATCTCCTGGTAGAAATATAAAAGTATTCATTTCTTGACTATGACGCTCATATCACCGTACATGTTTTTTGAGCGTCTTGCGCCTTTATAGTTATACAATTTGTGTTTTTATGGTGATGTAAAGTGGGGGCTTTAGCCCACCTTATGTACTCTGATCCCAGAGTCACTATGAGCCGTGGCACCTTGAAGTTGCTACCACTTTGTGAGTCGTGACCCCTTAAAGTTGCTACTACTTCACCTCTCATGGACTAAGGGCCGGCTCTTTTGACACTCCACCTGCTCTCTAAACACTATAGGGAGAGCTGTGGGGATCTATCACATCACTCGCTTTGGGTTCTGCACTATCTAAAGTAGTGTGGCACATGCCACATATGAGGCATTTATCTCCTAGCTCAAGTGAGACAAGTCCTGTTGCCGTAGCTGATACAGCACAGGTCCTGACATAAGCCCACTCCAGAGGGAATTGGTGGATGTGGGGTTTCCAGTCGCATAACAAAAATCAGTTACCGTGGTTGTAGTGACCAGAAATGATCGCAGAAGCAAAGGGAAAGGCTGCAAGAGGAGACAGAAGCCATGAATACCAAAAAAAAATGGCTACAGATTTTAGAGCAGCTGCATAGTGTGAAGGTGTGGGAGGAGAGGGAGTCTCCCTCCCCGTAAGTGTGCCAAAGAAGAGACAACCAGGCACAAAAAGACCAGGCATAGCAACTAACAAAACTTGTTGATGTGAAAAGGAAAGTTTACAATCTGTCTCGAGACATGGAAATCCAGGAATGATGAAAGAAGGCAGCAATGTGAATACACCCATAAGAAGAGATCAATCAGTATGCGTCCATGGATAGAGGAGAAGACATGCAGAAAATGAAATCATTGATGGCCCAGGTCAAATTCAAATGTGGCAAAGAAAGAAATGGGATCTTAACCCAGCTGGAAACTGTGTGGCATGTAAGCAGAGAAGGATGTTGGCCACAGTAGCCCAATATGTGTCCAGTGTCTCATTACACAGACTTCTTATTAAAAGTCTTGGCCATGCTATAGAGGGTTAAGGTTCAATTTATACATCCAGTATCATAGCAGCTTAAGATATGTAAAGCATGCCTCCAGGGTACAGCGATGAACATGAGGTGGATGACAATCTAAAAAGCCATTGATTGATTTTGCGGTCCCGTCTTTAATGCGTCGTGACTTAACACCCGAGAGAGCAGAGCCAAGCACCGGAGCCAAATTCAGCAGATGCTCAGCTGACACGTACGGATTATTGATTGGTACCGCAGCTATGTGAAAGCATTCAAGAACTTCTGCAAGTGATCTGATGCCTGAGAACCTCTTCACGGGAAAGTCAGCTGGACGACTCATCCGCATGACATTGTCCTCGCACCTTGAAGTACGTGTTGTAGTAAAATCACAGGGTGTAGAATAATGTGTGTCATCCTTCAACGCTCAACCCAGAAGATAGACGCCTACACTGGAGCAGATGGGAGAAGGAATGGAACCTGGCCAAAAACATTTAGAAATAAGGGATTGATATTTTGGACTTATCATCTTGTAAAATAATCCAATAGGTAGTAATTCTCTTCGAAATGATAACCACGGTCAAGAATCTGCAAATCTTAAATGTGTTGACCTATCAGCACAAACCAGGCCCAAATACCTTGTTGGCCAAGCCATGTTGGGCTTCAAGAAGAGAGCTTTTTAGCCGACAGCTATCTTCGGTTTTGGACTAGGGCTTCTTGGGTCCATACAGAACCTTTGCACGTCCATGACCTATAAGAACTCTACGTAGTATGTGGCATTTGCATGAGTTCTTGTTGGGCAAGTCCAATCTTATTGCTATGGTAGGATAGCAAAGAGTTGAAAATTACAGTGATACCCCACTCTTGGACTTCCATCTTCTTCCTACCCCTGTCTTCAGTCTTTTCTTTACATTTCAGTGTCCTCTACATGGCATTATAAATACTCTTTCATCATCTCATGTATAGATGGATATATCTAATGGCAGATGTAATATGTGTTTCAGGGTTCTTGCTCCTTAACATTACAGAGAGGTTGGCTGATTGAGATACCTTTGATGCAGCTCAGGGGGGGCTATGGGTTCTCATCGAAGGGTGTATGGAGACTTATTTTAAGGCGATGCTCCATGGAAAAATAGTATGCAAATGATCCAATCCAGAGAGTCTCCCAAAAGGAAGAGGGACCCAATCTGTAGACAACACTCCCTAAAAATAAGTCATGATACACCCTGGTGGCTCATCCGCTTAGCAGCATAGTAGCCTACCTTGATAACACAACCTGTAGACACCATGTCTACAGCCATCCAATCTTAAGGGTTGAACACTTTAGCAATAAGTTGGTCATTAGTAGAACTCATGTGATGAAAAGGATCTATCCCAAAAATGGGACAATTGTCATAAATACATGGACCTTTCCAGAATTACGGTAGAGTTTCCGTTGAATATGGTAGAGTTTTTTATATCCTACCTATGATTGGAAATCATCTAGTACAATGCTTCAACAACCTAGGTCTCGTCAACTTTTGCAAAGCTAGGACTCACACCAAGCAGCTGCAGGTTAGATTCAGGACATTCAGTGGTAGTTTTTATGGAGCCATGGGTTCAGGACTACTCATCTAGAACATGGTCAACTTCATCCTAATTTCTTAGGATTGGTCACAATATATTGGTGGCTTTCACTGTTGCACAATCAAGGTCATGGGTTATGATCCACCATCTGTAAGGAATATTTTTTGGTATCTTAAGCCACCAGTTCCCCTTCCACCAGCAGCCTTTAGGTAAATTACAGGGGCACATAAGGGGCAACCCAGAAATGCATCATTTCATCAGCTTCTGACAGGGAACTATTGACTTGAGCACTCGTCCTTTAAATCTATTGCTCCTTCATTTTTATCCCCTTCATGAGGCCTATTCATCATCATCTGTTGTCGCCACCGCGAAAATCGTCTGCAAAATGGAAAATAATTTGACACAATAAAAATCCGTCATTTTTGCCATTAATCAACACTGCAATGCAATCGCACGGGGTTACGAGATGTGACCTTACCTCAGCATAATAGACATTCAGCAAATCGGCCTGAGCCGAAAAAGAATTTAACTGGTTTGATGCCTCAAAGAAATGAAGGACGTGCTGAAGCTGAAGAGGAAAATGTGAGCATCAAAAATGTAGCAACCACAACTCTTGAGAAAGTATATCACCATCAGAAGGTCAAGGAATGATGAGACAATGGTATGGCCAGATAAGTAAAAAAAAACAGAATTGGGACAATGGAGGCATCAAATTCTGGACTCAAACACAGACCACACTTGATTCAGACCCTAAACTAGAACCCAAGATTAAATCAGACCCAAGTCCAAACCATTTACATTGACTGGATTTAAGAACCTTCTCTATTTTTTAGACATTATTTTGCATTGACATTTTTCTGGATATATTTTGCTTTATTTATGTTGATATTTTTCATGCCTACTCTTCCAGTCACATCCAGGGCTGCAGTCAGGGTCCTGTTGGGTTCCTTTATCCTAATTTGTCCCTTGACTGGTTCAATGTTTGTGTGGAACAATCTCTGTTTCGTAGCATTGAGGGAGATGAAGAGTTTACGTCAATTGCTCTACAGTAGTGTAATGTGGGATATTACAAGACTCCAGAGTGAGCACCCTGTCCATCAATCTGTAATGGTGGTTTTTGAAATTCCAACATTCCAGAACATCTTTCCTTCCTGATGTGTAATGATCTGGAACTCTCTGTTTTCCTGATAACCAATGTTTCAGAACGTTTGGCTTTCATGATGTCCATTATTCCACATCTTTCCTTCACCATGTTGAAGATTCCACAATTTGTTGACTCCATAATGTCCAATTTGAGAACTTGTTGCCTTCAGGATGTCACAAGTTGTTGCCTTCATCATGTTCACTATTCCAGAATTTGTTGCCTCCATTATGTCCAGTATTACAGAAATTGGTGTCTTCATGATGTCCACAATTCGAGAACTTCTCCTCATGATGTCCACTACTACATATCTGGCATCACACCTAATATTTCAGAATTTGGTACTTTCTGGTTATCTAGTATTCCAGACATTGTGCCCTTATGATGTTTTATATTCTGTAATGTTGCGTTCATTGTGGTTCATCATTCCAGAACTTTTGCCTTCATCATTGCCAAAATTCCAAAATATATTTCCTCCATTACAGTATGTTCAATATTCCAGAACTTTATACTTTCTTCTACTCCAATATTGCAGAAATGTTGCATTTATGACATCCATTATTCCACTTGTTAGTTTCATGAGGTCTAATATTCTACAGCACCCAACACTCCAGAACTGTCGCCTTCATCATGTCAATGTTCCAGAACTTTCTGCCTTTATGATGGCCAGTATTCCAAAACTTGTTAATCATGGTGTTCAATATTCCAGAACTTTATACTTTTTTGGTCTTGAGCATTCCAGGACTTGTTGCCGTCATGACCCAAAAACATGTCGTCTTCACGATGTCCGGTTTTCCGCAACATGTTCAATATTCTATATGTTGCAGTCTCCATAACATACAATATCCTTCAGTATTTCAGAGTTCCTTGCCTTTGTTGTGTCCAATCTTCTATAATTTGCTGCCTCTTTTATGTCTAGTTTTCTAGAACTTGTTATTTTATTCTTGATCCTCTCTAGTTCCAGAACTTGTACCTTCTTGATGTTTAATACTATAAAATGTGTTGCTTTCATGGCATCCAATATTCTATAACTGGTTTCTTTCATGATGTTTGGTACTCCATAATTTGTTGCCTTCACGATGTCTGATTTTCTAAAGATTTACTTTCATAATATCTAATATTCAGTAATTTGTTGGCTCCGCGACCTCCATCACTGTAGATTCAATTGTTGCCTTCATCACATTAAATATTCCATTCCATGGTATTCAATATTCCAAAACTTTTTGCTTCATGATGTTCAATGAACTAGAGATGAGCGATCTGGTTCATATGAAACCGGATTTCATCTGAATTTTCGAAAGTTTCAGACTTGACCCAAACCCTAGTTTTGACCCATAAAACACTATTAGTAAGTGGAGGCCCAGGGGTGGTTCAGAAACATAACAAACAGTTATACTCACCTTTAGTCATCTCTAGTGGTCATCCTCACGACATCTAGCAGTACTCTGGTGCCATCTTCCTGTTGCCTCTGGCTGATGCCGCCTCATGATGCTGGGTCAAAGCGTCATGATGTGGGCGCGCCCCATGTCTCTATATTCATGATGTTCAGTATTCCAGAATTTTCTGCTATCATAATGTCTAACATTTAACAATGTGTTGGCTTCATGACATCCGTAACTCCAGAATCTTCAGCCTTCATCACCTTTGATGTTCCATAACTTCTCTTCTTAATGATGTCCATTACTCCTTCATGTCATCCAGAAGTCAACACTTTTGTGCCTCTATGATCGAATCATTTCAATATCTGATTCTTTTATGACGTCCAGTATTCCAGAGCTTGTTGTGTCGTGACTTTCTGTACTCCAGACCTTGAAGGCCATGGCTGGGCAGGACTCCACTTTAGGATCTCTCTGCTCTTCGACCTTTATCTTTTTCCATCCTTGGCTTCATATACAGACAATAATGAAGTGATATAGTCATTTGTGGCGTACATGAAGCCGTTTATGGCTTAACCTTGGGTTTTAATTATATTTTCGGATCCTCATTGAGCGTTTTTTAATGCTTTAGCACTTTACGAGCAGATTATGTTCTTGGGACGTGCGCGGTTTGGATAAGTTACTCCAATAATTAGGTAACATGGGAGTACGGCCTTGTGAGCAAACGATATGATGGGGAAAACAGCTGGATACAGAATCTCATCTTCTTGTGACAATTGCCTATTACATTGTCTCCACATTCTCCTCTCCGATAGTTATTATATAACAGATTATTTTTTTTTCGATTTTATATTATGCCTCCAATTTACTCTAAAGAAAGTTGCTATAAACATATAGAGCTCACCGATGGGGAATTTCCATTGACGCACATGTACGGAAGCAGAATAATCGCCGCAGACTCGTCTAGTTGTGACTTTTAGGCTGAGGCCCCACGTTGCGGTAAAGCTGCTTTTTTTGCTGCAGTTTTTTTTGAGCCAAAGTCAGGAGAGGATTAAGTATAAGAAGCTTCCTTTATATTTCCCTTTCCTTTTTTGAAGCCATTTCTGACTTTGGCTCAAAAAACTGTAGCAAAACCTGAACCAAAAAAGCTGCTTTTCCGCAGTGTGGGGCATCAGCCTTAAGGTCTCACTAATGCTCCCTAACATCGCCTTCCCTTGGTTCCCTCCTCCTGGTTTCCTCTGCATTCTACCTGCCAAGCTGCTCCAACATCTCATAAAACACACCTAAGATGCTGCAGAACCTCATAGTATACAACTCGGTTGCTGCAAAACATCATAATGCAAATCTTAGCTGTTGCAGAGGAGTATAATACACATCTACTGTATAATACACTCCCACATGCTGCAACATCTCCTAGTACACAACTAAACAGCTACAGTACCATTTAGCATACCTCAGCTGCTGCAGAACCTCATACTACACAGCTCAGCTGCTGCAGAACCTCATACTACACAGCTCAGCTGCTGCAGAACCTCATAATACACACCTCAGCTGCTACAGAACCTCATAATACACACCTCAGCTGCTGCAGAACCTCATACTACACACCTCAGCTGCTGCAGAACCTCATAATGCACCTCAGCTGCTGCAGAACCTCATACTACACACCTCAGCTGCTGCAGAACCTCATAATACACACCTCAGCTGCTGCAGAACCTCATACTACACACCTCAGCTGCTGCAGAACCTCATAATACACACCTCAGCTGCTGCAGAACCTCATACTACACACCTCAGCTGCTGCAGAACCTCCATAACACACACCTCAGCTGCTGCAGAACCTCATAATACACACCTCAGCTGCTGCAGAACCTCATACTACACACCTCAGCTGCTGCAGAACCTCATAATACACACCTCAGCTGCTGCAGAACCTCATACTACACATCTCAGCTGCTGCAGAACCTCATAACACACACCTCAGCTACTGCAGAACCTCATAATACACACCTCAGCTGCTGCAGGACATCATACTACACACCTCAGCTGCTGCAGAACCTCATAATACACACCTCAGCTGCTGCAGAACCTCATAATACACCTCAGCTGCTGCAGAACCTCATAATACACCTCAGCTGCTGCAGAACCTCATAATACACCTCAGCTGCTGCAGCACCTCATAATACACACCTCAGCTGCTGCAGAACCTCATAATACACACCTCAGCTGCTGCAGAACCTCATAATACACCTCAGCTGCTGCAGCACCTCATAATACACACCTCAGCTGCTGCAGAACCTCATCATACACACCTCAGCTGCTGCAGAACCTCATAATACACACCTCAGCTGCTGCAGAACCTCATAATACACACCTCAGCTGCTGCAGAACCTCATAATACACACCTCAGCTGCTGCAGAACCTCATAATACACACCTCAGCTGCTGCAGGACATCATACTACACACCTCAGCTGCTGCAGAACCTCATACTACACATCTCAGCTGCTGCAGAACATCATAATACACACCTCAGCTGCTGCAGAACCTCATAATACACCTCAGCTGCTGCAGAACCTCATAATACACACCTCAGCTGCTGCAGAACCTCATAATACACCTCAGCTGCTGCAGAACCTCATAATACACACCTCAGCTGCTGCAGAACCTCATAATACACACCTCAGCTGCTGCAGAACCTCATAGTACACACCTCAGCTGCTGCACAACAGGGTGTACACTCGTGTAGGGGTTAATGTTGGCACATGGTCTGATTCTGCAGCCATTCTACCTTTTCTCTCTCCTTTACATCTCATGGATCTACCAAATGTAACCAGGGGACAATAAAAAGCAAGATAACAGAGAATAGGACTACGCAAGGTCTGTTTGTAGTCTGTTACTATGGAGACTCATCATTCTGCATGTACACACTAAACTAGAGGAAATTTTTATTCAAGAACTTTTGCAACGTTGTTTCATCTGCATTGGGAAGAAAAAGTTAGATTGTAGATAGATAGATGATTGATAGATAGATAATTCTTTCAGCTTTTCTCTTTTTTTTTGTAGCCACAGTTTTGTTTAGTCCAAAAAACTGCACCAAAAATGGTTGTGTGAATCTCGTCCTAACAAGGTATGGTGAGGGCAGTAACAATTTTTTTTTTCTCTTTTTTTGTTGTAAATATCTGAAACGAGTCCCCGGAGGCTACAAGGAGAGCAGAAGGTTATTCATGAACAAAGTGCAGACTTCCGACCAGCGAGCAATGAGCTTCTATTGATTAAAGTTAGTCGATAAGTGGACGAGGTCGGGAAAAACCACTTGACTTTGTAACTTTTCATTTTTTTTATGAGAGTCTTTTTAAAAAGTGTGGTGGGGGTGTGAACAAGGTCTTACCTCGCCGCTTCAGGTTTATACTTTTCATCATTTCACAGACCATCGTGGATATTTATTTTTCAGATGTCTGTATTTATTGAGTGTGAACACAGACCAGGCTGTGAAAAGTCCAATAATATCTCTGTAATCCAAAAAGTAATAATTTAGACCGAAATGATGTAGAAAAAGTTACGATGACAACTTCCTGTATATGGAACCATGCACTTTACAATATTAGGCAAGTCCTCAGGTTAAAAGCAAAAAAAAAAGTTGCAAATCAAGAAAATCAATAAAAATCCTAAAAAACAGGAAAAAGAATAGAAACAAAATATAAGAAATAAACACCGTTCAGGCCATGTTCACATTAGATTTGTCGGCCTCCATTGTTATATTCTTGCTGTCAAAACTATGGAAACTACAATGTAGCCTGCACAGACCCTATTAGCAGTCAATGGGATTCTTCAATTACCATGTAGATCCACAGTACAGAAGCCAGGACACCAGTGTGAACAGAGTCTAAGCGTATCTGATGGAAATGAAAACAGAGGTAGGGGGTCTGAGCGTTGGTACCAATTTACAGCTTATACACACAACCATATTAGGACCCCTACAATGAATATCCCATGTCTCTGACTTCACAATAAGGTATACATCAAAGGCCTCAATAAGAAGATATAGCATTGCTATTCATCTAAGGGAGAATATCTGCAAGATACCTGCTGTACAGAGCATGGCGGCACATGGAGCATCTATAGTGCCATAGTGCACAACTGTAAGGGCTGTCGGGATAAACACACTGTGATACACGTACCCTCTGATCTCTGTCTCTGCCAGCACCATTTCCAGGACTTAACAGGAGGAAATTTGGTGTCATATCCATTACATGTCATTGACAACCAGACACCATCACCTCCATCTGCAGTGGTGTCGGAAACAAGAAATCTGGACTGTACAGACTGGAGCTGTATCGTCTATTGTGATGGATCTGTTTGGGATCTAATGATGGTTGGAATGGTGTATGGAGGCCTCGTGGTGAGGAGACACACTGCCCCCTGCTGGTGTGATGATGTGGGGGCCATCACATAGGACAGTCGGTCACCCCTAGTAGTGATACGAAGATACAGACAGGTCAGTGATATGTACAGGACATCCTGACTCTGCCACATGTGTTGTCTCTCATGGCAGGGCGGACAACTGGTACCAGCAGGATAATATATACCTGTATACCTCCATGTCCTTAGGTATCTCATCTTGTATCCAGGCTACAGGTCCAGCTGTAACATCTGTGGTAAATGTACTGCAGGATACCATACAGAGCCTGTATACCTCCATGTCCTGCCGTATCTCATCTTGTATCCAGGCTACAGGCCCAGCTGTAACATGTGTGGTAAATGTACTGCAGGATACCATACAGAACCTGTATACCTCCATGTCCTGCCGTATCTCATCTTGTATCCAGACTACAGGCCCGGCTGTAACATCTGTGGTAAATGTACTGCAGGATACCATACAGAACCTGTATACCTCCATGTCCTGCCGTATCTCATCTTGTATCCAGACTACAGGCCCGGCTGTAACATCTGTGGTAAATGTACTGCAGGATACCATACAGAGCCTGTATACCTCCATGTCCTGCCGTATCTCATCTTGTATCCAGGCTACAGGCCCAGCTGTAACATATGTGGTAAATGTACTGCAGGATACCATACAGAACCTGTATACCTCCATGTCCTGCCGTATCTCATCTTGTATCCAGGCTACAGGCCCAGCTGTAACATCTGTGGTAAATGTACTGCAGGATACCATACAGAACCTGTATACCTCCATGTCCTGCCGTATCTCATTTTGTATCCAGACTACAGGCCCGGCTGTAACATCTGTGGTAAATGTACCGCAGGATACCATACAGAACCTGTATACCTCCATATCCTACCGTATCTCATCTTGTATCCAGGCTACAGGCCCAGCTGTAACATCTGTGGTAAATGTACTGCAGGATACCATACAGAGCCTGTATACCTCCATGTCCTGCCGTATCTCATCCTGTATCCAGACTACAGGCCCGGCTGTAACATCTGTGGTAAATGTACTGCAGGATACCATACAGAACCTGTATACCTCCATGTCCTGCCGTATATCATCCTGTATCCAGACTACAGGCCCAGCTGTAATATCTGTGGTAAATGTACTGCAGGATACCATACAGAACCTGTATACCTCCATGTCCTTCCGTATCTCATCTTCTATCCAGACTACAGGCCCAGCTGTAACATCTGTGGTAAATGTACTGCAGGATACCATACAGAACCTGTATACCTCCATGTCCTGCCGTATCTCATCTTGTATCCAGGCTACAGGGCCAGCTGTAACATCTGTGGTAAATGTACTGCAGGATACCGTACAGAACCTGTATACCTCCATGTCCTGCCGTATCTCATCTTGTATCCAGACTACAGGCCCAGCTGTAACATCTGTGGTAAATGTACTGCAGGATACCATACAGAACCTGTATACCTCCATGTCCTGCCGTATCTCATCTTGTATCCAGGCTACAGGGCCAGCTGTAACATCTGAGGTAAATGTACTGCAGGATACCATACAGAACCTGTATACCTCCATGTCCTGCTGTATCTCATCTTGTATCCAGACTACAGGCCCAGCTGTAACATCTGTGGTAAATGTACTGCAGGATACCATACAGAGCCTGTATACCTCCATGTCCTGCTGTATCTCATCTTGTATCCAGACTACAGGTCCAGCTGTAACATCTGTGGTAAATGTACCGCAGAATACCATACAGAACCTGTATACCTCCATGTCCTGCCGTATCTCATCTTGTATCCAGGCTATAGGCCCAGCTGTAACATCTGTGGTAAATGTACTGCAGGATACCATACAGAACCTGTATACCTCCATGTCCTGCCGTATCTCATCTTGTATCCAGACTACAGGCCCGGCTGTAACATCTGTGGTAAATGTACTGCAGGATACCATACAGAGCCTGTATACCTCCATGTCCTGCCATATCTCATCTTGTATCCAGACTACAGGCCCGGCTGTAACATCTGTGGTAAATGTACTGCAGGATACCATACAGAACCTGTATGCCTCCATGTCCATGTCATCACTTCTATATATCATCATGACATCACACTGAGGAAGCCTCCCTGGGACAGGAACCAATTCTGGTGGCTGGATATTTTTGTCAATAACTATATATAACTACAGTAATATGGTATATATGATAACTGCCCAGTATAGTATACAAATTATGCTGCGATGTCTCTGCAGCACCACCTGGTGACTACAATGCAAACTACATGACAAGAATGAATAATAAATGATTTTAAGGTTTTTCTTGTCTTTTACAGTAAACACATTTTTGGGGCAGAATAGTGAAGAAAATATTAAGAATTCCTGAATCCTCAGAGAACCTCCGGAGTCCATTATTTTACTGAATCATTTTCACACTGCAGCTATAATTTTGCAAATGCATGTCTCACAATATGCCAAGTCTAGGTAAATTTAGGAAATAGCAGGCTAATAGAAGTCATTTTATTTTTTTTTTCACTCCTGGATGTAGAGAAGGAAGTGCAGAGAATAAGGTGCGGGGAAGCTTTTAGAAACCCCCAAGGTTGCCGGAGCTGACATCTCTCTCTACAGTGCGGTGACTGGAGGCTTCGGAGTTTAATTTATCCTTGTGTAAAATGTGGTCTAAAACCCATTAGTAAGTCTGCCAAATGGCTCTGCCTGTGTCTCCCGCAACCCAAGCAGGAGGACGTGCCAGCAGCTTTTACAGTCCGGCGACCACTGCATGACTCATAATCACAAACAGAATTTCATGCTCCAGAGCTCAAATCCTCATTTACATTGGGACAGAATCTTCTTGATGATGATTCGTCCGTCACCTTCACTGGCCTGAATATTAATCCACCGCCATTATACTAAATCTTGTGGTTTAGGGTTAATGGGAGCCTGGAGGAGCAAATGCAACAGGTTCCTGTATACTACCCAACTTTCAGATGGCAGAAGAGGGACAAAACCTGCTGCTGTGCACGCTGCGGTAACTTTACGATTGATAAGCCAAGCCTCCTTTGGCCAAGTCCAATTCCACACGGTTGTCTTGTGCCCTCCACACAATATAATGTCACCTTGTAGCTCCCACACAATATAATGTCACTTTGTAGTACCCACATAGTACGCTGTCCCCTTGTGGCCACACACATTATAATGTCCCTTCCTTCTGGTTGCCACACATTATAATGTCCCTTCCTTCTGGCCCCCACACAGTATACTGTCCCCTTGTGGCCCCACATATTATAATGCTCCCTCCTTCTGGATGTTACACATTATAATGCACCTTTCATATGGCTCCCACACAGTATACTGTCCCCTTGTGAACCCCATGTTATAATGATCCCTTCTTCTGGCCTTCAGACATTATTATGTCCCCTTGTGACTCCTCCTTCTTATTCCCACATATTATAATGCTCCCCCCTATTCTGGCCCTCACATACTATAATGCCCCTTTGTGACTCCCACGCATTACAATGTCCCTTCCTTCTGGCCCCCACACAGTATACTGTCCACTTGTGGACTCACATATTATAATGCTCTCTTCGTTTGGCCTTCAGACATTATTATTTCCCCTTGTGACTCCTTCTTATTCCCACATATTATGCTCCCCCTATTCTGGCCCTCACACACTATCTTAGAAAGATTTGTTCTCACACATCTCCGCTCTCTAGTGAGCCCCGCTATGGACCCCCTCCAATTTGCGTATCAGCCAGGCATTGGGGTAGATGATGCCATCATCCATCTTCTGCACAGGGCTCTGTCTCACCTGGAGAAACCAGGGAACACAGTGAGAATAATGTTCTTTGACTTCTCCAGTGCTTTTAAGACCATACAGCCCAGGTTATTGAGGGACAAGCTGGGCCTTGCTGGAGTGGACCACCACCTCTCCAACTGGATCCTAGACTACTCACAAATCGACCTCAATACGTGAGAGCCCAAGACTGTGTGTCAGGTACTGTGATATGTAATACGGGGGGCACCTCAGGGTACGGTTCTCGCCCCTTTCCTCTTCACACTGTACACTGCAGATTTTAGGTGCAACTCATCCAGCTGCTACCTACAGAAGTATTCTGACGACTCTGCAATAGTGGGTCTCATCACAGATGATGATGACAGGGAGTACAGAGAACTGAACCAGGATTTTGTGGACTGGAGCCACCGGAACCACCTGAAGATTAACGCGGGGAAGACCAAGGAGATGGTGGTGGACTTCCGTAAAGGCAGATGCCCTCCAAAACCAGTGGACATCCTGGGGACGGGCATCGAGATTGTGAACACCTATAAGTACCTGGGTTTGCTCCTTAATAATAAGCTGGACTGGGCAGATCATATGGAGGCCCTGTACAGGAAGGGCCACAGCAGGCTCTACCTGCTTAGGAAGCTGAGAGCCTTTGGAATCCGGGGGGCACTTCTTAGGACTTTCTTCAGCTCGGTAGTGGCATCAGCCATCTTCTTTGGAGTGGCCTGCTGGGGGAGCAGTATATCAACCAGGGACAGAAATAAACTTGACAAGCTGATTAGAAGGGCCAGCTCTGTCCTGGGGAGCCCACTGGACCCAGTGCAGGTGGTGGGTGACAGAAGGATACTGTCCGTGGTGAGCTCCATGCGGGAGAATAACTCCCATCCCATGCATGAGACTGTGATCGCGCTGGGCAGTACTGTCAGTGACCGACTGCTCCACCCTAGGTGTGAGAAGGAGCGCTATCGGAAGTCTTTCCTCCCCGCTGCGGTCAGGCTGTACAACCAACACCGAGCTAAGCACTCCTTCTTATCTAGCTTGGAACATTCTTGTATATGTTGTATTTGTATTGCTTATCTTTGCTGCTGTAACACACTGAATTTCCCCATGGTGGGACTATTAAAGGATTATTATTATTATTATTATTATAATGCCCCCTTGTGATTCCCATGCATTACAATGTCCCCTGCTTCTGACCCTCACACATTATAATGTCCCCTTGTGGCCTCCACACATTGTAATTTCCCCTTTGTCCTCTCCCTCACAGTATAACATCTTTCCAGTGTCCGCCATGCAGTATAATTTCTCCTATGACCCCCACACAGTAAAATGTCCCAATCGAGACCTCCAAACATTATAATACCCCCTCATTCTGGCCCCCACACCATATATTGTCCCCTTCTGGCACCACATAGTAAAAAAAAAACAAAAAAAAAACTAATAGTCCACTTTAGTCTCTGCTCTCAAAGAAGTAGTGGTGAAGAAGTCTTCATGGTGGTCTGGGCCAGATAGAGAAGGAAAGGGAAATGTAAATCCTACTAAAATGTATGGATGGGACGTAGATCATGGTCATGAGTTATGCAGGGGGGCAAAGCTGAGCTTTAGGACCAGGGCCCGAGTCTTTATTTACTCCTCTGGCAGCACCCATGGGGGTTTTGAAGGAGGGAACCCAGTCCAGGTTGAAAACTGGAACAGCCTTATTTGTGAATACGGTGGTGGGAGATTAGTTTATGGACATTAGTGAGGTCTAGGATCTACGGTTAGGATCTATTTACACCCTTGCTAGAAACCCCTCTGTTCACTGATTCCATTACCCCCTGGGGACTCACCTGTAGCCCCTTCTTGCCACATAAACTCAGATTGGGTCTCTGCTTGTAAATCGCGCCCCTTTAAAATCTAATTTCCGGATGGCTTGTAATCCCTTCTCTTCCTAATGTCTTCCCTTCTCTTCGTTCTTTAAATAAAGTCAATATTTGCAAACTTTATGAAACAGAAAATGAAATAAAAGGTGCAGGCGGCCATATCAGCCGACATTAAGCAAACAATGGGAAATTTGCATGATAAATAAAAGCAAACATGCCGCTTTTAAGGAAAGTCTTTGAAGGCCTCGGGAGACATGTTCAGATTTAAGCTCTTGATGCAGCAGGAGATAAAAAGACTTTTACTGGCACATCTTGTGTGTAGGAAGGTAGGTCTCCCAGTAGGTGATCGCAGTCGTCTTCTTCATCTATAGGAGCTCCCGCTGCTTCATCTGCAGAGTGGGGGGAGGGGATGCATCGCCATCTCGCCCCGGGATCCCTGATATAAACACCGGGATGTAGACGAGATGATTTTAGCTGAACATAGTGAGAGATAATGTGCGGTTATAGGTTTATTAACACCTCGCAGGTACGTGTCAGATTTACTGCAGAATCACTTTCATTCAATTCAGAGAATTTATATATGGAAAACGCAGTGAAGAGGAAATCCAGAGACACCGTAAAAAAAATAAGAAATGCATCTAATATTTGTGCGGTGTGTGAGTCTAAAGCAAGGTGGAGCAGCGGGCAATTATTGGTAATAAACTACGTGGTAGCGCTCAATGCCAGTCTGCTGCATCAGAAGCCAACAATTATCTTGTTATAGATAGGACTTGGTTTTCTGGAGAGGTAAGTCTAAGGAGGTAGGTCTAGAGAGGTAAGTCTAGAGAGGTAGAACTAGGAAGGTAGGTCTAGGGAGGTTAGTCTAGAGAAGTAAGTCTATATAGGTAGGTCTAGAAAGGTAAGTCTAGAGAGATAGGGCTAGAAAGGTGAGTCTAGAGAGGTAGTTCTACAGAGGTAAGTCTAGAGAGGTAGAACTAGAAAGGTAGGTCTAGGGAGCTAAGTCTAAAGATGTAAGTCTAGAGAGGTAGGTCTACAGAGGTAGGTCTAGAGAGGTAAGTCTAGAGAGGTAGGTCTATAGAGGTAAGTCTAGAGAGGTAGGTCTAGTGAGGTAGGTCTAGAGAAGTGGGTCTAGAGAGGTAAGTCTAGAGAAGTGGGTCTAGAGAGGTAGGTCTAGAGAGGTAAGTCTAGAGAGGTAGGGCTAGAAAGGTGAGTCTAGAGAAGTAGGTTTAGAGAGGTAAGTCTAGAGAGGTAAGTCTAGAGAGGTAGGTCTAGAGAGGTAGAACTAGAAAGGTAGGTCTAGGTAGCTAAGTCTAAAGATGTAAGTCTAGAGAGGTAGGTCTACAGAGGTAGGTCTAGAGAGGTAGGTCTTGAGAAGTGGGTCTAGAGAGGTAGGTAGTATTTCATCCCTTTATAAGGCACTGGTGTGACTTCCTCATGAATGTGGTGTTCAGTCAGGAAACCAGAGAAAATTGAGAGACGGTAACTAGATCAATGTCAGGGATGATACAAATAAAAATACCAAAAATGTACAAAAACTTTTCCTAAAGGAATCTAATCTAAATGTTTGTCTTTTCTTGATGGTACATTCTCTCTAAATTGAGGATAAGTAAGTGACCCTCGGAGGACACTTTGTAATATTGACTCTGTAAGTTGCTTCCTCATATTGAGTCAGTAAGGTAAGTGTTCTTGTAGCTGAGCCGTTACCTTGTAGTCACACTTCTAGGATCCTCAAGATACAAAGAAGACTCTCCTTACTTCTCTCCAGGGACCTCCTTACTCATACTTAGTATCTGGGGACCCCTTGTGTGTGTGGACGAGCATTATCCTGCTGGGACCAGTTGTCCGCTCTGCCATGAGAGACAACACATGTGGCAGTGTCAGGATGTCCTGTACATATCACTGGGCTGTTCGTGTCCTCGTATCACTACTAAGGGTGACCGACTGTCCTATGTGATGGCTCCCACATCATCACACCAGCAGGGGGCAGTGTGTCTCTCCTCACCACGAGGCCTCCATATTCCAACCCAACCGTCATCAGATCCCAAACAGATCCTGGATCCATCACTATAGAGGATACGGCTCCACTCTGGACAGTCCGGGGTACTTATTAATGACACCCCTGCAGATGGAGGTGACGGTGTCCGGCTGTCAATTTAAGGACATGTAATGTGCACCGGGAAACCAAATTTCCTTCTGCCTGGAAATGATGGGAACAGGGGTGTAATGAAGGCGCCTCCTCTGGCTGGTGGACAAACAATCCTCTATTGGTCGTCTGTCTGGGCCGTGCTGTTTGCCATGTGAGTGCCCTCGTGTGACCTCTGCCCCGACATCTCCTAACACCTAGTCAGAACAGTCTAGATAGCGGCAATTTATCAATATGACCCTCCCAACGTCCGTCAACTGGGCAAAATGTCTTCTAGTGCATTGTAGAGACAGGTCTAGTAGTCATCGATTTCTCACCAAGAGGTACACTACCCAAGAGTAGCCCCTGAGAGCCTTTTTATAGGGCAGAGGGGGAAGCACTTTTACGCCCTCTTGTGGTAAGAGCCAGTGTCTGATCAGACCACACCTGTAATGATTTACATATAAGCCTGAGACAGAACTGCAGGGGAGTTTCGCAGCGTTGCGACATTATTGCGGTATTATTATTATTTTCTCAGTGTGTATTTCTCTTTCATGATCTGATTTCCTCTCCTTTCGCAGATTCCATTGAGGCCGTATCTTGACATCTGTTCAGAAACTGCAGCAATGCTTCTGAGCGGCGCCTGTTATACCGGGGATGGGGGGTGCAGATGAATTTTTTTGTTTTTTAAAAATGTTTTCCATTTTTGTCAATTATTTTTAACAAACCTGGTATTAACTCTTTGCAACCTGTGCTCTCAGTCTGTGTAGCAATGAGGATATTTGCGTTTACACCCCACCCCCTATATAGTGATGCTCTGCGGGGACACTAGGGGAGAGGTATGGTACAGGTGGTATCCGAATGCCGGAGGCAGTAGGTTGGATACGCGGCAGCTGTATCTGTTTACATCTGCAGAACCCTTCATGATATCATTTATATTAATTAAATCAAATAGGAGCTTCCTGTCATCTCCGTCCTTCTAGACTCTGGACGTGACTCTCACGGAAATCTGTATTAGCGCTGAGTTTACAGAATCCGGTCATTAAAGGGCCCCTCCGGCCATATAAAAATTTTTCCATGTGCTCCCCAATTTCTCTGCTCTCTCCATTATAAGAGTATTTCACGTGTTGGGGCAGCACTTTGTCCTTCAGAGCTGCACTTCCATACCCTCCCACCTTCATCAAGCCCCGCCCAATCATCCACCGCTAACCAAAACGTATGTGCCCCAGAAAAAGACCGATTTTCTCAACCAAGTGTTCATGCCAAATATATTCCAAAAGCAATTTTAATGATATTTTAAAGAGTTTTCCATGTCACTATCTATATTTAAAAAAATACTATATCTGGCAATTTTCACTCTGGCCGCTAAGCCTAATAACAGACTGACACTTGCCTATTCTATAGGGGTTTTCTTTACAGCAGTCATCTCTTTTACATCACAGACAGGATTACAGTAAAAGATAACACCTCTATAGCTAACATCACTGACCTATTATTACATCACTACTGGCAATAGATGATGTCACAGCTTATCTCCTCCCCCTCCCTGCACAGAGCATGTCTAGAAAACACTCCTCAATGAGTCGGCTCCAGTCTATTGCTGCCTATGGTCATAACTATGCAGTAAAGCAGATCACTAAATGCTGTTACCCATAAGCCCAGACAAGATGCCCGACCCCATAATCATGTACAGGAAAGAGAATAAAAAAATCTACAATAAGAAAATAAAAATACATTAGAAAAAAAGTGATAGATCAGTTTTTAATCAATAACTAAAAAATTTGGTGAAACATGGCTGTGGTAGAACAGTGCCACCCCAGTCTACAGGTTATGAGTGGTATTGCAGCTCAACCCTGTTCACTTTAATAGTTCTAGGCTGCAGTATTGGCCATACCCTGTAGACCAATGCGGTGCTATTTCTGCAAGAAAGTAGCCATGTTTTTCTAACCCCTTTAAGCTTGCACCCCAGCTCCGCCCAGGAATGCCCCCCAAAAAGCCTGAAATGAATATTTGTACATACATTTGCATAAATCTACCCCTTCCAGCTCATTTCTTGCAGGACATCATGCAGAAGGTGCAGTGTGTGTTTCCAATTCTAGCCATCTCTAGTAAAGCCAATGATAACCAATAGGGGGGGGACACATAATAATAGCGCATGTTATGCTGGGGCACTACTACTACTCCCATCATGCCCTGACTTCTCATCATGATGGCAGGGTATGCTAAGAGTTGCAGCTTTGCTACCCCTGGAAAGACACCAGTTGGGGAACTGCCCTACACGTCCAGCTAAATCCAAAACTTTGCCCTTTGGAGGAGGAGTCCTGGAAGTGATGATCCGGCCCCCACAGATATAGCCCTGATCTCATCATCATCCAGTCTGTCTGGGATGACATGAAGAGACAGACGGATTGGAGCAAGTGACATCCACAGAAGATCTGTGCTTAGTTCTCCAAGATGGCGGCGGGAACAACCTCCCTGCCCAGCTCTGCCAAAAACTGTCTGCAAGTACCGAGAAGAACTGATGGAAGGCAAAGGGCAAAGGTCACACCGAATAGTGATGGGATTTACATTTCTCTTTTCTTCATTCACTTCAAAAATAAACTATTAACCCTTCTATTTCTGAAAGAATTCTTACTTTGTAGCCTAAAACTTTTGCACCGTATTTGTAGCTGAACCAAACGTCCACGTCACTGCCCCAGCAGACCCAGTATTGGCCATTCCAGAATAAAGAGGCACATTGCTGGGCCGAGGAACCTAATAGAGGCAGATGTCTTACCTAGACCCCCACAGTGACCTCACAGATGACATGGGTCATATAGATTCCTCTACCCAGACAAGAGGATGAAGACTGACCGCTGTCCATGGGGTCCTATCCCTGGTGATTTCAGATACCCCAAGATCATGGGTCACCACTCCTGGGGCCTTCAATCGACTTGGCTTCTGGTGGTTTTCCAGGAGTTACGTATGGGTGACCTATCCTCAGCTTCTCCAGTGCCGGGACATAACGTGCAGCGCTCCCCGGAGGCCGAAGTAGAGACTGGCCTGGAACGGGGATAGGTGAGTAAAATATTGGCTCCTACCTCTTTGAATAATCCAATAGTTAGTGGTCAAACTGTGTGGGGGCCAAAAAAGGGTCAATATTATGTGTAGGCGCCAAAGAAGTGGGCAAAATTAGTTGTAGGGGCCACAAGAAGGAAGTAATATTCTGTCTGGGGCAATAAAGGGGACAATATACTGTATTGAGGTCAGTGAAGAGGGTCATATACTTTTGGGGCTAATAAAGGGGACATTATACTGTATGGGGGCCTTTAAAGGAGTTGTTATACTGTGTGGAGGTCAATAAAGGGGATGTTTTTGTTCCTTATCTGCACATAGGGGGCAGTGCTGGTGAATAGGGGGCATGGCCTGAAAATGTTGGTTGGAGAGAACCTAGACATAGTTTTGTTTGGGGTCCCTGAAATGACAAGTCCACCGCTGTCTCAAGGTACCTGTCTTTGTGCTCCCAGTCTTTGGGCTCCTTACACCCCTCTCCCATTACAGCTGCTGCTTTTAGAGGGATTGGTCAACTTGACTCTCCCCTGACACCAGATATAGAGGCAAAGAACATTTCCAAATTTTTGTTCCTGCAGAGAAAGTTCCCGATCCCGGTCGTATCTCATGTAAAATTATAAGTAATACTCAATACTAAGACCGACATGATCGAGAAATTCTGAGCAGGGTTTGGCCCCACCAGCGTCACCACCATGTCTATTACCGGACCTGGAATATTCTGACATGCAAGTCTTGTGACTCCTCGTCTAAGGCCACGTTCACACCTCCAGTTTAGTTCTTCATTTTGATATCAAGCTGTTTTCTCCATGGGGGACAAACACGACCACAATTTCCCATGGCAACAGATGTAGGATATTATATAACGCCCCATGTGAACGCCATCCTGCCAGAAGTGGAGTCCAAATTACCGAATGTAGTAAACTTGAGTGAACTTCACTTTCTCAGCTCGATCCTTTAAGAATCTCTCAACAAGTGAGAATTTACAGCGCATTACGAGGAACGTCTGCTTCTCCTCCAAGATGCATCTTATACAGACTCTTCACATTAAGCATATGCTCACAAGAGGGGGCCGAACCTACCCGAGACCCTGAGATGAGGCGTAATTATGTAACATCTGCTCTCCGCGCCCGCTCATTAGGAATTCACAACTTCTGATCAAAGTTACTTCTAAAAGTGAAATATCAAATTCTTACGTCAAGGGAGGTAAGAAAGAGGCAAAGAATATATAAGGAGAGACCCGAGGTAGTAGAGGGACGGAGAAGGCGGGAGTCCAAGGGGTGAGAGAACAAAGAACAAGAGTGGTGGAGGTGGCAAAGATCGAGAATATCTGCACAAAGTGTATCTATAAGTTATATATCCTGTATATATTGATATGGACCGTGCCGGTATAACCTGGGTATCACCTGTATATAATTATATATGTACAGCTGGTATAACCTGGGTATCTCCTGTATATAATTATATATGTACAGCTGGTATAACCTGGGTATACACTGTATATAATTCTATATGTACAGCCGGTATAACCTGGGTATCTCCTGTATATAATTATATATGTACAGCCGGTATAACCTGGGTATCTCCTGTATATGATTATATATGTACAGCCGGTATAACCTGGGTATCTCCTGTATATAATTATATATGTACAGCCGGTATAACCTGGGTATCTCCTGTATATGATTATATATGTACAGCTGGTATAACCTGGGTATCTCCTGTATATAATATATATGTACAGCTGGTATAACCTGGGTATCTCCTGTATATAATTATATATGTACAGCCGGTATAACCTGGGTATCTCCTGTATATAATTATATATGTACAGCTGGTATAACCTGGGTATACACTGTATATAATTCTATATGTACAGCCGGTATAACCTGGGTATCTCCTGTATATAATTATATATGTACAGCCGGTATAACCTGGGTATCTCCTGTATATGATTATATATGTACAGCCGGTATAACCTGGGTATACACTGTATATAATTATATATGTACAGCTGGTACAACCTGGATATCTCCTGTATATAATTATATATGTACAGCCGGTATAACCTGGGTATACACTGTATATAATTCTATATGTACAGCCAATATAACCTGGGTATCCCCTGTATATAATTATATATGTACAGCCGGTATAACCTGGGTATCTCCTGTATATAACTATATATGTACAGCCGGTATAACCTGGGTATCTCCTGTATATAACTATATATGTACAGCCGGTATAACCTGGGTATCTCCTGTATATAATTCTATATGTACAGCCGGTATAACCTGGGTATCTCCTGTATATAATTATATATGTACAGCCGGTATAACCTGGGTATCTCCTGTATATAATTATATATGTACAGCCGGTATAACCTGGGTATCTCCTGTATATAATTATATATGTACAGCCGGTATAACCTGGGTATCTCCTGTATATAATTATATATGTACAGCCGGTATAACCTGGGGATCTCCTGTATATAATTCTATATGTACAGCCGGTATAACCTGGGTATCTCCTGTATATAATATTATATATACAGCCGGTATAACCTGGGTATCTCCTGTATATAATTATATATGTACAGCCGGTATAACCTGGGTATCTCCTGTATATAATTATATATGTACAGCCGGTATAACCTGGGTATCTCCTGTATATAATTCTATATGTACAGCCGGTATAACCTGGGTATCTCCTGTATATAATTCTATATGTACAGCCGGTATAACCTGGGTATCTCCTGTATATAATTATATATGTACAGCCGGTATAACCTGGGTATCTCCTGTATATAATTATATATGTACAGCTGGTATAACCTGGGTATCTCCTGTATATAACTATATATGTACAGCCGGTATAACCTGGGTATCTCCTGTATATAATTATATATGTACAGCCGGTATAACCTGGATATCTCCTGTATATAATTATATATGTACAGCCGGTATAACCTGGGTATACACTGTATATAATTCTATATGTACAGCCGGTATAACCTGGGTATCTCCTGTATATAATTCTATATGTACAGCCGGTATAACCTGGGTATCTCCTGTATATAACTATATATGTACAGCCGGTATAACCTGGGTATCTCCTGTATATAATTCTATATGTACAGCCGGTATAACCTGGGTATCTCCTGTATATAATTCTATATGTACAGCCGGTATAACCTGGGTATCTCCTGTATATAATTATATATGTACAGCTGGTATAACCTGGGTATCTCCTGTATATAATTCTATATGTACAGCCGGTATAACCTGGGTATCTCCTGTATATAATTATATATGTACAGCCGGTATAACCTGGGTATCTCCTGTATATAATTATATATGTACAGCCGGTATAACCTGGGTATCTCCTGTATATAATTATATATGTACATATAGTATATATGATATATCTTTTATTATATAGTAATATATTGTATACACCTTTATACTCTCTTATGGCTTAGTAAATGATTTGTGACATTTCAGCTATAACATGTATCATGGATATTAAGATAATAGAGTTTGCTTGTCGTGTTTTGGGCTTTGGCCTCCATCTTGCATGATTAATTTCCATGAGGGTGTATTTTTCTCACCTCTACATCCATATGTAATATTCAGTAGTGTCTGATAACCCTGCGCTCTGTCACTGCCGGCCTCGGGTCCATAGATGTGATATTTTTCTCCTTTTCGCGCTGCTATTATCATATAAATCAGAGCGTCCAATCTCTTTACCATCTTCATCCATCTGAATCAGGGGCCGCATTGGAGGAAGACGCGACCTCGTACATGGAGGGTCGAGGTGATGTTAGAGTTCTCAGCCCTCTATATTTAATGGTATTTTTCAGGCTCGGATTTATAGGGGCCCCCGACCTCTAACAATAAATGAATGACCCTAAAATATTAGATGAAATTTGCGCACTCGACATGAAGCGTCTGCATTAGGCGATACCATATAGCTGTAGGGTAATGTGGATCCTATAAGTCAGTGCGAGGCCAAGGAACCTGTATAATGTATGCTGTGAGCTCCTAGATCTATTAGCAGAGTCACCACACGACCAGCTATAATAACATAATTAAGACTGTATTCACACTACTCTAGAGTAATGATTTAGCCTCTTGCTTAGAGAGACTATTGTCAATAGTGATGTAATGATGGCTCAATGGTGTTATCTATAGAGGTGTTATCTTCTATGGTAATCCTGCCTGTGATATCAATGAATTGAAAATCCCTACCGAATTGTCACGTGCCATTTTATTATTAGGCTTAGTGGTCAGAATGAAAATTGCAGGATTTTGAACTTTTTAAAATATAGGAACATGGAAAATTAAAAAAAAATTTTTTTTTTTAAATTATAAAAAAATGTTTAAAATAAAATTTTGATTTAAAAAAAAAAAAATCGGTCACATTTTTGATGACGTTTCCTTTAACACTACATCCCTATATTATAAACTCTATACTTGCTAGGACGACAGTGCTCCGTAATCTCATTATTTGCTTTATGTGACAATATGAGCACCCTGCATACAGCATCCTATATCTCAACTTCCTGGACTCCTTTGGGTGCGATATAGGAAGAGGGGTATATTGGGGTTCACTGCGCACCTGGGTGGAAATTAAAAAATATATATATATCAAAAATTCTTTAAAATATGTTTAAAATGGAAACTTGATTTAACATACATAGGTCATTGTCCGGGGACAAGATCCCTTTAACTCTATAGGTTAAACTATGATTAACTCTATACTTGCAAGACCGAACGTCACGGTAACACTTTACGTTACAGGTGTTGTATCGTGAGCACCCTACATACAGCTCCCTATATCTCAGCTTCCTGGACTCCTTTGGGTGTGATATAGAAAGCGGGGTATATTGGGGTTCACAGTGCACCTGGGTGAAGTCAGGCTGTGGATGGGATATAATAGCATGCGTCTTCTTCACATCACAAGCCGCCATCGCCGTTCAGCTCCGTAACGTATTATCTTAATTGTTAGAAAACATGTGTCCAATTAACCGCTGCCGCTGCTTTTCTTCCGGCCGGGGAGACGTTACAAATCTGTGTCATTTCTGTGAACTATTGTGGATCATTTTCTGTTGCCGAACAGAACACAAACAGAATCTCCGAGCATCACCGCCGCCATCGCCGGATTATCAATAATTAATTTAGAGAAGTAGAGCGTGACAACAACACAGTGTTTACTTTAAGGAACACTCCGCCTGACGCGCCGCCGGAGCTCCGAGGATCCAAGATGGGTATTTGAGGCTCATTAAAATCATCATGGTGAAAGCAATTTGTAAACAGATAAACAAGATACAAGAGACGTTTCATCGTCCTGACACCAGGGGGATGAGGGCGCGGGGATGGGGGCGCGGGAGGGAGGGAGCGGGGAAGGGGGGCGCACCTCCGCCTCGCTGCTCTTCACTTCACTAACTTTACTTTTACTTTTCTTCTGTTATATTAGGTCTTGTACTCTAGTCACATACAAAGCTGTATTTAGATTCCCATAAAGGCCTGATTGGCCATGAAAGGGTCACACGGATGATCAGACGGTCCGTGCAGGCATAGAAAGGCTCCCGTGTGCTGCGGACCTAATGTACAATGTATGGAGGATGATCCATCAATCTGCCCCCATGTAGTGCGCATCGACCCGTGTGAAGACCTTTCAGTCAAGTGTGTGAGTTGTCGCTCATTAACATCAATGAAAAGACATGTATATAGATAGATATATAGATAAAATAGATCGATCAATAGACAGACAGGGAATTGATAAATAAGTGATAAATGTTGTAGATAAATAGTTATTAGATCAATAGATAGAAAGACAAATGATAGATAGATATGAGATAGATAGATAGATAGATAGATAGATAGATAGATAGATAGATAGATATGGGATAGATAGATAGATAGATAGATAGATAGATAGATAGATATGAGATAGATAGATGGATAGATAGATAGAGAGATATGAGATAGATAGATAGATAGATAGATAGATAGATATGAGATAGATAGATAGATAGATAGATAGATAGATATGAGATAGATATGAGATAGATATGAGATAGATGATTGATAGATAGATAGATAGATAGATAGATATGGGATAGATAGATAGATAGATAGATAGATAGATAGATAGATATGGGATAGATAGATAGATAGATAGATAGATAGATAGATAGATATGAGATAGATAGATATGGGATAGATAGATAGATAGATAGATAGATAGATATGAGATAGATATGAGATAGATAGATAGATAGATATGAGATAGATAGATAGATATGGGATAGATAGATAGATAGATAGATATGAGATAGATAGATATGAGATACATAGATAGGAGATAGAGAGATATGAGATAGATAGATAGATAGATAGATAGATAGGAGATAGATAGATATGAGATAGATAGATAGATATGAGATAGATAGATAGATAGATAGATATGAGATAGATAGATAGATAGATAGATAGATAGATATGAGATAGATAGATAGATAGATAGATATGAGATAGATATTAGATAGATATGAGATAGATGATTGATAGATAGATAGATAGATAGATAGATAGATAGATATGGGATAGATAGATAGATAGATAGATAGATAGATAGATATGGGATAGATAGATAGATAGATAGATAGATAGATATGAGATAGATAGATATGGGATAGATAGATAGATAGATAGATAGATAGATATGAGATAGATATGAGATAGATAGATAGATAGATAGATATGAGATAGATAGATAGATATGGGATAGATAGATAGATAGATAGATAGATAGATAGATAGATAGATAGATAGTGAGATAGATAGATATGAGATACATAGATAGGAGATAGAGAGATATGAGATAGATAGATAGATAGATAGATAGATAGATAGATAGGAGATAGATAGATATGAGATAGATAGATAGATATGAGATAGATAGATAGATATGAGATAGATAGATAGATAGATAGATAGATATGAGATAGATAGATATGGGATAGATAGATAAATAGATAGATAGATAGATAGATAGGAGATTTATAGATATGAGATAGATATGATATAGATATGAGATAGATAGATATGAGATAGATAGATATGAGATAGATAGATAGATAGATATGGGATAGATAGATAGATAGATAGATAGATAGATAGATATGAGATAGATAGATAGGAGATAGATAGGAGATAGATAGATAGATGATAGATAGATATGAGATAGATAGATATGAGATAGATATGAGATACATAGATATGAGATAGATAGATAGATATGTGATAGATAGATAGATAGATAGATATGGGATAGATAGATAGATAGATAGATATGAGATAGATAGATAGATAGATAGATAGATAGATAGATAGATATGAGATAGATAGATATGGGATAGATAGATAGATAGATAGATAGATAGATAGATAGGAGATAGATAGATATGAGATAGATAGATAGATAGATAGATAGATAGATATGAGATAGATAGATAGATATGGGATAGATAGATAGATAGATAGATAGATAGATAGATAGGAGATAGATAGATATGAGATAGATAGATAGATAGATAGATAGATAGATAGATAGGAGATAGATAGATATGAGATAGATAGATAGATAGATAGATAGATAGATAGATAGATATGAGATAGATAGATAGATATGGGATAGATAGATAGATAGATAGATAGATAGATATGAGATAGATAGATATGAGATACATAGATAGGAGATAGAGAGATATGAGATAGATAGATAGATAGATAGATAGATAGATAGGAGATAGATAGATATGAGATAGATAGATAGATATGAGATAGATAGATAGATAGATAGATAGATAGATAGATATGAGATAGATAGATAGATAGATAGATAGATAGATATGAGATAGATAGATATGGGATAGATAGATAAATAGATAGATAGATAGATAGATAGGAGATTTATAGATATGAGATAGATATGATATAGATATGAGATAGATAGATATGAGATAGATAGATATGAGATAGATAGATAGATAGATATGGGATAGATAGATAGATAGATAGATAGATATGAGATAGATAGATATGAGATAGATAGATAGATATGAGATAGATAGATAGATAGATAGATAGATATGAGATAGATAGATAGATAGATAGATAGATAGATATGAGATAGATAGATATGGGATAGATAGATAGATAGATAGATAGATAGATAGATAGATAGATATGAGATAGATAGATATGGGATAGATAGATAGATAGATAGATAGATATGGGATAGATAGATAGATAGATAGATAGATAGATAGATAGATATGGGATAGATAGATAGATAGATAGATAGATAGATATGAGATAGATAGATATGGGATAGATAGATAGATAGATAGATAGATAGATAGATAGATATGAGATAGATATGAGATAGATAGATAGATAGATAGATATGAGATAGATAGATAGATAGATATGGGATAGATAGATAGATAGATAGATAGATAGATAGATAGATAGATAGATATGAGATAGATAGATATGAGATACATAGATAGGAGATAGAGAGATATGAGATAGATAGATAGATAGATAGGAGATAGATAGATATGAGATAGATAGATAGATATGAGATAGATAGATAGATAGATAGATAGATATGAGATAGATAGATAGATAGATAGATAGATAGATATGAGATAGATAGATATGGGATAGATAGATAAATAGATAGATAGATAGATAGATAGGAGATTTATAGATATGAGATAGATATGATATAGATATGAGATAGATAGATATGAGATAGATAGATATGAGATAGATAGATAGATAGATATGGGATAGATAGATAGATAGATAGATAGATAGATAGATAGATAGATATGAGATAGATAGATAGGAGATAGATAGGAGATAGATAGATAGATGATAGATAGATATGAGATAGATAGATATGAGATAGATATGAGATACATAGATATGAGATAGATAGATAGATATGTGATAGATAGATAGATAGATAGATATGGGATAGATAGATAGATAGATAGATATGAGATAGATAGATAGATAGATAGATAGATAGATAGATAGATATGAGATAGATAGATATGGGATAGATAGATAGATAGATAGATAGATAGATATGAGATAGATAGATAGATAGATAGATAGATAGGAGATAGATAGATATGAGATAGATAGATAGATAGATAGATAGATATGAGATAGATAGATAGATATGGGATAGATAGATAGATAGATAGATAGATAGATAGATAGATAGATAGATATGAGATAGATAGATATGAGATACATAGATAGGAGATAGAGAGATATGAGATAGATAGATAGATAGATAGATAGATAGATAGATAGGGAGATAGATAGATATGAGATAGATAGATAGATATGAGATAGATAGATAGATAGATAGATAGATAGATATGAGATAGATAGATAGATAGATAGATAGATAGATATGAGATAGATAGATATGGGATAGATAGATAAATAGATAGATAGATAGATAGATAGGAGATTTATAGATATGAGATAGATATGATATAGATATGAGATAGATAGATATGAGATAGATAGATATGAGATAGATAGATAGATAGATATGGGATAGATAGATAGATAGATAGATAGATAGATAGATAGATAGATATGAGATAGATAGATATGAGATAGATAGATAGATATGAGATAGATAGATAGATAGATAGATAGATATGAGATAGATAGATAGATAGATAGATAGATAGATAGATAGATATGAGATAGATAGATATGGGATAGATAGATAGGAGATAGAGAGATATGAGATAGATAGATAGATAGATAGATAGATAGATAGGAGATAGATAGATATGAGATAGATAGATAGATAGATATGAGATAGATAGATAGATAGATAGATAGATAGATATGAGATAGATAGATAGATAGATAGATAGATAGATATGAGATAGATAGATATGAGATACATAGATAGGAGATAGAGAGATATGAGATAGATAGATAGATAGATAGATAGATAGATAGGAGATAGATAGATATGAGATAGATAGATAGATATGAGATAGATAGATAGATAGATAGATAGATAGATAGATAGATAGATAGATATGAGATAGATAGATAGATAGATAGATAGATAGATAGATATGAGATAGATAGATATGGGATAGATAGATAAATAGATAGATAGATAGATAGATAGATAGGAGATTTATAGATATGAGATATATATGATATAGATATGAGATAGATAGATATGAGATAGATAGATATGAGATACATAGATAGGAGATAGAGAGATATGAGATAGATAGATAGATAGATATGGGATAGATAGATAGATAGATAGATAGATAGATAGATAGATAGATAGATATGAGATAGATAGATATGAGATAGATAGATAGATATGAGATAGATAGATAGATAGATAGATAGATATGAGATAGATAGATAGATAGATAGATAGATAGATATGAGATAGATAGATATGGGATAGATAGATAGGAGATAGAGAGATATGAGATAGATAGATAGATAGATAGATAGATAGATAGATAGATAGATATGAGATAGATAGATATGAGATAGATAGATAGATATGAGATAGATAGATAGATAGATAGATAGATAGATAGATAGATATGAGATAGATAGATAGATAGATAGATATGAGATAGATAGATATGAGATACATAGATAGGAGATAGAGAGATATGAGATAGATAGATAGATAGATAGATAGATAGGAGATAGATAGATATGAGATAGATAGATAGATATGAGATAGATAGATAGATAGATAGATAGATATGAGATAGATAGATAGATAGATAGATAGATAGATAGATAGATAGATATGAGATAGATAGATATGGGATAGATAGATAAATAGATAGATAGATAGATAGATAGGAGATTTATAGATATGAGATAGATATGATATAGATATGAGATAGATAGATATGAGATAGATAGATATGAGATACATAGATAGGAGATAGAGAGATATGAGATAGATAGATAGATAGATAGATAGATAGATAGGAGATAGATAGATATGAGATAGATAGATAGATATGAGATAGATAGATAGATAGATAGATAGATATTGGATAGATAGATAGATAGATAGATAGATATGAGATAGATAGATATGGGATAGATAGATAAATAGATAGATAGATAGGAGATTTATAGATATGAGATAGATATGATATAGATATGAGATAGATAGATATGAGATAGATAGATATGAGATAGATAGATAGATAGATATGGGATAGATAGATAGATAGATAGATAGATAGATAGATAGATATGAGATAGATAGATATGAGATAGATAGATAGATATGAGATAGATAGATAGATAGATAGATAGATATGAGATAGATAGATAGATAGATAGATAGATAGATAGATAGATATGAGATAGATAGATATGGGATAGATAGATAGATAGATAGATAGATAGATAGATAGATATGAGATAGATAGATATGGGATAGATAGATAGATAGATAGATAGATAGATATGAGATAGATATGAGATAGATAGATAGATAGATAGATATGAGATAGATAGATAGATATGGGATAGATAGATAGATAGATAGATAGATAGATAGATATGAGATAGATAGATATGAGATACATAGATAGGAGATAGAGAGATATGAGATAGATAGATAGATAGATAGATAGATAGGAGATAGATAGATATGAGATAGATAGATAGATATGAGATAGATAGATAGATAGATAGATAGATATG
>CAMRHE010000570.1:0-210000 GCA_947044405.1 Leptodactylus fallax | reverse complement strand
GAAAATATGAAGAAATGGACCGGTCCCTGCCCCCACAAGTTCAGCACACTCCTCTCCTTAAATACTCTGTGCTGCTGGGAGCCCTGCTCCTTCCACAATGTAACTCTCTGCACTATATATATTGGTTACACTATATATATCTTCACTATATATATTGGTTACGCTACATCCCCTATAGGGCCATACAGAGTTTTATCTCTCGCTGATGAGCTGTTACATTGTATCAGGGGATTTCCACGGCAGCAGAACACTCCACTCCTAACTTGTTGGAAAATCATCATCCAGTCTCATGTCAAGCGCGGCCTTCAGAATTTAAATGAAGTGAAAATCTGTTCCCCCTCTTTCCCCAACGTGGTGAACGTCGCCCTCCCAGCAGATCTGAGGGCCAGAAAACCTCAGAAAATTCTGCTAATTTATAAAGAATGATGAGTATGGAGACACCGAGACTGGGAAAGTGGAGCAGTCACCATCTGACCCCCTTCTGAAAATAAACCTATGTCTACAGCTACAACACCTCATTACCAGTCACACCTGTTATAGAACTGAATATTTCATGTTCAAACACGTGTGCTGAGACTTGTAGTACATCTGGGTCTGGAGGTTAATTATTGACAGGACTTGCTTTTATGGACACTATAAGTTACCCCCTCCAAAACCTCACACTGAGATCTGAAAACGATCTTTAAATAATGCCAACATACACTGATCGAATAACACTGCCATATAGTGACTGAACCACAATAAAAAGAGCCAAATAAAATCACCTTAGAGTGACCAAATAATACCACCATACACTGACCATACAGTATATTATCATATAACGACACAACAATACCACCATACAATGACCATACAGTATATTATCATATAACGACACAACAATACCACCATACAAAGACCTAATAATACTAAGATACAGTAACCAAATAATACCACCATACAGTGACCATACAGTATATTATCATACGATGACACAACAATACCACCATACAATGACCTAATAATACAGTAATCAAATAATACCACCATACAATATATTGTCACCATATAATGGCACAATAATACCACCATACAGTGACCTAATAATACTAATATACAGTAGCCAAATAATATCACCACATGACCATACAGTATATTATCATACAACGACACAACAATACCACCATACAATGACCTAATAATACAGTATATCATACAATGACACAATAATACCACCATACAATGACCATACAGTATATTGTCATTATACAATGACACAATAATACCACCATAAAGTAACCTAATAATACTAAGATACAGTAGCCAAATAATATCACCACATGGTGACCATACAGTATATTATCATACAACACAACAATACCACCATACAATGACCATACAGTATATTGTCATCATACAATGACACAATAATACCACCATACAATGACTATACAGTATATTGTCATCATACAATGACACAATAATACCACCATACAGTGACCTAATAATACAGTAACCAAATAATACCACCATACAATATATTGTCACCATATAATGAGACAATAATACCACCATAGAGTAACCTAATAATAATAATATACAGTAGTCAGATAATAACACTATATAGTAACCTAATAATATAACCATACAATGACCATACAGTATGACCATACAATGACAGAATCATACCACCATATAGTGAGTGACCTAATAATCCTAATATACAGTAACCAAATATCCCCATGCGATGACCATACAGTATATTGTCACAATACCATGACATAATACCGTCATACAGTTAAATAATAATACCAATATAAAGTTACTAGATAATACCACTATACAATGACCATACAGTATATTGTCACCATCTAATGACACAATAATAACACCTTACGGTGACCTATAATCCTAATAGACAGTAATAAGATAATACTACAACACAATGCCCAAACAGTAAATTGTAAAAAAATAATGACACAATAATACCACCATACAGTGAAATAATAATACCAATATAAAGTTACCAGATAACACCACCACACAATGGGGGATTTATTAAACAAAATGCGCATTCTGGTGTAATTTGCACTTAAAACAACTGTCTGACATGCTGTGTCACATTTATCTAGTGTTTTAGACACTTTTTAGGCCGGGGCCCCACAAGACGTAAACACCACGTCAACAACCGCGGTGCTTACAGTCCCTGCAAAGCGAATCCCAGGCACACATTGCAGAAAAATACTGGCAGTAGAAATACTGCGATATACAAAACCGTCACTTTCTTTGGAAATCGCAGCATGTCAATTATACCTACGGAAACGTTGGCGGTTTCCCTATAGGCAGTTTCTGTGAAAAGTACTGCGGGAAAAAACTATGTCATGGTTTTTTTTTTTCACACGGCTTTTTCGCTGCAGCCCGCTGTGGGGCGCCTTACCCTTAGACACTTTTCCAAAAGGTGTGGCCTTGGAGGAGTTTGTATGTTCTCCCCGTGTTTGGTGACTTTCCTCCCACACTCCAAAGACATACTGATAGGGAATGTAGATTGTGAGCCCTATATGGGACAGAGACTGACAATATATCTGTAAAGCGCTGCGGAATATGATGGCGATATACAAGTAAGCATAATAAAATACCACCATCTAGTGATCTAGTGATATTACCATCCAGTAACTGGTTTATACCACTTCACAGCAATCACAAAACAGTGATTAAAATAAAACCACCACACAGTAACACAATAGTACCATACAGGATGAAAATAAAATGACAACACGGTGACTTATTATAAAGTACAGTAACTGAATATTATGACTGAATAATACCTAAATACATTGACTAAATACCACCGTATAGTAAATAAATAATACCGCCATAATGTAGCTGAATGTTATGACTGAATAATACCTATACACAAACTGAATACCACCATATAATAACTGAATAATATCATACAACTCTGTACTATAACTAAATAATTCCGTCATACAGTCGCTAAATAATACTGCTACACAGCAGCTAAATACCACCATATAGTAATGAGTAATACCGGCATATAATGAGTGATCACTATCAGTCATCTATGTGACTAAATAATTCTACCACACAGTCACTGAATAATACTGCAACATAGTAATGGTAGATCATTTAATGTCCGTTGCTCTCATCTGACATGGACTATAAGCAAGCGGCGGAAAACAGCGTCCATCATGTTGTTTATATTAGAGTCAATGGGAACGGACAGGGGGGGAGAGGGTGCTCCGGCTGTGACTGTTACTCTGCTACAGTTAATGTCCGTTGCTCTCATCCTATGACGAATGACAGCAATGGACATTAATAATGGAAGTGTGAATGTAGCCTTACTGAATAAAACCATCACTCTGTGACTAAATAATACTGCCACATGGTAACTGAATAATACTGCCACATGGTAACTGAATAATACTGCCACACTGTACCAAAATAATACTGCCACATTGTAAACGAATAATACCGCCACACAGAGTCTGAAAAATTCCACCAAAAATTAACAAAATAATACTGATTTTCAATGGCTGAATATTATTATGTTATAGTCGCTGAATAATACCATACCGTGACCGAATACTACCGCCATACAGTGACTACTTAAAAAAATAAACCAGCCTTTATTTGCTTTCTCTAAATTTAGCAGCTTCTTCAGTTCCTCCTGGCAACCAATTCTTCTTCTTTCCCTCCTGGAGGGTATTATACCGTCATATACCACGTCCATGCAGGTTACTTGTTGGATCCATCTTCAAGGAGAAGCTCAGAACTTCCACTGATGCATTTTGGTTCCGGGTAGGAATGAAGTGTCCGGCCAGCAAATTAGTTTCATCTTTTTATCAGTCGCCACTCAGGCCTTGATTTACACTTCTCCGAGCTCTTGGACATGACGGCCGAGGAAATGAACATTTAATCCCAGTTTTACTCTAGGTTGGTATCGGATATTTAAGTAAGGTCTGATTTATAGACTCTACACAACTTCCATTTGCAAAGCTCACAAATCTTACAAGTGTCTGACTCCACGGGAAGGGGAAGGGAAACAAAGGCCGGTGAATCACGACGGAGGATGAAGACGTTTTATCACGGTTGTCAGGATGGGGAGTAAATTAAACTAAGCAGTTCTGGAAAATGTAATCCACCAAGCAATACATAATGTACCGCCATACAATGAGCATACTGTTACCTGGCAGCGCTATCTCAGTGCTAAACAGCTATAGAGCATTCTACCTGCACAGACCAGGCCCATTACATGTCTGTATACACCTGAAACCTCTAAATAATCCCCCTGAATTCAAGAAAATCCCATTTATATATTTTATTTACCTTTTTTGTATTATAGTAGTTGTTATATTCTTGTACATAGGAGCAGTATTATAGTAGTTATATTCTTGTATATAGGAGTAGTATTATAGTAGTTATATTCTTGTACATAGGAGCAGTATTATAGTAGTTATATTCTTGTACATAGGAGCAGTATTATAGTAGTTATATTCTTGTACATAGGAGCAGTATTATAGTAGTTATATTCTTGTACATAGGAGGTAGTATTATAGTAGTTATATTCTTGTACATAGGAGCAGTATTATAGTAGTTATATTCTTGTACATAGGAGCAGTATTATAGTAGTTATATTCTTGTACATAGGAGTAGTATTATAGTAGTTATATTCTTGTACATAGGAGCAGTATTATAGTAGTTATATTCTAGTACATAGGAGTAGTATTATAGTAGTTATATTATTGTACATAGGGGCAGTATTATAGTAGTTATAGTCTTGTACATAGGAGCAGTATTATAGTAGTTATATTCTTGTACATAGGGAGCAGTATTATAGTAGTTATATTCTTGTACATAGGAGCAGTATTATAGTAGTTATATTCTTGTACAGAGGAGGTAGTATTATAATAGTTATATTCTTGTACATAGGGGCAGTATTATAGTAGTTATAATCTTGTACATAGGAGCAGTATTATAGTAGTTATATTCTTGTACATAGGGAGCAGTATTATAGTAGTTATATTCTTGTACATAGGAGCAGTATTATAGTAGTTATAGTCTTGTACATAGGAGCAGTATTATAGTAGTTATATTCTTGTACATAGGAGAAGTATTATAGTAGTTATATTCTTGTACATAGGAGCAGTATTATAGTAGTTATATTCTTGTACATAGGAGGTAGTATTATAGTAGTTATATTCTTGTACATAGGAGGTAGTATTATAGTAGTTATATTCTTGTACATAGGGGCAGTATTATAGTAGTTATATTCTTGTATATAGGAGTAGTATTATACTAGTTATATTCTTGTACATAGGAGCAGTATTATAGTAGTTATATTCTTGTACATAGGAGCAGTATTATAGTAGTTATATTCTTGTACATAGGAGGTAGTATTATAGTAGTTATATTCTTGTACATAGGGGAAGTATTATAGTAGTTATATTCTTGTACATAGGAGCAGTATTATAGTAGTTATATTCTTGTACATAGGGAGCAGTGTTATAGTAGTTATATTCTTGTACATAGGAGGTAGTATTATAGTAGTTATATTCTTGTACATAGGAGCAGTATTATAGTAGTTATATTCTTGTATATAGGAGTAGTATTATAGTAGTTATATTCTTGTACATAGGAGCAGTATTATAGTAGTTATATTCTTGTACATAGGAGCAGTATTATAGTAGTTATATTCTTGTACATAGGAGCAGTATTATAGTAGTTATATTCTTGTACATAGGAGGTAGTATTATAGTAGTTATATTCTTGTACATAGGAGCAGTATTATAGTAGTTATATTCTTGTACATAGGAGCAGTATTATAGTAGTTATATTCTTGTACATAGGAGTAGTATTATAGTAGTTATATTCTTGTACATAGGAGCAGTATTATAGTAGTTATATTCTAGTACATAGGAGTAGTATTATAGTAGTTATATTATTGTACATAGGGGCAGTATTATAGTAGTTATAGTCTTGTACATAGGAGCAGTATTATAGTAGTTATATTCTTGTACATAGGGAGCAGTATTATAGTAGTTATATTCTTGTACATAGGAGCAGTATTATAGTAGTTATATTCTTGTACAGAGGAGGTAGTATTATAATAGTTATATTCTTGTACATAGGGGCAGTATTATAGTAGTTATAATCTTGTACATAGGAGCAGTATTATAGTAGTTATATTCTTGTACATAGGGAGCAGTATTATAGTAGTTATATTCTTGTACATAGGAGCAGTATTATAGTAGTTATAGTCTTGTACATAGGAGCAGTATTATAGTAGTTATATTCTTGTACATAGGAGCAGTATTATAGTAGTTATATTCTTGTACATAGGAGGTAGTATTATAGTAGTTATATTCTTGTACATAGGAGGTAGTATTATAGTAGTTATATTCTTGTACATAGGGGCAGTATTATAGTAGTTATATTCTTGTATATAGGAGTAGTATTATACTAGTTATATTCTTGTACATAGGAGCAGTATTATAGTAGTTATATTCTTGTACATAGGAGGTAGTATTATAGTAGTTATATTCTTGTACATAGGGGAAGTATTATAGTAGTTATATTCTTGTACATAGGAGCAGTATTATAGTAGTTATATTCTTGTACATAGGGAGCAGTATTATAGTAGTTATATTCTTGTACATAGGAGGTAGTATTATAGTAGTTATATTCTTGTACATAGGAGCAGTATTATAGTAGTTATATTCTTGTACATAGGAGCAGTATTATAGTAGTTATATTCTTGTACATAGGAGCAGTATTATAGTAGTTATATTCTTGTACATAGGAGGTAGTATTATAGTAGTTATATTCTTGTACACAGGGGGCAGTATTATAGTAGTTATATTCTTGTACATGGGGGCAGTATTATAGTAGTTATATTCTTGTACATAGGAGTAGTATTATAGTAGTTATATTCTTCTACATAGGAGCAGTATTATAGTAGTTATATTCTTGTACATAGGAGGCAGTATTATAGTAGTTATATTCTTGTACATAGGAGCAATATTATAGTAGTTATATTCTTGTACATGGGGGCAGTATTATAGTAGTTATATTCTTGTACATAGGAGTAGTATTATAGTAGTTATATTCTTGTACATAGGAGCAGTATTATAGTAGTTATATTCTTGTACATAGGAGTAGTATTATAGTAGTTATATTCTTGTACATAGGAGCAGTATTATAGTAGTTATATTCTTGTACATAGGAGTAGTATTATAGTAGTTATATTCTTGTACATAGCAGTAGTATTATAGTACTTACAGTCATGGCCAAAAGTTTTGAGAGTGACACAAATATTATATTTTCACATGATCTGCTGCCCTCTGGTTTTTATGTGTGTTTGTCAGATGTTTTTATCACATACAGAAATAGAATTGCATTCATATTATGAGTAACAGAAGCTTATATTGACAGTTAGAATGAGTTAATGCAGCAAGTCAATATTTGCAGTGTTGACCCTTCTTCTTCAGGACCTCTGCAATTCTCCCTGGCATGCTCTCAATCAACTTCTGGACCAAATCCTGACTGATAGCAGTCCATTCTTGCAGAATCAATGCTTTCATTTTGTCTGAATTTGTTGGTTTTTGTTTGTCCACCCGTCTCTTGATGATTGACCACAAGTTCTCAATGGGATTAAGATCTGGGGAGTTTCCAGGCCATGGACCCAAAATCTCTGTTTTGTTCCCTGAGCCATGTAGTTATCACCTTTGCTTTATGGCAAGGTGCTCCATCATGCTGGAAAAGGCATTGTTGAGCGCCAAACTGCTCTTGGACGGTTGGGAGAAGTTGCTCTTGGAGGACATTCTGGTACCATTCTTTATTCATGGCTGTGTTTTTAGGCAAGACTGTGAGAGAGCCGATTCCCTTGGCTGAGAAGCAACCCCACACATGAATGGTTTCAGGATGCTTTACAGTTGGCATGAGACAAGACTGGTGGTAGCGCTCACCTCTTCTTCTCCGAATAAGCTGTTTTCCAGATGTTCCAAACAATCGAAAAGGGGATTCATCAGAGAAAATGACTTTACCCCAGTCCTCAGCAGTCCACTCCCTGTACCTTTTGCAGAATATCAGTCTGTCCCTGATGTTTTTTCTGGAGAGAAGTGGCTTCTTTGCTGCCCTCCTTGAGACCAGGCCTTGCTCCAAGAGTCTCCGCCTCACAGTGCGTGCAGATGCACTCACACCTGCCTGCTGCCATTCCTCAGCAAGCTCTGCACTGCTGGTAGCCCGATCCCGCAGCTGAAACACTTTTAAGAGACGGTCCTGCCGCTTGCTGGTCTTTCTTGGGCGCCCTGGAGCCTTTTTGGCACCAATGGAACCTCTCTCCTTGAAGTTCTGAGGTGCAATCTTTCTAGCTGCAATACTCTTCCCAGTTAGGCCATTTTTGTGCAGTGCAATGATGACTGCACGTGTTTCTTTAGAGATAACCATGGTTAACAGAAGAGAAACAATGATGGCAAGCACCAGCCTCCTTTTAAAGTGTCCAGTGGTGTCATTGTTACTTAATCATGACAGATTGATCTCCAGCCCTGTCCTCATCAACACCCACACCTGTGTTAATGGAGCAATCACTGAAACGATGTTAGGTGGTCCTTTTAAGGCAGGGCTGCAATGATGTTGAGATGTGTTTTGGGGGATAAAGTTCATTTTCTAGGCAAATATTGACTTTGCAAGTAATTGCTGTTAAGCTGATCACTCTTTATAACATTCTGGAGTATATGCAAATTGCCATTAGAAAAACTGAAGCAGTAGACTTTGTAAAAATTAATATTTGTATCATTCTCAAAACTTTTGGCCATGATTGTATATTCTTGTACATGGGAGCAGTATTATAGTAGTTATATTCTTGTACATAGGAGAAGTATTATAGTAGTTATATTCTTGTACATAGGAGCAGTATTATAGTAGTTATATTCTTGTACATAGGGGGCAGTATTATAGTAGTTATATTCTTGTACATAGGAGTAGTATTATAGTAGTTATATTCTTGTACATAGGCGTAGTATTATAGTAGTTATATTCTTGTACATAGGAGCAGTATTATAGTAGTTATATTCTTGTACATAGGAGCAGTATTATAGTAGTTATATTCTTGTACATAGGAGGTAGTATTATAGTAGTTATATTCTTGTACATAGGAGTAGTATTATAGTAGTTATATTCTTGTACATAGGAGCAGTATTATAGTAGTTATATTCTTGTACATAGGGGGCAGTATTATAGTAGTTATATTCTTGTACATAGGGGGCAGTATTATAGTAGTTATATTCTTGTACATAGCAGTAGTATTATAGTAGTTATATCCTTGTACATAGGAGCAGTATTATAGTAGTTATATTCTTGTACATAGGAGTAGTATTATAGTAGTTATATTCTTGTACATAGGAGTAGTATTATAGTAGTTATATTCTTGTACATAGGGGCAGTATTATAGTAGTTATATTCTTGTACATGGGGGCAGTATTATAGTAGTTATATTCTTGTACATAGGAGTAGTATTATAGTAGTTATATTCTTGTACATAGGAGCAGTATTATAGTAGTTATATTCTTGTACATAGGAGCAGTATTATAGTAGTTATATTCTTGTACATAGGGGGCAGTATTATAGTAGCTATATTCTTGTACATAGGAGTAATATTATAGTCGTTATATTCTTGTACATAGGAGCAGTGTTATAGTAGTTATATTCTTGTACATAGGAGCAGTATTATAGTAGTTATATTCTTGTATATAGGAGCAGTATTATAGTAGTTATATTCTTGTACATAGGGAGCAGTATTATAGTAGTTATATTCTTGTACATAGGAGCAGTATTATAGTAGTTATATTCTTGTACATAGGAGCAGTATTATAGTAGTTATATTCTTGTACATAGGGGGCAGTATTATAGTAGTTATATTCTTGTACATAGGAGGTAGTATTATAGTAGTTATATTCTTGTACATAGGAGGTAGTATTATAGTAGTTATATTCTTGTACATAGGAGGTAGTATTATAGTAGTTATATTCTTGTACATAGGAGCAGTATTATAGTAGTTATATTCTTGTACATAGGGGCAGTATTATAGTAGTTATATTCTTGTACATAGGAGGAGTATTATAGTAGTTATATTCTTATACATAGGAGCAGTATTATAGTAGTTATATTCTTGTACATAGGAGCAGTATTATAGTAGTTATATTCTTGTACATAGGAGAAGTATTATAGTAGTTATATTCTTGTACATAGGGGGCAGTATTATAGTAGTTATATTCTTGTACATAGGAGTAGTATTATAGTAGTTATATTCTTGTACATAGGAGCAGTATTATAGTAGTTATATTCTTATATGTAGGGTACAGTATTATAGTAGTTAGCGCTGTTTGCTATCAGTTTGGGAATATTCTTTCTACAGACCTCTTATCCAGTATACCTGTGCATTGACTATATTGGCTTCACACCGTATGACCAGACATAATTATTTCGTGGATAATAATAATATACTTTCGGCGTTTGGTGCCTCTGTTAAAACTCTGGACCTTATTAGTTTTGGTAAATTAGTACTATTAGATTACCGTCGGCAGGCGGTAGACCTGGTTTACTGAGGCTCATTAGTGGCAATGAGTTGATTCCCCAGACAATAAATGGTAAAATAATTTCCATCCCTTTACATTATTAATCCGTAATTGTGCAGCAATTTCTCTGAATTATCCAACATTTATTTTTTCTATTTTTTTTTTTAATCTGACAATTAGCAAAGTCCAGATCCACGGCATGCGGAATCTGTGATAGCGTCAGCTCCAGCAACTCCGCACTGATCCCGACAGATTGGAATCTAGTTAGAATTATTTGATAACATTGTAGGAGAGATTTGTGATAATTATTGCAGATTTAACCTTATGTTGTTTGTAACAAGAAAACACGTCCAATATTTCATGTGTCGCGGACCCATCAGCAGAATGTCATGGGCTCAGGAAATCAATGGCGGTCAGCCACAAGGCATATTCCCATTGTACCACCATTACCACATCAGACCACAAAGGATATAAGCAATAACCCTTTCACTACCTAAGACCACTAAGTTTATCCACCAGAGATATTATCATCAGTTTCTTTAATACTCAAGACCACCAGGGTGATTATATTACCCCCTTTCATTCGCTCAGACCACCACGGAGATTATCATCAGTTTCTTTACGAATTAAGATGATTGTTTTTTTACCCTTTCACCTACTTAGACCACCAGGGATATTATCATCAATTTCTTTACTACATGGGACCACCAGGGTAAACTCTTCACTCCTTCCTTTCTTCAGACCACCAGTGACGATATCACTATATTCTTCACTACCCTAGGTCACCAGTGTCATTATTTTGTATCACTTATCAGGGCTTTTATCAATGTTTTCTTTACTACTCAAGACCACCAGGGTGGTTACTTTTCACTCTTTCATCTCCTCTGACCACCAGGGATGTTATCACTAGTTTCCTCACTACTCTAGACCACCAGGGTGATTACTTTTTACCTATTCATGTTCTAAGACCACCAGGGATGTTATGATCAGTTTCTGTACTACTCAAGACCACCAGGGTTATTACTTTTCACCCATTCAGCTGTTCAGATCACGGACATTATCACTACTTTCTTCACTGCCCTATTCCACCAGGATGATTACTTTTTGCCTCCTTTTTTTCTCAGTTCACTAGGGATGTTATAATCATTTTCTTTATTACCCAAGACCACCAGGATGATTATTTTTTACCGATTCTTGTTCTCAGACCACCAGGGATGTTATCATCAGTTTCTTTACTACTCAAGACCACTAGGGTGAATACAATTTACTCTTTCAGCTCCAGAGACCACCAGGGATGTGACTATGGATCTCGTCACCACTCAAGACTACCAGGGAAATTTTTATTAACCCCTTTCCTACTCTAGACTAACTGGATAATTGCTATTAACCTATTACGACCCTAGATCATCAGAAATATTACCATGAAATAGAATCCCAAATCCCGCTGTAATTAAGTGTAATCTGGAAAGAAATCCAATAGAAAGATTATATTTCCCATACAGCGCCCCCATAGGGGAAAGAATGTAATACATCTTTTACAGCCGTTCTCTGCTCCAACTTGATGGAAATCCCAGATGAGGGATTATTGTTTTATCAACTCAGAATTACGTAATAGTTACTTATAACGGGTATTCCAAACCTGACAACCTTTCATCGCCATGGACTATGGGTGTATCTATAAGGGGTGCAGCATTCCCAGTGCTGTGATTGGTGGGGGTCTTCACAGATTTGCTCATCTTTAGTCATGGACTTATCTTTCTAATGCTCAACCTTGCTGGGTCTGCCTCAAAAATACTGAGGCAAACCAATTGCCAAAAACATCCGTGAATCAGCCATGCGCTGTGGGGAACTTGCCTTCTGACTTTCGTCTTCCTCTAGTATAACTTCTCGGCACGGATGTGTCAATGTTGACAGACGCTCCTTTGCGCTACAGCGATTGTCCTTTTAGGTTCACTGGTCCTTTAAGTCATTACAATGGAAGCCATGTCTGTTTGGCGACGGCTTAATTAAGGCAGAGTTAATCAACTCACTTTGTATTACTTAGGCCTAATTAGTTAATTAGATGTTAGCTAAATAGATGCTAATAGGCTCAACATAGAGGGCATTGTGCAGCACTGTGGGGACGTGTACCATTTCCTATTAAAGAATAATCGCTTCCATCACGCTAGCAAACCTTCCGGCATCAGTGCACTCAATTCTGGTGGTTTGATGTATAAAGTCGCCCTCATGAACGAGATGTTAATATTAGGTAGATGTTGGGTCTCCTAGAATAACCAATAGACAGGATTTGCTCCAAAATCTCCTACATCTGGCACAATAAGGAGCCCAGCTGGGTAAAAGCGACCTATATGGTCACAGACAAAGGGCACATTTTTAGTAATGTACGGTAATGGGTTAAGCGACAACATCAAACAGTCTCAGTCAATATGTGCTAGTGTAGCATATGTGGCTCTGTGGGGTTCTGCTTCACATTGAGGAGACCCAGCTGATATATATAGACACTTACAGGCAATGCTCCATGGGAAATGATGAGCACATTAGCTCTCCTCCGGAAGGAATAAAGTCTCTGAACTATCAACTATATGGACCTTATACATCATCATGGCTGACCAGCGATATGGCTAATATTAGATACTGTATTAAATTTGGACAGCTCAGAACTAGACAAAGTGCCCAAATCTATCATAGTGGATTGTTCCGTATGAAACATTTGGTGCATCCTTAAACTCTGTAGATCGAAGAGTTAGATTTGGGGGAGTAAAAGTAGAAGAGTTTGATCATGTAATGAGACAGAACTGCCTAAAACGATAAGTTATGAGTGAAAGTTGGGCAAAGGGATGAGCAAAGTGATTCGGATAGAACCAGATTGACCCGAATATTCCAAAAGTTTCGGGTTCGACTTCTTCAGGCCTGAAGTAGATATCGGGGGAAGTCGCCAGACACCTCAATGATATCCAGGACAGGCGAGGGAAGTTGAGTATACAGTGAGTGCTATTTTTACCCTGAGGTTCCGATTTTTATACTCTGGGGTCTGAAGAGAACCTAAAGCATAGTAATAGCACATCTGGTTTATTCAAAATGTATATCGTGATGTTCACCCATCTCTATTTGGATATTTATCTCATTGTCTATGACTGTGCATTCTAGAGACCTGGTGCAGCTGGAGAGAAGTCTTAGAGAGAGGAGTGAGAGGTTCACATTACGGAGGATGTTAGTCCCAATCATCGGCAGAATGGAGAACGTGGGTAGTGTGGTAGCCAGAGATGTCGGGTGGTACAGCACTGTGTAAGAATGGATGGGCAGCGACTGGCACGGCATGTATGTAGTGGCTAGATACAAAGATGAACATGGCTGCTGCATCCAGGATAGACTGTAGACGAGAGAGCTCTGTCCATAAAGACTGAGTTGTATTAATAAAGACAAGGATCAGGACAACAATAAAGGTTATTGTAGTCTCTATGGTAAGAGAGGTGAATTCTAGAGATGTTTTGGAGGTGCAGGTGACATGAGGGTGCGAGTGACTGAATATGAGGGGTGAAGGAAAGATCTGAGGCAAACACAGCCCAAAGAGAGGACGTACTGCGCCAGAGTTATGGTAAAACTGCACAGGGTAAAGAAAATATGAGGTTTAAGGCACTTATCGAAGTTAGTGAGACGCCATGATATTAGAGACAACAATAACCGACTTTGCAACAACTATCCAATAAATTGTGACAATAAATGGTATTTTGCATCACAGAATAGGATTCTGTATTACATAATAGTCACAAAATGATATTCTGTGATTATAACTTGTGCCATATAGTATCACTTTGTAACATGGAATCTGCTGCAGTTCTAATAGGACCAGTTATAGATCATATTAGTTTGGACAACCGGGTGCGTATTTCCATCTGTGTATTTCTATGTGCGTATTTCCATGTGTGTATTTCCATGTGTGTGTATTTCTATTTGTGTATTTCCATATGCGTGTATTTCCATGTGTGTGTATTTCCATGTGTGTATTTCTGAGAGTATTTCCATGTGTGTATTTCCATGTGTGTGTATTTCTATTTGTGTATTTCCATATGCGTGTATTTCCATGTGTGTGTATTTCCATGTGCGTATTTCCATGTGTGTGTATTTCCATGTGCGTATTTCCATCTGTGTATTTCTATGGGAGTATTTCCATTTGTGTATATCCATGTGCGTGTATTTCCATTTGTGTATTTCCATTTGTGTATTTCCATTTGTGTATTTCCATGCGCGTGTTTCCATTTACGTATTTCTGAAATCTTTCCTGCTTACTGCAGCTATTAGCGTCCCTGTTTTTGTCTCCACTTCCGCTCTTTGTCCTGATCATGGCCATTGATTATTTGGTGCTGCGCTGAGACCCCAGCCCCTTCCACCCCCCCTCCATCCACTAATGGATTTTTATGCACTTGACATTATTTTACAATTTAGAAAGTTGCAGGTGCCTATTGACTCTGCGAGTCCGACAAAACTCCTCCGTTAATGAAACCGCAGTCATGCAAAGCCAGGCACAGAGTTAAATAATGACAAGTGAAGCGTGACTGGCCAAAAATGACAAGAGAGGAGACTACGAGAAAGTCAAATACGAAATTAATTACAGAGAACAATGTCGTATGCAGAGTGTGGAGGAGCTCGCATAGTCTGGAGAAGATCCAATGGACGGGGAGATAAAACATCTCTTATCAAAAAAACAACCATTCAGAGCTGGAATTGTCAGATGAATTAGTTGAGTGAGATTCCCATCCTCATGGCCATATGACAGAGTGGCACTGATAATAGGGGAATTTTCTGTATCTGGGCACACTCTGTATGGTACTGATAAAAGGGGCATTTTCTGTATCTGGGCACACTCTGTATGACACTGATAATAGGGCATTTTATGTATCTGGGCACACTCTGTATGACACTGATAATAGGGGCATTTTCTGTATCTGGGAACACTCTGTATGACACTGGTAATAGGGGCATTTTCTGTATCTGGGCACACTCTGTATGGTACTGATAAAAGGGGCATTTTCTGTATCTGGGCACACTTGTAAGAGACAGCCAATGTTGTCTTAAGCTTCATTTGTCTGTATAAACTGTTAATGTTGAATGTATTTCTGTGATTCTGTTCCTTTAAGACAGCAGCCATTGTAATTGTGACATGATGCTGGAGTGAGACCCCCCCCCTTTTATGTCAGCCTGCCTGTTCTGCAGACAGAGTGTGAGCAGAGAAGCAGGAAGTGACGAGACAGAGAGCAGCAGCCATCTTGGCAAGTGTTGTATTGAACTGGTGTGGAGATTTTTCTGTACAGCTAAGCTGTATCTTGGTCCAGAGACAACAGGACTAGTGAGTCCACGTGAAAGGAACTGTGCTCAGTGGCTGATCAGTGAGACTGACATTGTGACTGTGTATATGGATACCACAGATAGAGACTCGCAGTGCTGTTGATGTACTGGACGGCACCTGCTAAATCCCGGCTTACATCCCAGCTCAGTGTATGGATTCGGCAGGACTGTCAGTGTGCTGAGTGGAATCTGCTGTTGGATTACATTGCATTCAGTTGGTTTCCCTGTCTGTTAAAGAGGACTTCATTTCTCCCAAGATCCTGATAACCGTGAGGAGAGGACGCTTCACTATAAAAAGAAAGGACCGACTTTGGGCCCCACCGCGCGCTTCTACGGACTGTAAGCGGTCCACCTGGACCACTGGGGAAAAGGGGGTGCACCCAAATGTGAAGTCAGGGTCAGTTAGGGATAGTTTTGAGTATATTGTTCATTCAGTGTCCATACTGCAGAAGTGGACAGAGTAAAAGTAGAAACCATTGCAGAATTTGCCTTGAAATTGTTCGTGCTATATTGTATATTTTGCTTGTCTTTAGCCCTGTCATTTTACCTTTAACTAGCCTTTATTAACTTATAGTAAATATATATTTTTTTTCTTGAACTACCGCGTGTGCGTTCATTTCTGGTTGCGGAGACCAAACCACCTGCCTTGCTCTCGGTTCACAAATTGGCGTAGTCGGCAGGATCCGCTTACCAGAATGGACGGTGACGCACCCGTTCGGGAGAATGGTGCTGGAGGAAGAATGCCAGCAGGGGCTATAATGAGTCAGTTAGCTAAATTTGATGGCAATAATATGTCAGTGAGTATGTGGGTGGAACAGATACGAATGATACAGCGAATGTACCAGACCGCACCAGAAGTACTAGTAGAGCTAGCAATATTGACATTACAAGGGGATGCTAAGACCACGGTGATACTGAGGCCATTTGAACAAAGGCAGACATTTGAGCAAGTAGTCCAGATTCTAGAAACCATCTATGGAGAAACTGCATTGCTGGGGTCTCTGCAGGCTCGGTTCTTCCAGAGGGTACAACAGGAGAATGAAAGCCTTCCCCAATATGCAAATTCCCTACAAGAACTGCTCCGAGATATTCAAAGGAAGGAAAGAGGGGGCTCGCCAGCCTTCTGTAACCCTGATCGGACTCTCCGTGACCAGTTTGTCCTGGGGATACGTGACGGCAGTTTAACTGTGACTATGCAGGATTTTATACGACGAGAGACTGATGCTAAATTCCATGATGTACAGGTAGAGGTCATCTCCCGTGCCAATAGTATGGTCCCGAGGCCGCAGACCGCAGTTGGAGTTACTTTGTCACAGGGGGCTAGTTCTGGCTCAGAGACAGTAGAAAAAGGGACGGTTAAAGAAATTCTCACAGTAATGCAGAAACTGCAAGAACAAATGGAACACTTGCACACTCGTTGTGATGAGCAGTCTATGAAAATTGCAGACTTCCAGAAGACTGGAGATGAAAGGGTGAGCCATCCACACCCAGCAAGTCAGAATCACCCACCACCCCGCTGGAGGGGTGAGGATAGGACCTACCGAAGGGGTCCAAATCATTTAGTGCAGTGCTCAGGAGAAATCGAAGGGGCTTACCGAAGGGGCCCAAACAGATGGCCAGAACGACGGGGGATACGCTGCTGGGAGTGTGGACGGATGGGCCACGTTGCTGCTAGATGTCCAGAGCAGCGACAAACTTATGAGAGACCGCCGTTAAACTGAAGTCCCCTGCTGCTGAAGGGCGTGTAGTAGGGGAGACTGACAAGGAGACTATGTGGGGAGAATGCCCTGATGATGACCTGATCGCTGCAAGTCCTGTCATACAGGTGGAAATGGAGGGTATTCCGGTTACCGGGATGATTGACACGGGTTCCCAAGTAACGACCTTGAGTAGAGACTGTTATGAACGGTACTTCCGGCAACATGTGAAATATGATCCCCATACATTCGTACGAGTGGTCGCAGCTAACCAGTTACCAGTTCCGGTCGTGGGAGTGGCCTGGATGAATGTCCGGGTATGTGGCCAAGATCTAGGTAGGAAAGGCATTGTGGTGGTACAGGAGTCACATGAAGTAAAGGTCCCTGTCATTTTGGGGATGAATGTGTTAAAAGAATTAGATCAGATCCTCTTTGAAAAGAAAGGTCACGGTTATTGGAAAGAAACCACCACCCATCGGCCTACTCAAACAGCTTTCCAGCGGCTGATCCGGACATGTGGCTTACAGAAAAGTTCAGATGCACAGCGTCCTCTGGCTCGAATTTCAGTTCCTTTGCATACAAAAGTTACACTGCCACCCAGTCGGGAGACAATAGTGTCCATGCCCGTAGGCACCTGTCGGAAACTAGAGGGCATAGCTGTGTTGGTAGAACCACTGCAGGCAGCCGAAGGAGGTGTTGATCCGCTAGTGGCCCGTTCCTTGGCAATAGTTCGCAATGGAAGAGTACCACTTCGATGTGTAAACACTCAGGACCGGAGTGTGGACCTGACCCCAGGGAGGCTGCTGGCTAACATCTATGTGACTCCGGAGGAAGTAAGGAAAGTAACTCCAATGCAGCTGAAGCCGACTGAAAGGGATGAGTGGACCGTAACTGTGTCCATGGGAGAAGATGAGGAACCCACCTCTGAATGGAATGGCTGTGCAATTCGAGAACAGATGAAGATGGATGTAAGTTCATGTTCTCTGGAATGGGTGCAGAAGGTAGATGAGCTGTTGTGGGAGAACCAAGCCACCTTTGCACGGTATGCTGAAGATTTTGGATGTACCACAGGGATCTACCATGAGATTCCCACAGGAGACACCCCTCCAATTAGAGAGCGCTACCGACAAATTCCTCCACAGTTGTATCAGGAAGTGAAAGAACTGTTAGCTAAGATGCTACAGGGTGGGATCATCCAATAAAGCCAGAGTCCCTGGGCGGCTCCTGTGGTGTTAGTAAGAAAAAAAGATGGGTCCATCCGATTTTGCGTAGACTATCGGAAGTTAAACGCTTGCACCGTACGAGATTCCTACCCCTTGCCACGGATTGAGGAGTCCCTCTCAGCGCTAGGGAGAGCCCGGTACTTCTCCTCACTAGATCTGGCTAGTGGGTATTGGCAGGTGCCGATGGCCACAAAAGACAAGGAGAAGACGGCATTCATCTTGCCCATGGGACTATACGAATTTAACCGGATGCCCTTCGGGTTGACAAATGCACCCGGAACGTTTCAGCGGTTGATGGAGAAATGTCTCGGTGACTTCAACTTTGAGTTCACTCTCATCTACTTGGATGACATTATAGTGTATTCTGCGACCTTTGAAGACCATCTCCACCAGTTGGGGCAAGTATTTCGAAGATTGCGGGAACATGGGCTCAAATTGAAACCCAGTAAATGTCGGTTGTTCCAATCTGAAATTGATTACTTGGGTCACCGCGTATCAGGAGAAGGGGTGAGACCATCAAGAGACAAGATAGCGGCTGTTCAAGATTGGCCGATACCGACTACCCTGCGAGAAGTGAGGGCGTTCCTTGGAGTAGCCGGTTACTATCAACGGTTTATTAAGGATTTCGCCAAGGTAGCAGCACCACTTAATGCTCTCCTACGAGGCACATCCGGTGGTCCAAAGAACCGGTCTGTGAAGTGGGGACCTGAACAGGAACAAGCCTTCCAGGCATTGAAGGATGCACTGACAACAGCCCCAATCTTGGCATATGCTGATTACCACTTGCCGTTCCAGCTATATACAGATGCAAGCCTGTATGGTCTTGGAGCAGTGCTTTCCCAGCTTCAGGATGGCCAGGAGAGGGTCATAGCGTACGGCAGCCGGTCTTTGAGAGATTCTGAAAGAAACCCCGAGAATTATAGTTCATTTAAATTGGAGCTGTTGGCACTGGTATGGGCCATGACCGAGAAATTCTCTGAATATTTGACCGGTGCTGAAGTTTTAGTACTGACTGACAACAACCCACTAGCTCACCTGGAAAATGCCAAGCTCGGGGCGTTAGAGCAGAGGTGGATAGCCCGAATGTCTACATTCAATTACCGCATTAAGTATCGGTCCAAGACAGAGAACCAGAATGCTGACGGACTTTCTAGGGTAACTGCCCAGACCCCCACAGAAGACGTGGATCATGAGTTGGAGCATGTGGAGGTGCCCGATTTCAGCAGATTTTCACAGGCCTTGACCGCCACTAATCAGTTTGAGATGGAGGGGACTGAAATGGCTCCTTTCTTTGGTCCCTCACGACAGGAATGGGCACAGATACAACAGACCCATGAGGGGCTGGCGCAGATGATCAAGTGTGTTGAGAAAGGCCAGAAGCCCTGTAGAGAGGAAAGAGAACGACTGACACGTGAGATATTATCTGTTTTGAGTCAGTGGGAAAAGTTGGAGATGAAAAATGGAGTGCTATGCCGAAAGGTCTATTTACCTTCTGAGATCGACATTCGATACCAAATTGTGGTGCCTAGTGAACTGGCTCGCTCCTTGGCAGTTGAGGCTCATAATAAGAATGGACATTTTGGTCATGAGAAGACCTTTCGTTGGTTACAGCGACTGATTTACTGCCCTGGTCTTCGTCAAATGGTCGAAGAAGTATGCCGCAGCTGTCGAACTTGTGAGATCCATAAGGCAATAGAACAGAGAGCTCCCCTGTAAACCATCGTGACCCAGGAACCTTTAGAAATCGTCATGATAGACTATCTAATGGTGGGCCCATCCAATAGCGGACACCAGTATTGCCTCGTAATGGTGGATCACTTCACCAAATTTGCGGTGGTAACCGCCACCAAGGACCAGACAGCTGAGTCAGCAGCTCGTGCTCTGTGCCAAGATTTCATTCGAGTATATGGGTGCCCCCAACGCATCCACTCCGACCAGGGCGCCTGCTTTGAGGGACACGTAATGAAAGAAGTTCAACGTATCTACGGGATAAAGAAGTCGCACACGACTCCATACCACCCTCAGGGAAATGGGGCCTGTGAAAGATTCAACAGAACTCTGCTACAGATGCTGCGGACTCTGGAGGAAGACAAGAAGTTACAGTGGCCTCAGTTCTTGTCTGAAATGGTGTGGGCCTATAACAATCAGGTCCATTCTACAACGGGGTACTCTCCTTATACACTTCTCTTTGGGCGGTCTGGGCGAAGTATAGGAGAATTACAGTTGAATGATGTGGATGGGTTCCCTCCGAGGGATCCAACCTCTTGGGTGCGGGCGCATCGGCAGAGACTTGAGACGATCCATCGATTGGTGCGGCAGCGCCTGCAAGAACATCCCCATCCTGATAAGACCCCAGTGCAAGAAGCACCATTGCAACCAGGCGACCTGGTGCTAGTTCGTGTCAAGAAACCCCAAGGGAAATTGGAAAGCAGATGGGAGGCTTTGCCGTATCGTGTTGTTGGCCGCAAGTATGCGAATGGGCCAGTGTACCAGGTCCAGAAAGAAGGAACTGATTGTGTTCGAGTACTTCACCGAAATATGTTGCACCTGTGTCATTCTGAAGGGACAAATCACGATGGGCCTGCCAATGTGAATGAGCTCCCACAGTCAGAGAATGGAGGTGCGGAATGGGCCTCCGACGAGGAGGATGATTGTTGGCCGATCCCTGCTCCGGGGGATGTTCCACCTGTGACTACTGTATCTCCGGCCTGTGCCCCCTCTGGTGCGGAATCCGCTGGTCCTTCTCAGCCCATAGCTGCAGCACCCCATAATATACCACCGGTCCTCAGACGGACCACTAGGCCAAATGCTGGTATTCCCCCTGTTCGGTATGCGCAGGATGAGTTTGTTTGGCCTGCCATACATCGGTATACTACCAACCTGTGCATAAAAGTACAACCCTCTGGATATACAGTCATAGGCAGGGACTGCCACTCTTAAAGTGGGGGGGAATATGTAAGAGACAGCCAATGTTGTCTTAAGCTTCATTTGTCTGTATAAACTGTTAATGTTGAATGTATTTCTGTGATTCTGTTCCTTTAAGACAGCAGCCATTGTAATTGTGACATGATGCTGGAGTGACTCCCCCCCCCCTTTTTATGTCAGCTTGCCTGTTCTGCAGACAGAATGTGAGCAGAGAAGCAGGAAGTGACGAGACAGAGAGCAGCAGCCATCTTGGCAAGTGTTGTATTGAACTGGTGTGGAGATTTTTCTGTACAGCTAAGCTGTATCTTGGTCCAGAGACAAACAGAGTGTAAAGAGACAACAGGACTAGTGAGTCCACGTGAAAGGAACTGTGCTCAGTGGCTGATCAGTGAGACTGACATTGTGACTGTGTATATGGATACCACAGATAGAGACTCGCAGTGCTGTTGATGTACTGGACGGCACCTGCTAAATCCCGGCTTACATCCCAGCTCAGTGTATGGATTCGGCAGGACTGTCAGTGTGCTGAGTGGAATCTGCTGTTGGATTACATTGCATTCAGTTGGTTTCCCTGTCTGTTAAAGAGGACTTCATTTCTCCCAAGATCCTGATAACCGTGAGGAGAGGACGCTTCACTATAAAAGAAAGGACCGACTTTGGGCCCCACCGCGCGCTTCTACGGACTGTAAGCGGTCCACCTGGACCACTGGGGAAAAGGGGGTGCACCCAAATGTGAAGTCAGGGTCAGTTAGGGATAGTTTTGAGTATATTGTTCATTCAGTGTCCATACTGCAGAAGTGGACAGAGTAAAAGTAGAAACCATTGCAGAATTTGCCTTGAAATTGTTCGTGCTATATTGTATATTTTGCTTGTCTTTAGCCCTGTCATTTTACCTTTAACTAGCCTTTATTAACTTATAGTAAATATATATTTTTTTCTTGAACTACCGCGTGTGCGTTCATTTCTGGTTGCGGAGTCCAAACCACCTGCCTTGCTCTCGGTTCACACACTCTGTATGACACTGATAATAGGGGCATTTTCTGTATCTGGGCACACTCTATGACACTGGTAATAGGGGCATTTTATGTATCTGGGCACACTCTGTATGACACTGATAATAGGGGCATTTTCTGTATCTGGGCACACTCTGTATGACACTGGTAATAGGGGCATTTTATGTATCTGGGCACACTCTGTATGGTACTGATAATAGGGGCATTTTCTGTATCTAGGCACACTCTGTTTGACACTGGTAATAGGGGCATTTTCTGTATCTAGGCACACTCTGTATGACACTGGTAATAGGGGCATTTTCTGTATCTAGGCACACTCTGTATGACACTGGTAATAGGGGCATTTTATGTATCTGGGCACACTCTGTATGACACTGATAAAAGGGGCATTTTCTGTATCTGGGCACACTCTGTATGGTACTGATAATAGGGGCATTTTCTGTATCTGGGCACACTCTGTTTGACACTGGTAATAGGGGCATTTTCTGTATCTAGGCACACTCTGTTTGACACTGGTAATAGGGGCATTTTCTGTATCCGGGCACACTCTGTATGACACTGGTAATAGGGGCATTTTCTGTATCTGGGCACACTCTGTATGACACTGGTAATAGGGGCATTTTCTGGATCTGGGCACACTCTGTATGACACTGATAAAAGGGGCATTTTCTGTATCTGGGCACACTCTATGACACTGGTAATAGGGGCATTTTATGTATCTGGGCACACTCTGTATGACACTGATAATAGGGGCATTTTCTGGATCTGGGCACACTCTGTATGACACTGATAATAGGGGCATTTTCTGTATCTGGGCACACTCTGTATGGTACTGATAATAGGGGCATTTTCTGTATCTGGGCACACTCTGTATGACACTGGTAAAAGGGGCATTTTCTGTATCTGGGCACACTCTGTATGACACTGGTAATAGGGGCATTTTATGTATCTAGGCACACTCTGTATGACACTGGTAATAGGGGCATTTTCTGTATCTGGGCACACTCTGTATGACACTGGTAATAGGGGCATTTTATGTATCTGGGCACACTCTGTATGACACTGATAATAGGGGCATTTTCTGTATCTGGGCACACTCTGTATGACACTGATAAAAGGGGCATTTTCTGTATCTGGGCACACTCTGTTTGACACTGGTAATAGGGGCATTTTATGTATCTAGGCACACTCTGTATGACACTGGTAATAGGGGCATTTTCTGTATCTGGGCACACTCTGTATGACACTGGTAATAGGGGCATTTTATGTATCTAGGCACACTCTGTATGACACTGGTAATAGGGGCATTTTATGTATCTGGGCACACTCTGTATGACACTGATAACAGGGGCATTTTCTGGATCTGGGCACACTCTGTATGACACTGATAATAGGGGCATTTTCTGTATCTGGGCACACTCTGTATGACACTGATAAAAGGGGCATTTTCTGTATCTGGGCACACTCTGTATGACACTGGTAATAGGGGCATTTTATGTATCTAGGCACACTCTGTATGACACTGGTAATAGGGGCATTTTATGTATCTAGGCACACTCTGTATGACACTGGTAATAGGGGCATTTTATGTATCTGGGCACACTCTGTATGACACTGATAAAAGGGGCATTTTCTGTATCTTGGCACACTCTGTATGACACTGGTAATAGGGGCATTTTCTGTATCTGGGCACACTCTGTATGACACTGATAAAAGGGGCATTTTCTGTATCTGGGCACACTCTATGACACTGGTAATAGGGGCATTTTATGTATCTGGGCACACTCTGTATGACACTGATAATAGGGGCATTTTCTGTATCTGTGCACACTCTGTATGACACTGGTAATAGGGGCATTTTCTGTATCTGGGCACACTCTGTATGACACTGATAAAAGGGGCATTTTCTGTATCTGGGCACACTTTGTATGACACTGATAAAAGGGACCTTTTATGTATCTGGGCACACTCTGTTTGACACTGGTAATAGGGGCATTTTATATATCTAGGCACACTCTGTATGACACTGGTAATAGGGGCATTTTCTGTATCTGGGCACACTCTGTATGACACTGATAAAAGGGGCATTTTCTGTATGTGGGCACACTCTGTATGACACTGGTAATAGGGGCATTTTCTGTATCTAGGCACACTCTGTATGACACTGATAATAGGGGCATTTTATGTATCTGGGCACACTCTGTATGACACTGATAACAGGGGCACTTTCTGGATCTGGGCACACTCTGTATGACACTGGTAATAGGGGCATTTTATGTATCTAGGCACACTCTGTAGGACACTGATAAAAGGGGCATTTTCTGGATCTGGGCACACTCTGTATGACACTGATAATAGGGGCATTTTCTGTATCTGGGCACACTCTGTATGACACTGATAAAAGGGGCATTTTCTGTATCTGGGCACACTCTGTATGACACTGATAAAAGGGGCATTTTCTGTATCTGGGCACACTCTGTATGACACTGATAATAGGGGCATTTTCTGTATCTGGGCACACTCTGTATGACAGTGATAAAAGGGGCATTTTCTGTATGTGGGCACACTCTGTATGACACTGGTAATAGGGGCATTTTATGTATCTGGGCACACTCTCTATGACACTGATAATAGGGGCATTTTCTGTATCTGGGCACACTCTGTATGGTACTGATAAAAGGGGCATTTTCTGTATCTGGGCACACTCTGTATGACACTGATAATAGGGGCATTTTCTGTATCTGGGCACACTCTGTATGACATTGATAATAGGGGAATTTTCTGTATCTGGGCACACTCTGTATGACACTGATAATAGGGGCATTTTCTGTATCTGGGCACACTCTGTATGGTACTGATAAAAGGGGCATTTTCTGTATCTGGGCACACTCTGTATGACACTGATAATAGGGGCATTTTCTGTATCTGGGCACACTCTGTATGACACTGATAATAGGGGCATTTTCTGTATCTGGGCACACTCTGTATGACACTGGTAATAGGGGCATTTTATGTATCTGGGCACACTCTGTATGACACTGATAAAAGGGGCATTTTCTGTATCTGGGCACACTCTGTATGACACTGATAATAGGGGCATTTTCTGTATCTGGGCACACTCTGTATGGTACTGATAAAAGGGGCATTTTCTGTATCTGGGCACACTCTGTATGACACTGATAATAGGGCATTTTATGTATCTGGGCACACTCTGTATGACACTGGTAATAGGGGCATTTTCTGTATCTGGGCACACTCTGTATGACACTGATAATAGGGGCATTTTCTGTATCTGGGCACACTCTGTATGACACTGGTAATAGGGGCATTTTATGTATCTGGGCACACTCTGTATGACACTGATAAAAGGGGCATTTTCTGTATCTGGGCACACTCTGTATGGTACTGATAAAAGGGGCATTTTCTGTATCTGGGCACATTCTGTATGACACTGGTAATAGGGGCATTTTCTGTATCTAGGCACACTCTGTATGACACTGATAATAGGGGCATTTTCTGTATCTGGGCACACTCTGTATGACACTGGTAATAGGGGCATTTTATGTATCTGGGCACACTCTGTATGATACTGATAAAAAGGGCATTTTCTGTATCTGGGCACACTCTGTATGACACTGATAATAGGGGCATTTTCTGTATCTGGGCACACTCTGTATGGTACTGATAAAAGGGGCATTTTCTGTATCTGGGCACACTCTGTATGACAATGATAATAGGGGCATTTTCTGTACCTGGGCACACTCTGTATGGTACTGATAAAAGGGGCATTTTCTGTATCTGGGCACACTCTGTATGACACTGGTAATAGGGGCATTTTCTGTATCTGGGCACACTCTGTATGGTACTGATAATAGGGGCATTTTCTGTATCTAGGCACACTCTGTTTGACACTGGTAATAGGGGCATTTTCTGTATCTAGGCACACTCTGTATGACACTGGTAATAGGGGCATTTTCTGTATCTAGGCACACTCTGTATGACACTGGTAATAGGGGCATTTTATGTATCTGGGCACACTCTGTATGACACTGATAAAAGGGGCATTTTCTGTATCTGGGCACACTCTGTATGGTACTGATAATAGGGGCATTTTCTGTATCTGGGCACACTCTGTTTGACACTGGTAATAGGGGCATTTTCTGTATCCGGGCACACTCTGTATGACACTGGTAATAGGGGCATTTTCTGTATCTGGGCACACTCTGTATGACACTGGTAATAGGGGCATTTTCTGGATCTGGGCACACTCTGTATGACACTGATAATAGGGGCATTTTCTGTATCTGGGCACACTCTGTATGGTACTGATAATAGGGGCATTTTCTGTATCTGGGCACACTCTGTATGACACTGGTAATAGGGGCATTTTCTGTATCTGGGCACACTCTGTATGGTACTGATAATAGGGGCATTTTCTGTATCTGGGCACACTCTGTATGACACTGATAAAAGGGGCATTTTCTGTATCTGGGCACACTCTGTATGACACTGATAAAAGGGGCCTTTTACGTATCTGGGCACACTCTGTTTGACACTGGTAATAGGGGCATTTTATGTATCTAGGCACACTCTGTATGACACTGGTAATAGGGGCATTTTCTGTATCTGGGCACACTCTGTATGACACTGGTAATAGGGGCATTTTCTGTACCTGGGCACACTCTGTATGACACTGGTAATAGGGGCATTTTATGTATCTAGGCACACTCTGTATGACACTGGTAATAGGGGCATTTTATGTATCTGGGCACACTCTCTATGACACTGATAACAGGGGCATTTTCTGGATCTGGGCACACTCTATATGACACTGGTAATAGGGGCATTTTATGTATCTAGGCACACTCTGTATGACACTGATAAAAGGGGCATTTTCTGGATCTGGGCACACTCTGTATGACACTGATAATAGGGGCATTTTCTGTATCTGGGCACACTCTGTATGACACTGATAAAAGGGGCATTTTCTGTATCTGGGCACACTCTGTATGACACTGGTAATAGGGGCATTTTATGTATCTAGGCACACTCTGTATGACACTGGTAATAGGGGCATTTTATGTATCTGGGCACACTCTGTATGACACTGGTAATAGGGGCATTTTATGTATCTAGGCACACTCTGTATGACACTGGTAATAGGGGCATTTTATGTATCTAGGCACACTCTGTATGACACTGGTAATAGGGGCATTTTATGTATCTGGGCACACTCTGTATGACACTGATAAAAGGGGCATTTTCTGTATCTAGGCACACTCTCTTTGAAACTGGTAATAGGGGCATTTTCTGTATCTTGGCACACTCTGTATGAAACTGGTAATAGGGGCATTTTCTGTATCTGGGCACACTCTGTATGACACTGATAAAAGGGGCATTTTCTGTATCTGGGCACACTCTATGACACTGGTAATAGGGGCATTTTATGTATCTGGGCACACTCTGTGTGACACTGATAATAGGGGCATTTTCTGTATCTGGGCACACTCTGTATGACACTGGTAATAGGGGCATTTTCTGTATCTGGGCACACTCTGTATGGTACTGATAATAGGGGCATTTTCTGTATCTGGGCACACTCTGTATGACACTGATAAAAGGGGCATTTTCTGTATCTGGGCACACTCTGTATGACACTGATAAAAGGGGCCTTTTATGTATCTGGGCACACTCTGTTTGACACTGGTAATAGGGGCATTTTATATATCTAGGCACACTCTGTATGACACTGGTAATAGGGGCATTTTCTGTATCTGGGCACACTCTCTATGACACTGATAATAGGGGCATTTTCTGTATCTGGGCACACTCTGTATGACACTGGTAATAGGGGTATTTTATGTATCTGGGCACACTCTGTATGGTACTGATAATAGGGGCATTTTCTGTATCTGGGCACACTCTGTATGACACTGGTAATAGGGGCATTTTATGTATCTGGACACACTCTGTATGGTACTGATAATAGGGGCATTTTCTGTATCTGGGCACACTCTGTATGACACTGATAATAGGGGAATTTTCTGTATCTGGGCACACTCTGTATGACACTGATAATAGGGGAATTTTCTGTATCTGGGCGCACTCTGTATGACACTGATAATAGGGGCATTTTCTGTATCTGGGCACACTCTGTATGGTACTGATAAAAGGGGCATTTTCTGTATCTGGGCACACTCTGTATGACACTGATAATAGGGGCATTTTCTGTATCTGGGCACACTCTGTATGACACTGATAATAGGGGCATTTTCTGTATCTGGGCACACTCTGTATGACACTGGTAATAGGGGCATTTTATGTATCTGGGCACACTCTGTATGACACTGATAATAGGGGCATTTTCTGTATGTGGGCACACTCTGTATGACACTGATAATAGGGGCATTTTCTGTATCTGGGCACACTCTGTATGACACTGATAATAGGGGCATTTTCTGTATCTGGGCACACTCTGTATGACACTGGTAATAGGGGCATTTTATGTATCTGGGCACACTCTGTATGACACTGATAATAGGGGCATTTTCTGTATCTGGGCACACTCTGTATGACACTGATAAAAGGGGCATTTTCTGTATCTGGGCACACTCTGTATGACACTGGTAATAGGGGCATTTTATGTATCTGGGCACACTCTGTATGACACTGATAATAGGGGCATTTTCTGTATCTGGGCACACTCTGTATGACACTGATAAAAGGGGCATTTTCTGTATCTGGGCACACTCTGTATGAAACTGGTAATAGGGGCATTTTCTGTATCTGGGCACACTCTGTATGACACTGATAAAAGGGGCATTTTCTGTATCTGGGCACACTCTATGACACTGGTAATAGGGGCATTTTCTGTATCTAGGTACACTCTGTTTGACACTGGTAATAGGGGCATTTTCTGTATCCGGGCACACTCTGTATGAAACTGGTAATAGGGGCATTTTCTGTATCTGGGCACACTCTGTATGACACTGATAAAAGGGGCATTTTCTGTATCTGGGCACACTCTATGACACTGGTAATAGGGGCATTTTATGTATCTGGGCACACTCTGTATGACACTGATAATAGGGGCATTTTCTGGATCTGGGAACACTCTGTATGACACTGATAATAGGGGCAATTTCTGGATCTGGGCACACTCTGTATGACACTGATAATAGGGGCATTTTCTGTATCTGGGCACACTCTGTATGGTACTGATAATAGGGGCATTTTCTGTATCTGGGCACATTCTGTATGACACTGGCAATAGGGGCATTTTCTGTATCTGGGCACACTCTGTATGGTACTGATAATAGGGGCATTTTCTGTATCTGGGCACACTCTGTATGACACTGATAAAAGGGGCATTTTCTGTATCTGGGCACACTCTGTATGACACTGATAAAAGGGGCCTTTTATGTATCTGGGCACACTCTGTTTGACACTGGTAATAGGGGCATTTTATGTATCTAGGCACACTCTGTATGACACTGGTAATAGGGGCATTTTCTGTATCTGGGCACACTCTGTATGACACTGGTAATAGGGGCATTTTATGTATCTAGGCACACTCTGTATGACACTGGTAATAGGGGCATTTTCTGTATCTGGGCACACTCTGTATGACACTGGTAATAGGGGCATTTTATGTATCTAGGCACACTTTGTATGACACTGATAAAAGGGGCATTTTCTGGATCTGGGCACACTCTGTATGACACTGATAATAGGGGCATTTTCTGTATCTGGGCACACTCTGTATGACACTGATAAAAGGGGCATTTTCTGTATCTGGGCACACTCTGTATGACACTGATAAAAGGGGCATTTTCTGTATCTGGGCACACTCTCTATGACACTGATAATAGGGGCATTTTCTGTATCTGGGCACACTCTGTATGACACTGATAAAAGGGGCATTTTCTGTATCTGGGCACACTCTGTATGACACTGGTAATAGGGGCATTTTATGTATCTGGGCACACTCTCTATGACACTGATAATAGGGGCATTTTCTGTATCTGGGCACACTCTGTATGGTACTGATAATAGGGGCATTTTCTGTATCTGGGCACACTCTGTATGACACTGGTAATAGGGGTATTTCATGTATCTGGGCACACTCTGTATGGTACTGATAATAGGGGCATTTTCTGTATCTGGGCACACTCTGTATGACACTGGTAATAGGGGCATTTTCTGTATCTGGGCACACTCTGTATGACACTGGTAATAGGGGCATTTTCTGTATCCGGGCACACTCTATATGACACTGGTAATAGGGGCATTTTCTGTATCTGGGCACACTCTGTATGACACTGATAATAGGGGCATTTTCTGTATCTGAGCACACTCTGTATGGTACTGATAATAGGGGCATTTTATGTATCTAGGCACACTCTGTATGGTACTGATAATAGGGGCATTTTCTGTATCTGGGCACACTCTGTATGGTACTGATAATAGGGGCATTTTCTGTATCTGGGCACACTCTGTTTGACACTGGTAATAGGGGCATTTTATGTATCTAGGCACACTCTGTATGACACTGGTAATAGGGGCATTTTATGTATCTGGGCACACTCTGTATGACACTGATAAAAGGGGCATTTTCTGTATCTGGGCACACTCTGTTTAACACTGGTAATAGGGGCATTTTCTGTATCTAGGCACACTGTGTATGACACTGGTAATAGGGGCATTTTCTGTATCTGGGCACACTCTGTATGACACTGATGAAATGGACATTTTATGTATCTGGGCACACTCTGTATGACACTGGTAATAGGGGCATTTTATGTATCTAGGCACACTCTGTATGACACTGGTAATAGGGGCATTTTCTGTATCTGGGCACACTCTGTATGACACTGGTAATAGGGGCATTTTATGTATCTAGGCACACTTTGTATGACACTGATAAAAGGGGCATTTTCTGGATCTGGGCACACTCTGTATGACACTGATAATAGGGGCATTTTCTGTATCTGGGCACACTCTGTATGACACTGATAAAAGGGGCATTTTCTGTATCTGGGCACACTCTGTATGACACTGATAAAAGGGGCATTTTCTGTATCTGGGCACACTCTCTATGACACTGATAATAGGGGCATTTTCTGTATCTGGGCACACTCTGTATGACACTGATAAAAGGGGCATTTTCTGTATCTGGGCACACTCTGTATGACACTGGTAATAGGGGCATTTTATGTATCTGGGCACACTCTCTATGACACTGATAATAGGGGCATTTTCTGTATCTGGGCACACTCTGTATGGTACTGATAATAGGGGCATTTTCTGTATCTGGGCACACTCTGTATGACACTGGTAATAGGGGTATTTTATGTATCTGGGCACACTCTGTATGGTACTGATAATAGGGGCATTTTCTGTATCTGGGCACACTCTGTATGACACTGGTAATAGGGGCATTTTCTGTATCTGGGCACACTCTGTATGACACTGGTAATAGGGGCATTTTCTGTATCCGGGCACACTCTATATGACACTGGTAATAGGGGCATTTTCTGTATCTGGGCACACTCTGTATGACACTGATAATAGGGGCATTTTCTGTATCTGAGCACACTCTGTATGGTACTGATAATAGGGGCATTTTATGTATCTAGGCACACTCTGTATGGTACTGATAATAGGGGCATTTTCTGTATCTGGGCACACTCTGTTTGACACTGGTAATAGGGGCATTTTATGTATCTAGGCACACTCTGTATGACACTGGTAATAGGGGCATTTTATGTATCTGGGCACACTCTGTATGACACTGATAAAAGGGGCATTTTCTGTATCTGGGCACACTCTGTTTAACACTGGTAATAGGGGCATTTTCTGTATCTAGGCACACTGTGTATGACACTGGTAATAGGGGCATTTTCTGTATCTGGGCACACTCTGTATGACACTGATGAAATGGACATTTTATGTATCTAGGCACACTCTGTATGACACTGGTAATAGGGGCATTTTCTGTATCTGGGCACACTCTGTATGACACTGATAAAAGGGGCATTTTCTGTATCTGGGCACACTCTGTATGACACTGGTAATAGGGGCATTTTATGTATCTGGGCACACTCTGTATGACACTGATAATAGGGGCATTTTCTGTGTCTGGGCACACTCTGTATGGTACTGATAATAGGGGCATTTTATGTATCTAGGCACACTCTGTATGACACTGGTAATAGGGGCATTTTCTGTATCTGGGCACACTCTGTATGACACTGGTAATAGGGGCATTTTCTGTATCTGGGCACACTCTGTTTGACACTGGTAATAGGGGCATTTTATGTATCTAGGCACACTCTGTATGACACTGGTAATAGGGGCATTTTCTGTATCTGGGCACACTCTGTATGACACTGGTAATAGGGGCATTTTCTGTATCTGGGCACACTCTGTATGACACTGATAATAGGGGCATTTTCTGGATCTGGGCACACTCTGTATGACACTGGTAATAGGGGCATTTTCTGTATCTGGGCACACTCTGTATGACACTGGTAATAGGGGCATTTTATGTATCTGGGCACACTCTGTATGACACTGGTAATAGGGGCATTTTATGTATCTGGGCACACTCTGTATGACACTGGTAATAGGGGCATTTTCTGGATCTGGGCACACTCTGTATGACACTGATAATAGGGGCATTTTCTGGATCTGGGCACACTCTGTATGACACTGGTAATAGGGGCATTTTCTGTATCTAGGCACACTCTGTATGACACTGGTAATAGGGGCATTTTCTGTATCTGGGCACACTCTGTATGACACTGATAAAAGGGGCATTTTCTGGATCTGGGCACACTCTGTATGACATTGGTAATAGGGGCATTTTATGTATCTGGGCACACTCTGTATGGTACTGATAATAGGGGCATTTTCTGTATCTGGGCACACTCTGTATGACACTGATAATAGGGGCATTTTCTGTATCCGGGCACACTCTGTATGACACTGGTAATAGGGGCATTTTCTGTATCCGGGCACACTCTGTATGACACTGGTAATAGGGGCATTTTCTGTATCTGGGCACACTCTGTATGACACTGATAATAGGGGCGTTTTTTGGATCTGGGCACACTGTTATGACTGATTATAGGGGGATTCTCTGTGTCACTATTTATCTGGGTACACTCTGGATAACATGGATGATAGGGGCATTATTTGTGTGGCACTGGTTATCTGGGTGTATGATGGATGACACTGATTATAGGGTGGCTCTCTGTAGCACTGTTTATCTGGGTGTTCTCGGAATGACACTGACTATAGAGCGATTCTCTGTCTAGCACTCTCTGGGAATAGCTCTGTTTATCTGGATCCATGCTGGATGTCACTGACTATAGGGGGAGTCACTGGGTAACACACTCTGGGTATAGCTCCGTTTATGTGGGTGCACTCAGGATGGCACTGACTATAGGGGGAGTCACTGGGTAGCACACTTTGGGCCTAGCACCAAAGAACTTACTTTTAACCTCTATTACATTCTTGATCACAACTGAAATTTCTATTAACCCCTTTACTTACCTAGATCTTAAAATTATTCCTACCCTAGGCCACTAGAGGAACCTTTTCTTTACCTTACACCATCAGGAATTAAATCATTTTAACCTTTCTTGTGCTGTGTACTATCTGTCTTTTTTAGGCAATGATGTTGTGTGGCAACTAGAATGAATTTGTTTTTCTCTGAACTTCTCATTCTCATAAAATTATTATTATTATTATTATTATTATTATTATCAGTAGTAGTAGTAACAATTATAATAAATAAGGATAACAATTATTATAAATAATAATAATAATAATATGAATAATGAATTATAATAATAATAATAATAATGACTAATAATAATAAATAGTTGTAATAATAGTGATAATAAAGGTAATACTATTAATAATATACACGTGGACAGAAATAACTTGAATCTGACAAAAGTAATAATATATAAAAATTCTATGAAAATGAACAAATGAAAGTCAGACATTGCTTTCCAACCAGGCTTCAACATGAAACAGGCCTGGACAGAAATGATGGTTCCCCTGAAAATAATGTGACCAGAGGGACATGTTACATCAAGGTGTGTCCACTAAGTAGCATCCCCGGTGTCTACAATCCTGTAATCAGTCCGTGGCCTGTATATAGGGCTACAGATACTCGCTGTGCTGTTTGGTGACATGGTGAGTACCACACTCAACATGGACCGGAGGAAGCGAAGGAAAGAGATGTCTCAGGAGCTTAGAAAGAAAATTATAGACAAGCATGTTAAAGGTTATAAGACCGTCTCCAAGCAGCTTGATGTTCATGTGACTACAGTTGCACATATTATTCAGAAATGTAAGATCCATGGGACTGTATACAACCTCCCTGGACGTGGCCGCAGGAGGAAAACTGATGACAAATCAAAGAGTAGGATAATACAAATGGTAACAAAAGAGCCCAGAAAAACTTCTAAAGAGAATAAAGGTGAACTTCAAGCTCAAGGAACATCAGTGTCAGATCGCACCATCCGTCATTGTTTGAGCCAAGTGGACTTCATGGGAGACGACCAAGGAGGACACCATTGCTGAAAACAAATCATAAAAAAGCCAGACTGGAATTTGCCAAACTACATGTTGACAAGCCACAAAGCTTCTGGGAGAATGTCCTATGGACAGATGAGACAAAAATCTAAATTTTTGTCAAGGCACATCAGCTCTATGTTCACCGACAGAAAAATGAAGCATATCTTGAAAAGAACACTGTCCCTACTGTGAGACATGGAGGAGGCTCTGTTATGTCTGGGGCTGCATCTGGCACAGGGTGTCTTGAATCTGTGCAGGGTACAAAGAAATCTCAAGACTATCAAAGGATTCTAGAGAGAAATGTGCTGCCCAGTGTCAGAAAGCTTGGTCTCAGTCGCAGGTCATGGGTCTTGCAACAGGATAATGACCCAAAACACAGCTAAAAACCCCCAAGAATGGCTAAGAGGAAAACATTGGACTATTCTGAAGTGGCCTTCTATGAGCCCTGACCTAAATCCTATTGAGCATCTTTGGAAGGAGCTGAAACATGCCGTCTGGAAAAGGCACCCTTCACACCCGAGACAACTGGAGCAGTTTGCTCATGAGGAGTGGCCAAAATCCCTGCTGAGAGGTGCAGAAGTCTCATTGCCAGTTACAGGAATCGTCTGATTGCAGGGATTGCCTCAAAAGGTTGTGCAACAAAATATTAAGGGAACCCTCATTTCTGTCCAGGCCTGTTTCATGTTGCAGCCTGGTTGGAAAGCAATGTCTGACTTTCATTTGTTCAGCTTCATAGAATTTTTATATATTTTGTCAGATTCCAGTTATTTCTGTGACCATTGTGGGTTTTTCTTTCATTAAACGAGGGAGGACCAACAATTTTGTCCACGTGTGTAACTATAATATTACTATTGTTAATAATAGTAATGACTAATAATAATAATAATGGTAGGAATATTCATGATAATAATAGTAATAGTGTTTGGTGGGTTTCTTCCCGCACTCCATAGACCTCCTGATAGGGAATGTACATTGGAGCACTATATGGGACAGTGACTGACAATATATCTGTACAGCACTGCAGAATATGATGGTGATATATAAGTAAGAGACATGAATAATAAATAGTAATAATGATGGTAATGTGGTAAGTTATTGCGTTCTTACTAGTCGTAAGAGGAATAAGATGTTAATATTTCACTGTTTTCTTATTGTCTTGTTTTCCTCCTTCTTCCTTTCGGTAATAACATATTTCAGGCTTTGATAATTTGTGATTTCTGCTCTTTTCCCTCTTGGTCTGTGTTATAAATTCTCCAGGGATTCCGAGTAGCAGAATCACATGTCTCCATCTCACCTTCCTCAGCTTCTGTCTCCCTTTGAAGTTTTTGAACTTCAGACGCTTCAGGGTTTTGTCGTTGATTTCTGAGGTTCTTGCAGTCACGAGGACGATTATAAAAGAGGAGCGGGGGTAATGATGACCCCCGAGACTGATCTGTAGGCCTGATAACAGACAGCTATGGCGGCTTACAAGTAGCATGTATTATATAAGGAATAAACACACGGTCATAGGGAGCTAGAAGAATACAAGAAGAAAAAAGATGAAAGAGATCAAATAAAAAGGTAGCAGATTTTATATATATATATATATATATATATATATATATATATATATATACATTGCTCAGAGAAACCTGGGGACCACAAGCTCCTGAGACTGTAGAGACTGTAGGAAGTTGTAGGTTTTGGAGCCAAAACTCTTTTTTAGGACCATAGCTTAAAAAATGAAAAATGTTTTCTAAGAAGTGATCCTGCTGTATGAGCAATGCTCCCTGGGAAAAATATATGCAAATTACCTGGTCACCAGAAAGAAGGAGGGACCCAAACTCACTAGTGACACCTACAGGCAGCAAATTCTGGAAATCATATAATGGGTTTATATACTGAATTCTTTATTTCTGATTATTATTATTATTATTATTATCATCATCATCATCTACCATTTATTGTACTGTATATATACAGTATATATGATTATTTGTTATATTTATTATTTATTTATATTTATCTAATTTAAGGTAATTGTGGCAATTGATAAAAGTGTTGTTTTTTGCAGGATAGGATAATTTCTGTATTTATTTATTTATTTTTATTTTATTTTTTTGTTTTTATTTATTTTTTTTATAGAAAAGATCATGGGGGGCTTCCCTCTTTCACACCTTACTGACTGTTTCCTTTTTGTAAAGTGGTCAAAAAAACTAGCCAAAACGTATTTTATTCTACAGCAGGAAGACCGTGTATAAGCAAGTGAAATACTTAACTAGTTCCGAACACTAAAGTTGGCCAATATAACCAATTTTCCCTATTTTGGCAGATCATCCTTCAAAACTTTTCTCTAAGTGGTTGTTTGAATCAGATATCAGATGAAACAATGGGGGGAATTTATGGGTAAAAAGTTGCAATAAAGACACCCAAAATAAATATAGATTCCCTAAATTGTTACACCTCAAAATGACCCCCTAAATAAATACAGTCTCCAAAACTAACACCATTACAGGCCCCAGACTAGACCCCTAACAAAATATACATCACAGACCCCCTCAATAAACTGACCCCAGACCAGATTTGCTTAACTAATAGTGACCCCAGACTCTCTTAATAAAAACAATTCCAGACAAGACCCCTTTAAGATAGGTCATTAATATCTAAACCTGGAAATCCCCTTTAATAAATACAAACCCCAGATCAGACCCTCTGAAAAGTAAACCTCAAGACCCCCAGAACAAGAACAACGTTCAGACCAGACCCCAAATAAGCCCAGACATTAGAACGGAATGATAATCCTCTACAATCCCACAATGTCCTGCGCTTCTCCCTGCCGTCAGGACGCCATCGGCAGCGGTGCCCAGGAGTATTTGGTCAGGATGCAGAATTCGAGAGACCCAACATCTTTTTCTGTGAGACCCTCCCCGAGTAGACAAGTCCTGCCTGTCCTTAATTCATTGTATCCAGCCTTACTACCCTGTGAGTAATGCCCCTGGTGATGGAGGACGACGGGTTGGTGTCCTCAGGCCGGGTGATATAACATTGGGCCCGCAGTAGAACATTAGCGCAGATATTACCGGTTTTATGTGATGTCACTTGGAATCGATGTACACATCTCCCAAAATAAAAACCTGGAGGTTCTTTTCTTGAATTTGGAGGTGCGTGGCCGGTCATCCTGTCATCTATAAGGTCATGTATTAGAGTCAGATCTGGCAAGTAAATGATGCCGTTTTTCTTTGTATCACGGACATGACAGGACGATAACATTAAACTCGTAAATCAATTTTTATCATTTCGCAGCCACAGAAAATTCAAAGGAGGAAGACATTATGTCAGTATGATAAACAGCGGCGTATAATCCGTAAGGCGAATAATCATTCTTCTGCTGACCCGACTCACTGTGAGAATACCAGGGAATATCTAGATACAGAGAACATATCTGCGGGGTTAAAGGGGAGCGCACTCTTAATAATGGGGGAGGGGTCCTCATGTCCAAGAACTGCTATTAGCATATAAATACTATATATAGCACCCAATAATTTCTTATAATAGCTAGGGCGGATATTGGGTTTATGGCAACAACCCTGAGGTCTAGATAACTAATACCAGTATCCTTGGTGGCCCGGGGCAGAGAAAGGGTTAATGTTGCGTACTGGGAGTCTCTAACAGATATTCCCCCACTCATAAAGGCTTCTTATTATAGTTCCTTCCCTGCAGACTGCTCTTCCATGTCTCATAATTCCCTCTCTGTTATATCAACTGCTCCCTATACCTCTGCCTCTCTTACAGACTGCTCCCTATACCTCTGCCTCTCTTACAGACTGCTCCCTATACCTCTGCCTCTCTTACAGACTGCTCCCTATACCTCTGCCTCTCTCACAGACTGCTCCCTATACCTCTGCCTCTCTCACAGACTGCTCCCTATACCTCTGCCTCTCTCACAGACTGCTCCCTATACCTCTGCCTCTCTCACAGATTGCTCCCTATACCTCTGCCTCTCTCACAGACTGCTCCCTATATTTCTGCCTCTCTCACAGACTGCTCCCTATATTTCTGCCACCCACAGACTGCTCCCTATACCTCTGCCTCTCTCACAGACTGCTCCCTATACTTCTGCCTCTCTCACAGACTGCTCCCTATACCTCTGCCTCTCTCACAGACTGCTCCCTATACCTCTGCCTCTCTCACAGACTGCTCCCTATATTTCTGCCTCTCTCACAGACTGCTCCCTATATTTCTGCCACCCACAGACTGCTCCCTATACCTCTGCCTCTCTCACAGACTGCTCCCTATACCTCTGCCTCTCTCACAGACTGCTCCCTATACTTCTGCCTCTCTCACAGACTGCTCCCTATACCTCTGCCATTCTTAAGGACTGCTCCCTATACCTCTGCCTCTCTCACAGACTGCTCCTTATACCTCTGCCTCTCTCACAGACTGCTCCCTATACCTCTGCCTCACTTACAGACTGCTCCCTATAATTCTGCCTCTCTCACAGACTGCTCCCTATACTTCTGCCTTTCTCACAGACTGCTCCCTATACCTCTGCCTCACTTACAGACTGCTCCCTATAATTCTGCCTCTCTCACAGACTGCTCCCTATACTTCTGCCTCTCTCACAGACTGCTCCCTATACCTCTGCCTTTCTTACAGACTCCTCCCTATACCTCTGCCTCTCTCACAGACTGCTCCCTATACCTTGCCTCTCTCACAGACTGCTCCTTATACTTCTGCCTTTCTTACAGACTCCTCCCTATGCCTCTGCCTCTCTCACAGACTGCTCCCTATACCTCTGCCTCTCTTACAGACTGCTCCCTATACCTCTGCCTCTCTCACAGACTGATCCCTATATTTCTGCCTCTCTCATAGACTGCTCCCTATGCCTTTGCCTCTTACAGACTGCTCCCTATACCTCTGCCTCTCTCACAGACTGCTCCCTATACCTCTGCCTCTCTCACAGACTGCTCCCTATATTTCTGCCTCTTTCACAGACTGCTCCCTATACCTCTGCCTCTCTCACAGACTGCTCCCTATAATTCTGCCTCTTTCACAGACTGCTTCCTATACTTTTGCCTCTCTCACAAACTGCTCCCTATAATTCTGCCTCTCTTACAGACTGCTCCCTATACTTTTTCCTCTCTCACAGACTGCTCCCTACACCTCTGCCTCTCTCACAGACTGCTCCCTATACCTCTGCCTCTCTCACAGACTGTGGGGATAGACCTATAGGGCTGCACACATGGGGCAGAGTTTTTAGTCTGCATGGCTATGCTGTAGCACAGTCTAATGGGATTATTGGTCATTCAAGACTTATTGTCCACTTTAGCAATAGTTGGGGGTCAGAGCCCAAGAACCCCTATTAATGGCACCTTGTATGTTATAAGATGCGCCAAGACGATATAAGAGTGCTGTATTAATTAAAGGGGCACTTCACCCAAATTTATTTGTACTTAAAAATATGACAATAAGAAATAGAGAGAAATATTGAGTCTTCTTGATCTTCTCTAACAAATACGAGTATGAGATGACTCTTCTGAGATGGTCTGGTTGCCATGTCTGTCTGAAAGCTCTGGAATAATAGACTATAGTTACTGGGCAGTGTATCCATAGCAACCACACTCAAAAAGATAAAAAGCCTCTGTGTTGACAACAGAGAAAGGTAAGAGCCCGCCCAGCATTGCCCCTTTTTACATGCAGATAAGCATTGTTCAGAGCCTCCAATGGCGCCTTCTTCCCATTGCACATCATGGTGCCATCTCTAAATTAGGTAAGTGATGCCCACACACCCAACCAACCACATGATGTACAAGAAATAGTGAATCATTAGACCCGACTGTCTCCTCAGGTGTACATTGTAGACACTTTCGGGGTGACCAGAGGATACTATAGGTGGTTCTACTGCTTTACAACTACAACCCCCGTTGCACATCAGTGAGACTTGAGCACCCATGCTCCTGTCATTGGTTCACCAGTTGTCCTTCCTTGAACCACTTTTGGTAGGTACTAACCGCAACTTACCGAGAACAACCTGCGAGACCTGCCATTTCGAAGATACTCTTACCCATTTGTCACCATCGCTTTGGCCCTTGTCACAGTCACCCCAAACCCCCATGAGATCCATGTTCCTAATACTGATGACATGTATGTATAGTCAGTGCGGCTGCGCCATAATTCTACAGCAAAATTGTCAGGGAAAGTCCATTGTCTGAACATAACATAGAAAGTTTGATGTTTCATTAGAGAGAACAATCCACATACATGCTCAGGTACCGTCTATCTGCCCTACCTGCGTGTCAGTTATGCCAATGAACGGTCTCTTATCCAGAGCGGCATTATATTCAGAGGTTCTTCTGAACAAACACATGGAGTCTACCAGAGCAGTGGCGCTGATCAATGAGGATTTATTGTCCTTGTTTATAGAGCAGGACAGATGGGTTTTTATTCCTTGACATAATCCTGGGAACTGTATCTGGTGGTTCTAATGTGTAGTCATCAGATTATAGTATCATGATGAGGAACGGCAGGTTAGACAGTAAACTATACAGCGGACACATGCTCAACAGCTGGAGATATCCTTGCCAAATGTGGACTTTCGGGTGTGACAGCCATTAAACGTCATGTCCGTCTCCTAATAAGCTCTTTTCCTGAAGGAAAAAAAAGTATCTCTAGTGACACTTATAAGTAACTATTCTATATGTCACTGCCTGACCCATTAAAGTGAGTTGTCACCAGACCCAGCATATTACCCCAGCCCTGCAGATAGATAGGTTAGTGTCACTAGACCCAGCATATCACCCCAGCCCTGCAGATAGATAGGTTAGTGTCACCAGACCCAGCATATCACCCCAGCCCTGCAGATATATAGATTTGTGTCACCAGAACCAGCATATCACCCCAGTCATGCAGATAGATAGGTTAGTGTCACTAGACCCAGCATATCACTCCAGCCCTGCAGATAGATAGGTTAGTGTCACCAGACCCAGCATATCACCCCAGCCCTGCAGATAGATAGGTTAGTGTCACCAGAACCAGCATATCACCCCAGCCCTGCAGATAGATAGGTTAGTGTCACCAGAACCAGCATATTACCCCAGCCCTGCAGATAGATAGGTTAGTGTCACTAGACCCAGCATATCACTCCAGCCCTGCAGATAGATAGGTTAGTGTCACCAGACCAAGCATATCACCCCAGCCCTGCAGATAGATAGATTAGTGTCACCAGAACCAGCATATCACCCCAGTCCTGCAGATAGATAGGTTAGTGTCACCAGAACCAGCATATCACCCCAGTCCTGCAGATAGATAGGTTAGTGTCACCAGACCCCAGCATATCACCCCAACCCTGCAGATAGATAGGTTAGTGTCACCAGAACCAGCATATCACCCCAGCCCTGCAGATAGATAGGTTAGTATCACCAGACCCAGCATATCAACCCAGCCCTGCAGATAGATAGGTTAGTGCCACCAGACCTCAGCATATCACCCCAGCCCTGCAGATAGATAGGTTAGTGTCACCAGAACCAGCATATCACCCCAGCCCTGCAGATAGATAGGTTAGTGTCACCAGAACCAGCATATCACCTCAGCCCTGCAGATAGATAGGTTAGTGTCACCAGAACCAGCATATCACCCCAGCCCTGCAGATAGATAGGCTAGTGTCACCAGAACCAGCATATCACCTCAGCCCTGCAGATAGATAGGTTAGTGTCACCAGAACCAGCATATCACCCCAGCCCTGCAGATAGATAGGCTAGTGTCACCAGAACCAGCATATCACCTCAGCCCTGCAGATAGATAGGTTAGTGTCACCAGAACCAGCATATCACCCCAGCCCTGCAGATAGATAGAGTAGTGTCACCAGAACCAGCATATCACCCCAGCCCTGCAGATAGATAGGTTAGTGTCACCAGAACCAGCATATCACCCCAGTCCTGCAGATAGATAGGTTAGTGTCACCAGAACCAGCATATCACCCCAGCCTTGCAGATAGATAGGTTAGTGTCACCAGAACCAGCATATCACCCCAGCCTGCAGATAGATAGGTTAGTATCACCAGACCCAGCATATCACCCCAGCCCTGCAGATAGATAGGTTAGTGTCACCAGAGCCAGTATATCACCCCAGCCCTGCAGATAGATAGGTTAGTGTCACCAGAGCCAGTATATCACCCCAGCCCTGCAGATAGATAGGTTAGTGTCACCAGAACCAGCATATCACCCCAGCCCTGCAGATAGATAGGTTAGTGTCACCAGAACCAGCATATCACCCCAGCCTGCAGATAGATAGGTTAGTATCACCAGACCCAGCATATCACCCCAGCCCTGCAGATAGATAGGTTAGTGTCACCAGAGCCAGTATATCACCCCAGCCCTGCAGATAGATAGGTTAGTGTCACCAGAGCCAGTATATCACCCCAGCCCTGCAGATAGATAGGTTAGTGCCACCAGACCTCAGCATATCACCCCAGCCCTGCAGATAGATAGGCTAGTGTCACCAGAACCAGCATATCACCTCAGCCCTGCAGATAGATAGGTTAGTGTCACCAGAACCAGCATATCACCCCAGCCCTGCAGATAGATAGGTTAGTGTCACCAGAACCAGCATATCACCCCAGCCCTGCAGATAGATAGGTTAGTGTCACCAGAACCAGCATATCACTCCAGCCCTGCAGATAGATAGGTTAGTGTCACCAGAACCAGCATATCACCCCAGCCCTGCAGATAGATAGGTTAGTGTCACCAGACCCAGCATATCACCCCAGCCCTCCAGATAGATGGGTTAGTGTCACCAGGCCCAGCATATCACCCCAGCCCTGCAGATAGATAGGTTAGTGTCACCAGACCCAGAATATCACCCCAGCCCTGCAGATAGATAGGTTAGTGTTACCAGACCCAGCATATCACCCCAGCCCTGCAGATAGATAGGTTAGTGTCACCAGAACCAGCATATCACCCCAGCCCCGCAGATAGATAGGTTAGTGTCACCACAACCAGCATATCACCCCAGCCCTGCAGATAGATAGGTTAGTATCACCAGACCCAGCATATCACCCCAGCCCTGCAGATAGATAGGTTAGTGTCACCAGACCCAGCATATCACCCCAGTCCTGCAGATAGATAGGTTAGTGTCACCAGACCCAGCATATCACCCCAGCCCTGCAGATAGATAGGTTAGTGTCACCAGACCCAGCATATCACCCCAGCCCTGCAGATAGATAGGTTAGTGTCACCAGAACCAGCATATCACCCCAGCCCTGCAGATAGATATTTTAGTGTCACCAGACCCAGCATATCACCCCAGCCTTGCAGATAGATAGGTTAGTGTCACCAGAACTAGTTATCATTTCAGACACCAAAATTAACTGCACTGATTGTCAGGAATGGTGGGGGCTAGAGAAAAATTCCAACTTTGCCAATTTAGTGGAGGGCAGCTATTAAATGATAAAAAGAATGGTAGTGGGTGAAGGTGGTCAGAGGTCCTCTGAAAGACAGATGAGTTTATGCAAATGTGCTCCAGAGTGGGTGGTCCTGGGAGATGGTTTGAGTTTTCCAGAGTTAAGCATGTGTGGGGATTCCTATGAATGATTGTACTCCTTCACGTATAGAGCTCCAGGTGCAATATTACCAGGTAATATCTGAAGAGGTTCAGAATTGGAGGAGATTTAAAGGTCCTCCTGGGTTATGATTGTTGGGAGGTCCTGTTACAGATTATCCACCAGTGCCCAGGACCTTGAGTATTGCTTCTTTCAGCTACCCCTGTACCTGCCTATATCACATAGTTCATCTATGTTCATAGATGCAGCAGAAGTCACATTTCCCTTTCCCAGTAGTTCAGAAAATCTAGAATCCATGACTTGGTGATTTAGTCCATGACTTAGCCATTCTACATGTTATCCTGGCACGCTGTACTGGCACCTCACAGGACTAGCAGGGAATTCTTGGCACAGCTCATCTCCTTTATGGCACATCCCAACTTGATGCCTGTTATACTGTATCAATAACCCGGCATGGAAATTAATACAAATGTTAGCAGACGCCATAGCAAACAGTGAGAAAGAGACGTACTGCCAGGATGAAAGACACCATTGAGCACCGATTCCCTCATTTAATACCTATCATCTCTTTAGAAGTAAATTTGTCTACATTTAATGTCATTTGGTCATCTGGAAACCTGGAGATTAAAGAATCTGGGAGCCGTCAAGTCGAAGGCTCCAGACGTTTTACATGAAAGTAAATGTTTGACTGTCCTGACAGCGCCGCATTTCATGGCGTTCAGCTAAACAACCTGTCAGGAGATGTGTAAAGGAATCCAGAGGTAAATAGATCCAACCAAAAAGATATATGTATCTGTAGGGAAAGGCTTGTAAGTGCTCCCAAGGGCCGTCCTGGTATCTGATTGGACCCAGTCGCTTTGGCTCTATAGTCACATTGTATATATGATGCCAACATATTCCTCAACATCACACACTAGTCCTGTTACTTAATGGGACTCACAATCTACTCTCCCTATTCACACAGCAAGTACTGTCTCATAGGAATCAGATTAATTTGTCAATGTTTTTGGAATGAGGAGGGAAACCCACACAAATAGGGGTTTTAGTGATGAGTCCTGGAATGGAGGTCTATCCTCTTCAGTGATGACTCCTGGAATGGAGGTCTATCCTCTTCAGTGATGACTCCTGGAATGGAGGTCTATCCTCTTCAGTGAGGAGTTCTGGAATGGAGGTCTATCCTCTATAGTGATGGGTCCTGGAATGGAGGTCTATCCTCTATATTGATGAGTCCTGGAATGGAGGTCTATCCTCTTCAGTGATGAGTCCTAGAATGGAGGTCTATCCTCTATAGTGATGAGTCCTGGAATGGAGGTCTATCCTCTATAGTGATGAGTCCTGGAATGGAGGTCTATCCTCTTCAGTGATGGGTCCTGGAATGGAGGTCTATCCTCTATAGTGATGAGTCCTGGAATGGAGGTCTATCCTCTATAGTGAGGAGTCCTGGAATGGAGGTCTATCCTCTATAGTGATGAGTCCTGGAATGGAGGTCTATCCTCTATAGTGAGGAGTCCTGGAATGGAGGTCTATCCTCTTCAGTGATGGGTCCTGGAATGGAGGTCTATCCTCTATAGTGATGAGTCCAGGAATGGAGGTCTATCCTCTATAGTGAGGAGTCCTGGAATGGAGGTCTATCCTCTATAGTGAGGAGTCCTGGAATGGAGGTCTATCCTCTATAGTGATGAGTCCAGGAATGGAGGTCTATCCTCTATAGTGAGGAGTCCTGGAATGGACGTCTATCCTCTTCAGTGATGGGTCCTGAAATGGAGATCTATCCTCTATAGTGATGTGTCCTGAAATGGAGGTCTATCCTCTATAGTGAGGAGTCCTGGAATGGAGGTCTATCCTCTTCAGTGATGGGTCCTGGAATGGAGGTCTATCCTCTATAGTGATGAGTCCAGGAATGGAGGTCTATCCTCTATAGTGAGGAGTCCTGGAATGGAGGTCTATCCTCTATAGTGAGGAGTCCTGGAATGGAGGTCTATCCTCTATAGTGATGAGTCCAGGAATGGAGGTCTATCCTCTATAGTGAGGAGTCCTGGAATGGAGGTCTATCCTCTTCAGTGATGGGTCCTGAAATGGAGATCTATCCTCTATAGTGATGTGTCCTGAAATGGAGGTCTATCCTCTATAGTGATGTGTCCTGAAATGGAGGTCTATCCTCTTCAGTAATGTGTCCTGGAATGGAGGTCTATCCTCTATAGTGAGGAGTCCTGGAATGGAGGTCTATCCTCTATAGTGATGTGTCCTGGAATGGAGGTCTATCCTCTTCAGTGATGAGTCCTGGAATGGAGGTCTATCCTCTTCAGTGATGTGTCCTGGAATGGAGGTCTATCCTCTTCAGTGATGGGTCCTGGAATGGAGGTCTATCCTCTTCAGTGATGTGTCCTGGAATGGAGGTCTATCCTCTTCATTGATGAGTCCTAGAATGGAGGTCTATCCTCTATAGTGATGTGTCCTAGAATGGAGGTCTATCCTCTATAGTGAGGAGTCCTGGAATGGAGGTCTATCCTCTTCAGTGATGGGTCCTGGAATGGAGGTCTATCCTCTATAGTGAGGAGTCCTGGAATGGAGGTCTATCCTCTATAGTGAGGAGTCCTGGAATGGAGGTCTATCCTCTATAGTGATGAGTCCAGGAATGGAGGTCTATCCTCTATAGTGAGGAGTCCTGGAATGGAGGTCTATCCTCTTCAGTGATGGGTCCTGAAATGGAGATCTATCCTCTATAGTGATGTGTCCTGAAATGGAGGTCTATCCTCTATAGTGATGTGTCCTGGAATGGAGGTCTATCCTCTTCAGTGAGGAGTCCTGGAATGGAGGTCTATCCTCTATAGTGATGAGTCCCGGAATGGAGGTCTATCCTCTATAGTGAGGAGTCCTGGAATGGAGGTCTATCCTCTATAGTGAGGAGTCCTGGAATGGAGGTCTATCCTCTATAGTGATGGGTCCTGGAATGGAGGTCTATCCTCTATAGTGATGGGTCCTGGAATGGAGGTCTATCCTCTATAGTGATGTGTCCTGGAATGGAGGTCTATCCTCTATAGTGATGGGTCCTGGAATGGAGGTCTATCCTCTATAGTGATGTGTCCTGGAATGGAGGTCTATCCTCTATAGTGATGGGTCCTGGAATGGAGGTCTATCCTCTATAGTGAGGAGTCCTGGAATGGAGGTCTATCCTCTTCAGTGATGAGTCCTGGAATGGAGGTCTATCCTCTTCAGTGATGAGTCCTGGAATGGAGGTCTATCCTCATTGCTCGTGGTGTCACTTCCATGATGATCAGTGTGAAAAACTTAATGAGGATCTTGAACTGCTAACCACTGAGCCACCATGATTTTTGGATAACAAGCCATAGTCCATAGGAACCATTACATATTATTTACAACTCAACCATTTTTTGTTGGTTAGCAGCAAGATGCCTGCCAGTAGTGCCTTGGCCAACATGAATTTTCTTCTGTTACATCACTGAGTATAACAGGTCAGTGATGTCATAAACCTGTGGGTATATATACTTCTTACCTGTCTTCAAAACATTGATCAGGATTACCCTTATGAATGTCAGGCCTGTCACCAGGGGCTTCAGCTATGAGAGACCGAGCATGTGAGTGCCCTTGCCAATAGACAAAAATGGGAACTTAAGTGAAAATATACAGGACTTGGTGAACAGGCCCCGATTATTGTTTGGTTGTCCTTCTCCATAGAGCCGATATACATATAATATGGGCCAGATATTGCAGATCATGTTATTCCCTTTTGTTGCAAATTCAGTTTCTCAAGAAATATCACACCTTCTGATGGTGCCCCAGAAAGAATAAGATATCAAATGGAGGATCATAAACATAATAGGGAATTTTTGAGACCAGAAAGGGAACCGAATGGGATTGGCAAGGGTTGATTATGCCTTTGGTTACTTTATAGCATTGCAAGCTGGTTTTAAAAAATAACAAACTGCACTGGGATGACCAATCCCTTTAACTAAAAAGTTACAGAGTCTATTAAAAATTTCCACCAAATCATTACCTAGCCTAAATGCCAAGAAGACAAAGAAGCCATGTAAGGAAAAGAAAGAAACAAGAGTATATTAGTAACAGCCTGACAATTCTCATAAGATTAACACGTCTGATTGTATATGACAGAAACTCCGGAGTTAATAAAATGAAAAATAAATAAACCAAAAATAAATATATAAAAAAGGTACAAAAAATTCTCTCAACATTACGGTTTCGTCCTGAAAGCAAATGAATTTTAGCACCTGAAAGACAATTACACTGAGTGATTTCTTCTGCAGAGGAACATGTCCTCGTGGACTATTACTTTTATCAATAACCAAAATCAATTCTATTTAACCGATGTTTCTCCAAATGTAAGCTTTTATGACACATTGCCCATTACACAAGAACCTTCGTTTTTATGGAACAATTTAATTTACTGCCAGGGAGAGAATTGCTTCAAGAAGAGCGAAGAAGATTGCTGAAAGCCTCCTCTAAGTTCATGTGAATGGGACTCAACACCAAAGACGACTAGAAAAGCCATTTATATTTCTTAGCACTGTCCATTATAATACGACAAGTAGTAATATAGAACATGTAAAAGAGAGCAAATGTTCTAAGGGAAACTGCACTAAGGCGAATCTCAGCGAGTCACAACTTCATAATCGCTACATTTATAGGGTCTAAGAGGTCGTAACAGAAAAAATGTATCAATACTTAATTAATTAAGATTGTCATAAAATAATCAAATCTTAATAATTTTTAGCAATCCTATAATCACAGAGTTTATAGTATAATAGTAATTTAACTTGCATCATAATGCCCCCTATGTACAAGAATATAACTACTATAATACTACTCCTATGTACAAGAATATAACTACTATAATACTACTCCTATGTACAAGAATATAACTACTATAATACTGCACCTATGTACAAGAATATAACTACTATAATACTACCTCCTATGTACAAGAATATAACTACTATAATACTGCTCCTATATACAAGAATATAACTACTATAATACTGCCCCCTATGTACAAGAATATAACTACTATAATACTACTCCTATGTACAAGAATATAACTACTATAATACTACTCCTATGTATAAGGATATAACTACTATAATACTGCCCTCTATGTACAAGAATATAACTACTATAATACTGCTCCTATGTACAAGAATATAACTACTATAATACTACCTCCTATGTACAAGAATATAACTACTATAATACTTCTCCTATGTACAAGAATATAACTACTATAATACTGCTCCTATGTACAAGAATATAACTACTATAATACTACTCCTATGTACAAGAATATAACTACTATAATACTGCCCCTATGTACAAGAATATAACTACTATAATACTGCTCCTATGTACAAGAATATAACTACTATAATACTACCTCCTATGTACAAGAATATAACTACTATAATACTGCCCCTATGTACAAGAATATAACTACTATAATACTGCTCCTATGTACAAGAATATAACTACTATAATACTACTCCTATGTACAAGAATATAACTACTATAATACTACCTCCTATGTACAAGAATATAACTACTATAATACTACTCCTATGTACAAGAATATAACTACTATAAAACTACCTCCTATGTACAAGAATATAACTACTACTGTATAATACTGCTCCTATGTACAAGAATATAACTACTATAATACTGCCCCTATGTACAAGAATATAACTACTATAATACTGCTCCTATGTACAAGAATATAACTACTATAATACTGCCATCTATGTACAAGAATATAACTACTATAATACTGCTCCTATGTACAGGGATATAACTACTATAATGCTGCTCCTATATACAAGAATATAACTACTATAATACTGCTCCTATGTACAAGAATATAACTACTATAATACTGCCCCTATGTACAAGAATATAACTACTATAATACTGCCCCTATGTAGAAGAATATAACTACTATAATACTGCTCCTATGTACAAGAATATAACTACTATAATACTGCTCCTATGTACAAGAATATAACTTCTATAATACTACTCCTATGTTCAAGAATATAACTACTATAATACTGCTCCTATGTACAACAATATAACTACTATAATACTGCTCCTATGTACAAGGATAGAACTACTATAATACTGCTCCTATGTACAAGAATATAACTACTATAATACTGCCCCTATGTACAAGAATATAACTACTATAATACTTCTCCTATGTACAAGAATATAACTACTATAATACTGCTCCTATGTACAAGAATATAACTACTATAATACTGCTCCTATGTACAAGAATATAACTACTATAATACTGCTCCTATGTACAAGAATATAACTACTATAATACTGCTCCTATGTACAAGAATATAACTACTATAATACTACCTCTTATGTACAAGAATATAACTACTATAATACTGCTCCTATGTACAAGAATATAACTTCAATAATACTGCTCCTATGTACAAGAATATAACTACTATAATACTGCTCCTATGTACAAGAATATAACTACTATAATACTACTCCTATGTGCAAGAATATAACTACTATAATACTACTCCTATGTACAAGAATATATCTACTATAATACTACTCCTATGTACAAGAATATAACTACTATAATACTGCTCCTATGTACAAGAATATAACTACTATAATACTACCTCCTATGTACAAGAATATAACTACTATAATATTGCACCTATATACAAGAATATAACTACTATAATACTGCTCCTATGTACAAGAATATAACTACTATAATACTACTCCTATGTATAAGGATATAACTACTATAATACTGCCCTCTATGTACAAGAATATAACTACTATAATACTGCTCCTATGTACAAGAATATAACTACTATAATACTACCTCCTATGTACAAGAATATAACTACTATAATACTTCTCCTATGTACAAGAATATAACTACTATAATACTGCTCCTATGTACAAGAATATAACTACTATAATACTACTCCTATGTACAAGAATATAACTACTATAATACTGCCCCTATGTACAAGAATATAACTACTATAATACTGCTCCTATGTACAAGAATATAACTACTATAATACTACCTCCTATGTACAAGAATATAACTACTATAATACTGCCCCTATGTACAAGAATATAACTACTATAATACTGCTCCTATGTACAAGAATATAACTACTATAATACTGCTCCTATGTACAAGAATATAACTACTATAATACTGCCCCTATGTACAAGAATATAACTACTATAATACTACTCCTATGTACAAGAATATAACTACTATAATACTACCTCCTATGTACAAGAATATAACTACTATAATACTACTCCTATGTACAAGAATATAACTACTATAAAACTACCTCCTATGTACAAGAATATAACTACTACTGTATAATACTGCTCCTATGTACAAGAATATAACTACTATAATACTGCCCCTATGTACAAGAATATAACTACTATAATACTGCTCCTATGTACAAGAATATAACTACTATAATACTGCCATCTATGTACAAGAATATAACTACTATAATACTGCTCCTATGTACAGGGATATAACTACTATAATGCTGCTCCTATATACAAGAATATAACTACTATAATACTGCTCCTATGTACAAGAATATAACTACTATAATACTGCCCCTATGTACAAGAATATAACTACTATAATACTGCCCCTATGTAGAAGAATATAACTACTATAATACTGCTCCTATGTACAAGAATATAACTACTATAATACTGCTCCTATGTACAAGAATATAACTTCTATAATACTACTCCTATGTTCAAGAATATAACTACTATAATACTGCTCCTATGTACAACAATATAACTACTATAATACTGCTCCTATGTACAAGGATAGAACTACTATAATACTGCTCCTATGTACAAGAATATAACTACTATAATACTGCCCCTATGTACAAGAATATAACTACTATAATACATCTCCTATGTACAAGAATATAACTACTATAATACTGCTCCTATGTACAAGAATATAACTACTATAATACTGCTCCTATGTACAAGAATATAACTACTATAATACTGCTCCTATGTACAAGAATATAACTACTATAATACTGCTCCTATGTACAAGAATATAACTACTATAATACTACCTCTTATGTACAAGAATATAACTACTATAATACTGCTCCTATGTACAAGAATATAACTTCAATAATACTGCTCCTATGTACAAGAATATAACTACTATAATACTGCTCCTATGTACAAGAATATAACTACTATAATACTACTCCTATGTGCAAGAATATAACTACTATAATACTACTCCTATGTACAAGAATATACCTACTATAATACTACTCCTATGTACAAGAATATAACTACTATAATACTGCTCCTATGTACAAGAATATAACTACTATAATACTACCTCCTATGTACAAGAATATAACTACTATAATATTGCACCTATATACAAGAATATAACTACTATAATACTGCTCCTATGTACAAGAATATAACTACTATAATACTACTCCTATGTGCAAGAATATAACTACTATAATACTGCTCCTATGTACAAGAATATAACTACTATAATACTGCCCCTATATACAAGAATATAACTACTATAATACTACTCCTATGTACAAGAATATAACTACTATAATACTGCCCCCTATGTACAAGAATATAACTACTATAATACTACCTCCTATGTACAAGAATATAACTACTATAATACTGCCCCTATGTACAAGAATATAACTACTATAATACTACCTCCTATGTACAAGAATATAACTACTATAATACTACCTCCTATGTACAAGAATATAACTACTATAATACTGCCCCTATGTACAAGAATATAACTACTATAATACTACCTCCTATGTACAAGAATATAACTACTATAATACTACCTCCTATGTACAAGAATATAACTACTATAATACTACCTCCTATGTACAAGAATATAACTACTATAATACTGCCCCCTATGTACAAGAATATAACTACTATAATACTACTCCTATGTACAGGAATATAACTACTATAATACTACTCCTGTGTACAAGAATATAACTACTATAATACTACTCCTATGCACAAGAACAATAGCTGCTTCAATACAACTAGATCATTAATCCTTGTTACTTGTAGGTCTTTTTGTACCCCTCGGCCTTCTCCTCCCCCTCATACACATTTTTCTTCTCCTCACTCCACTTTCACCCTCCACTCTTTCAATGTTACATTGTAATATATTATACCTAGAGGAGTCAGTGCGGTATACATAGTAATGAGATTTCTCATTGTTAAATTTAATGTATTTTTTACACATTCAAAGACAAATCTTAACAAACACTTTGAGAAAACAGAGAACATATCACAATGCGGGGTGGTGGGTGGCGGTTGTATTTGTATTCCACATATCCCTCTGATTCTCTGTTGACATTGTTACAAATGTAGAATTGATAGTGCAGGTAATAATAAGGATCTGGCTGCGGTAGAACTCGTCGGTGTTAATGTAAAGCTCTGCATCATAATGCCGAGAAGTGGCCTTTCCTAGTCAGTGTGTAATAATCATATAACACATCGCTATAGAATTTTCTCCTTATATTCAGTGTGTCGGGCCAACGCGTGACCTTTAGAATTTACTCATATTTCTTTCTTCCATCTAATCCCCTGATTGTAATTTCTGAGCGGATTCGGCCATCTCACGTGATTAGGGATCTGGACGATATTATGTTAAGGTGAAGAGACTCACATACAAATGGACATTATTTCCAAGCCTTTGGCTGAGAACAAAAAACAGAAAAACTCTTCCTTGGTTTTCCACTTTTACGTATGAGAATAAAATTTCAGAATGTATATTTGAACAAAGAGGGTTTTATAGAAGGCACAAAGCAATTTTCTCCAAAAATTGCTCACTGTAGTTGATGTTAAGGCTATTATTTGGTACTTGGGGGAGACCATGTAAGCAAAAACAGCAAAAATTCCAACACTTATTTTAACTCCGTCAACTATCCTAGGGAAGCTACATAAAAAAACATAAAACGTGGCCTACACGTGTCATCTCTCAGGTCATTCAAGACTACTCAACCCTTTTGTATATGACTTATTGGATCACAGATAGCACTGTTACTAACCTCTTCCCTGTTGGCGGGATGCCATTTGATCCTCATGGCCTTTTCAAGTTTGCATTTGCTTCTGTTTTACTGTTTATTCTTTGTACATTGCACACGGCCCCGCTGAGCTCATACAGGAATAGCAATGGTTAACTCCGCTGGTTCTCAGCTCTGCTGCTACGTAGTTTTTTCTTATAAGTACAGCTAGATCTGCTATATATATATAACTAGATAATTCCCTTTCTTTCTTTTATGCAAGGCTCAGTGTATAGTTCACAGTGTGTTCCTTTTAGGGCTGCATGTCCCTTGGTTCCTGTGAATCATGTCTCAAGACATCTTGTGTTAAATCTGTATTTTGTGGTAATTGTACTGCTACTGGGTTATACCTATTAACAAACTATCCCTAACTATGCTCATACGTTCACCCTTGGGTTCCTCAGCTGCTTTCCTGGAGATGACCAGTGGTCACATAGTGACTATGTTCACCTTTCATTCCCATGCCTTGTCCAAGTCCCCTGTGTCAATGTTTCCCCATTTCAGTCCTGCTCCTGTGTCTGTGTCCTAGTCCTGTACCTGTGTTCACATTCTAATCCTACACCTATGATCTATGATCCCCTACCTGTAGCCATGTTCCAGTCCTGCTCCTATGCTGGTGTCTACGTTACATTCCTGCTCTTGTGTCCATGTTCTAGATCTGCACCTCTGTTCATGTTCCGGTCCTGCACCTATGTCCCTGTTCTAGTCCTGTACCTCTGTTCACATTTCAGTCCTACCCTTGTGTCTACATTCCAGTTCCGCTCCCATGTCCATGATCTAGTCTTGCTCTTGTGACCATGTTCCAGTCCTGTTTTTGTATCCCTGTTCTTCTAACGTTCCAATCTTGCACCTATCTACGTCTCAGTTCTGCTCCCGTGATCATGTTCCAGTCCTTCTCCTGTGTCCCTGTTCTAGTCCTGTATCTCCATTCATGTCCTAATCTTACACTTGTATCTACATTTCACGTCTCTCATGACCAAGTGATAGTCCTGCTCCAATGACCATTATCCTGCCTTGCTAAGGTGCTCCAGTTCCTAGTTTTAGCTCCTAGTCCATTCCAGGTCTCCATGCTCCAAGTCCATTCCTGATGTCTATGCTCCTAGTCCATTCCTGGTGTCTATGCTCCAAGTCCATTCCTGGTGTCTATGCTCCAAGTCCATTCCTGATGTCTATGCTCCTAGTCCATTCCTGGTGTCTATGCTCCAAGTCCATTCCTGGTGTCTATGCTCCTAGTCCATTCCTGGTGTATATGCTCCTAGTCCATTCCTGGTGTCCATGCTCCAAGTCCATTCCTGGTGTATATGCTCCTAGTCCATTCCTGGTGTCTATTCTCCTAGTCCATTCCTGGTGTCTATGCTCCAAGTCCATTCCTGGTGTCTATGTTCCTAGTCCATTCCTGGTGTCTATGCTCCTAGTCCATTCCTGGTGTCTATGCTCCAAGTCCATTCCTGGTGTCTATGTTCCTAGTCCATTCCTGGTGTCTATTCTCCTAGTCCATTCCTTGTGTCTATGCTCCAAGTCCATTCCTGGTGTCTATGTTCCTAGTCCATTCCTGGTGTCTATTCTCCTAGTCCATTCCTGGTGTCTATGCTCCAAGTCCATTCCTGGTGTCTATGTTCCTAGTCCATTCCTGGTGTCTATGCTCCTAGTCCATTCCTGGTGTCTATGCTCCTAGTCCATTCCTGGTGTCCATGCTCCAAGTCCATTCCTGGTGTCTATGCTCCTACTCCATTCCTGGTGTTTATGTTCCTAGTCCATTCCTGGTGTCTATGCTCCAAGTCCATTCCTGGTGTCTATGCTCCTAGTCCATTTCTGGTGTCCATGCTCCAAGTCCATTCCTGGTGTCTATGCTCCTACTCCATTCCTGGTGTTTATGTTCCTAGTCCATTCCTGGTGTCTATGCTCCAAGTCCATTCCTGGTGTCTATGTTCCTAGTCCATTCCTGGTGTCTATGCTCCTAGTCCATTCCTGGTGTCTATGCTCCTAGTCCATTCCTGGTGTCTATGTTCCTAGTCCATTCCTGGTGTCTATGCTCCTAGTCCATTCCTTGTGTCTATGCTCCAAGTCCATTCCTGGTGTCTATGTTCCTAGTCCATTCCTGGTGTCTATGCTCCTAGTCCATTCCTGGTGTCTATGCTCCTAGTCCATTCCTGGTGTCTATGCTCCAAATCCATTCCTGGTGTCTATGCTCCTAGTCCATTCCTGGTGTCTATGCTCCAAGTCCATTCCTGTTGTCTATTTTCCTAGTCCATTCCTGGTGTCTATGCTCCTAGTCCATTCCTGGTGTCTATGCTCCAAGTCCATTCCTGGTGTCTATGCTCCAAGTCCATTCCTGGTGTCTATTTTCCTAGTCCATTCCTGGTGTCTATGCTCCTAGTCCATTCCTGGTGTCTATGCTCCAAGTCCATTCCTGGTGTCTATGTTCCTAGTCCATTCCTAGTGTCTATGCTCCTACTCCATTCCTGGTGTTTATGTTCCTAGTCCATTCCTGGTGTCTATGCTCCAAGTCCATTCCTGGTGTCTATGCTCCTAGTCCATTTCTGGTGTCCATGCTCCAAGTCCATTCCTGGTGTCTATGCTCCTACTCCATTCCTGGTGTTTATGTTCCTAGTCCATTCCTGGTGTCTATGCTCCAAGTCCATTCCTGGTGTCTATGTTCCTAGTCCATTCCTGGTGTCTATGCTCCTAGTCCATTCCTTGTGTCTATGCTCCAAGTCCATTCCTGGTGTCTATGTTCCTAGTCCATTCCTGGTGTCTATGCTCCTAGTCCATTCCTTGTGTCTATGCTCCTAGTCCATTCCTGGTGTCTATGCTCCAAATCCATTCCTGGTGTCTATGCTCCTAGTCCATTCCTGGTGTCTATGCTCCAAGTCCATTCCTGTTGTCTATTTTCCTAGTCCATTCCTGGTGTCTATGCTCCTAGTCCATTCCTGGTGTCTATGCTCCAAGTCCATTCCTGGTGTCTATGCTCCAAGTCCATTCCTGGTGTCTATTTTCCTAGTCCATTCCTGGTGTCTATGCTCCTAGTCCATTCCTGGTGTCTATGCTCCAAGTCCATTACTGGTGTCTATGCTCCAAGTCCATTCCTGGTGTCTATGTTCCTAGTCCATTCCTAGTGTCTATGCTCCTACTCCATTCCTGGTGTTTATGTTCCTAGTCCATTCCTGGTGTCTATGCTCCAAGTCCATTCCTGGTGTCTATGCTCCTAGTCCATTTCTGGTGTCCATGCTCCAAGTCCATTCCTGGTGTCTATGCTCCTACTCCATTCCTGGTGTTTATGTTCCTAGTCCATTCCTGGTGTCTATGCTCCAAGTCCATTCCTGGTGTCTATGTTCCTAGTCCATTCCTGGTGTCTATGCTCCTAGTCCATTCCTGGTGTCTATGCTCCTAGTCCATTCCTGGTGTCTATGTTCCTAGTCCATTCCTGGTGTCTATGCTCCTAGTCCATTCCTGGTGTCTATGCTCCAAGTCCATTCCTGGTGTCTATGTTCCTAGTCCATTCCTGGTGTCTATGCTCCTAGTCCATTCCTGGTGTCTATGCTCCTAGTCCATTCCTGGTGTCTATGCTCCAAATCCATTCCTGGTGTCTATGCTCCTAGTCCATTCCTGGTGTCTATGCTCCAAGTCCATTCCTGGTGTCTATGCTCCAAGTCCATTCCTGGTGTCTATTTTCCTAGTCCATTCCTGGTGTCTATGCTCCTAGTCCATTCCTGGTGTCTATGCTCCAAGTCCATTCCTGGTGTCTATGTTCCTAGTCCATTCCTAGTGTCTATGCTCCAAGTCCATTCCTGGTGTCTATGTTCCTAGTCCATTCCTGGTGTCTATGCTCCTAGTCCATTCCTGGTGTCTATGCTCCAAGTCCATTCCTGGTGTCTATGTTCCTAGTCCATTCCTGGTGTCTATGCTCCTAGTCCATTCCTGGTGTCTATGCTCCTAGTCCATTCCTGGTGTCTATGCTCCAAATCCATTCCTGGTGTCTATGCTCCTAGTCCATTCCTGGTGTCTATGCTCCAAGTCCATTCCTGGTGTCTATGCTCCAAGTCCATTCCTGGTGTCTATTTTCCTAGTCCATTCCTGGTGTCTATGCTCCTAGTCCATTCCTGGTGTCCATGCTCCAAGTCCATTCCTGGTGTCTATGTTCCTAGTCCATTCCTAGTGTCTATGCTCCAAGTCCATTCCTGGTGTCTATGTTCCTAGTCCATTCCTAGTGTCTATGCTCCTAGTCCATTCCTGGTGTCTAAGCTCCTAGTCCATTCCTGGTGTCTATGCTCCTAGTCCATTCCTGGTGTCTATGCTCCAAGTCCATTCCTGGTGTCTATGTTCCTAGTCCATTCCTGGTGTCTATGCTCCTAGTCCATTCCTGGTGTCTATGCTCCTAGTCCATTCCTGGTGTCTATGCTCCTAGTCCATTCCTGGTGTCTATGCTCCAATTCCATTAATGGTATTTATGAGAATCCTAAAGAATATTGTGGACCACTCATGATGTCATGCTCTGTGCTCAGACCTGTATGGTGACCTGTATTTTAGGATATCAGGAGTTAAAGAATTTTAAAAAATGCCCCTACGAGACTCAGAACCCGGTTGCACTTGCACCCTCTGCATCCACTATAGGCTTCCATCTCCAGGTCATTACATTCTGCGGCTGCCGCTGGAAATATGGCCGCTCTGCAGAGTCTAGACGTCCACTGTAAATTATACACCTGCTATATAATATATTAAGAAAACTTTTAAGAAAGGGCATTATACGCCGGAGTGTCTTACACTATAAATTTGTTTTTCTTTTGTTATGAAGATTTTTTTTTTCTCCTGGCTTTGACAAATGTGTTAATTACCTGTCAGAGGCAGAAGAGGACGGGGGTTTTGACGCGGCCATATATCCTTTCCAACCTTCATAAGACACACCACGCCGAGTAACTAGGAGACGATTTATGGTGCATGTTTACATTTTGGAACGTGTTGTCTTCCAGTTTAATGGAAGAAATCAAGACTCCTCCTCATAAATCTTCTCGGCAGCTTCAGAAATGAGGATATCGCAGGTGGTGACATTGCAGGATAACTCCCGTAATTATCATTATAATAAAGTGGGAACATTTACAATGACGCCGGATTTCTAGCTGTATCTTTCGGTGTGAATATTGTATATGTTTAATTGAGCTGTTCTAGTGGATGCAGAATGAGCTTGTATTAACCTGTAAATGCCCTGGTCATGGCCCATAATCTCTATAACTATGGCCGAACGTCCTTGGGAGACAGTCGGTTTAGCAATGTAAGGTGGTGGTAGTCACCCCCCTTCCACAATTGTGCCTTAAATAGAATCTCTTACCAGAATCAGCATATCACCCCAGCCCTGCAGATAGATAGGTTAGTGTCACCAGAACCAGCATATCACCCCAGCCCTGCAGATAGATAGGTTAGTGTCACCAGAACCAGCATATCACCCCAGCCCTGCAGATAGGTAGGTTAGTGTCACCAGACCCAGCATATTACCCCAGCCCTGCAGATAGATAGGTTAGTGTCACCAGAACCAGCATATCACCCCAGCCCTGCAGATAGATAGGTTAGTGTCACCAGAACCAGCATATCACCCCAGCCCTGCAGATAGATAGGTTAGTGTCACCAGAACCAGCATATCACCCCAGCCCTGCAGATAGATAGGTTAGTGTCACCAGAACCAGCATATCACCCCAGCCCTGCAGATAGATAGGTCAGTGTCACCAGAACCAGCATATCACCCCAGCCCTGCAGATAGATAGGTTACTGTCACCAGACCCAGCATATCACCCCAGCCCTGCAGATAGATAGGTTAGTGTCACCAGACCCAGCATATCACCCCAGCCCTGCAGATAGATAGGTTAGTGTCACCAGAACCAGCATACCACCCCAACTCTGCAGATAGATAGGTTAGTGTCACCAGAACCAGCATATCACCCCAGCCTTGCAGATAGATAGGTTGGGGTCAAGGAGAAAGCAGGTGTTTTCCCTTTGTGAATATCACCTTTTTTGTCAATATATACCTTCTACAGAATTGAGTAGGTATCACATTGTTAACTTTACATCTTTACATTAAATGGATTGTCTAGCTAAGGAAAATGTATGTTATGAAAAAGAAGAGGAACTCATCCCTGCCACACCCATTCCATCGCTTTCCTGCTGCTCTCTACTTCCTTTCTCGACAAACAGGAAATGCCCATTTAGACAATTCCTGGCTAAGATGGGTCATCGCTGTAGTCGGTGATTGCCTGAGAGGGTATTTCTTGTGTGTCGAGACAGGACCAGGGAGTAGAGAGCAGCAGGAACTCAGTAGGCATTAGATTGGGAGCGGCTGGGAAAACACTGAAGCTCTACTTTGTTTTTGTTTTTTTAATCCAATTGGTCACAACTTCTCCCAAACTCTTTAATAGATCTATATCAATAAATAGTCCAAGAGTTTAACCATTTGAGTGTCGAAAGCTCTGAGTGGGCTGGAAAGTCATCAGGTGGACATCACTGTGCAAAGGAAGACCTATGTCCATCTTGACCCCACCTTATTTTTCTAGAACTCAAGCTGCCCATTTCTTGAGCCTAGTTTTACTCTTTGTGGACTTGCTCCAGCCTCACCCTTCACTTTTGCAAGACATTTACTGGAGAGATTTCCTTTTGATGAGAAGTCCAATTAGCTCCTGACTTTCGTTGTTTTGCCTTCCATCCTACAGAGTCATTGATGCAGATTTGGGATGGGAGCGCAATGCTTAGCAAACACTGTAAATAAGAAGTTCTGTGTTTGTGCCTTATTAAAGCGTAGAATTTGCATACAGCGAGCCGTGATTACCTCCAGCCTGGAGCAGAAAAGCGCTTGTTTATGCTTTGAGTACAGGGCGGCTTATCAAGACATTGCAAAGGAAATTGTTTGGAAAGGGTCACAATAAAGTGTGAAAGTACAATAAATAAGAAAAAAAAATAGAAGATAAAAAATTCTAATGAAATTGCGATAAGTAAATGAAAGTCCTTGAGTCGTTCTCTGTCAAGTTGTTTTAAATTATGTTCTCAGCTTCTTAGTACTGTCTGTGCATGGCTAAAGCAGCCGATACACATTAGATGGAAGTCAAATGATCGTGCCAACGGCTTGGCCACCCGTCTAATGTGTATAGGGACCAGAGATCTATTATTATAGTCTGGGGTCTCTTCAGACCCCAAAGTATAACAAGCTTAGGCCTAGGGGAGGTGCGGAAAGCTAATAAACACTAACACTCACCTTCCCTCACCTCTCCGGGCCTCACTCGCATTGTCTGGCTCTCCCTTGGTATCATTTTATGGAAGGGGGCAGAGGACAACAGGAGAGGACCAAGAAGGAACCCAGGAAAGGGGAGGGAAGGTGTTATGTTTCTGCACCCCCTGGGCCTCCACTTATTATACTGTTAAGAGACCCCAGAATATAATAATGATTATTATTATTATTATTATTATTATAGGCAAATGCCGAAGTTTTATGGAAATACTTCTTGTTATCTTCCCTGTATTTTCCACCCCAAATGGGTCTGATCTGTGTTCATCTGACCATGTCTCGTCCTTCTTCTTTTGGTCCGGCTCCTTTTGACCACTCTCCCTGGTCCCTGGCATCTGACCAGTTCTATCCTCATGTTCTAGTTCTGTCTTTATGCCATCCAGATACCAGCTGGTGATTTTATTTTTCAATGTGTTCATATTACTTTTCATCAATGTTAATAATAGGGGTGGGGACAACTTTATTCATTTTATGGTAAAGCATTTGTTAGATGAAATAGTTTTTTTTTTCAAAGTGAACCTAACATTTCACAAATTTTGCATCAATCAATTGTAAAATGTTCTCCTAATTCTCTGCCCAGCAGCCGTCAATCTCTCCTGTACAGCATCTGCATTTTTCACATGACTGTTACTTTAAGGTTTCTATGCCTACCAGTCAAACTTTGTCTGGGTCTGTTCAGAGTTTTGAGATGCAGAGACAGTCAGGGCTGTATTCAGCCTCCAATCCAGGGCTGAGACGGGGTATTGTCACCTGACACTTTCCTGGCTCCGGTGCCTGTGATTACATGACTTTTTAGGCTCTGTGTTCTCAGAACTCATTACCAGTACCTTTCATTGTTTTCTGCTGATTCCCTGTTTTACTAATTTTAGCTATTCTTGTACTCTCCTGGTTTTGGACCCTGGCTTGTATATTATTATCTTGGCTGTAATAAGATTTCTGGTTTTCGTCTTTAGCCTGCAAGGATGAACCTGTTTTCTAACACTTTATTCTGGAGCTACAACCTAGGTTCCAAGCAGCAAAGTCCATCCTGCCTTGCGGCAGGCTCTGGTGAATTCCTCAGGGAAACCTTAGATTCTGCAACTCAGAGCAGTGTAAGATTATAGGTAGATTATTTACTTGCTGTCTTCTGGTCCTGTGAGTGACCTGCTGCAAATTAGAAAATTGCCTAAATAGCACTGGCTACTACTCCGTCCCCTCTTTATAGACTTCTATGACATTCTGTTTAGCTTGCTCTAGTTAGATGGAATTCAGCAAAGACTTCAGAGTAAAAGTCAGCTCATGTAGCAGGTGAGATCAGGAAAAGAGCCAGACAAGTGGAGAAAGAGGCATTTTTCTCTGATATATCAAAAAGGTTTTTTAAATCTGCTTGTACTATTGTTTTATGCAAAACTTGCTGAAAGGTTAGTGACCATTTAAGGTTTGGTAACGTCACGAAGTCCAGACCCAACCATTAAACTAACTTGACAGACTTTGTAATTTGTGTATAATGTAATAGGGCAATGATATGGAGATCCCCTTCAATTTTCGCTGTCTTGGACTGAATGCCATGTTTGTAATTCGGATCTTTAAATACCGCTGGTAAATAACCTTCCGTCTGCCGCGACATTTGGTTGGATAACAACGAGCTGATATTTTGAAGAAAGATGAACACTAAACACGTTCACATTAAACATAAAATGTTTCAGTTTCTAATTGAATCCATTCTCTTTTGCGGAGACGCCAGCCTTTACCGCGGCAATGATAATATTCCTCTATATTTGTACCGGGGCGCTGTAATTGTCCCACTTCTATCTCATTACCTTAAAGAAATGTTAATAGAACGGGTTGCATTATGTTTTTGCCTTTTTTTTTTTTTTTTTATTCCATTTTGTTTTTGTTGAGTGATTGGCTTATTATACAGAGCAGAGGGCATTATGGCAACTGCGAAACGAGATACAGTTTCCGTGTGCCCTGCATCCTAATGAGATGGTTGCGGCCGTATATTGATAAGTCACTGTATCATCCGCCATTTCATCAAATTTCCAAATCATCCATGGATCATTAGTACTTAATTAAAACAAGAGCGTCCTGGATGGTTTTAGCCTCATGGAAAAAATTCTTGCCGAGCTTAATACAGATTTTTGGAAATTACTCTTCATTTGCAATTGTAAGTAGATCGCAATTTATGTATTATGTGTACTTAACAAAGAAGTGGCATCTCAATGAATGGAAATTCTGACTATTCATAGCAGTTTGTTGAATGTCGGAGATAAATCCTTAAAATGTGAAGATTTCGATACATGCGACTAGTTAACCCCTTTAAGGCTGCATAGTCCAGAAGATACGATGGTAGGAATTTACAAATATGTTTAAGTATTAGGTTCTGGGACAGGACTAGAGATGGGTGACCCTTGTGAGATTCATTTTGCTAATATTCGTGGGGATCGTCTGCCTGTCCTGAGCTGGGTCCTATTAATATACCCTGGGGTTTCAGCTAGAAAGTTGGAACTGGATGTTCTCTCGATGCGACATTGCCAGCTAGAGATGAACGAGGCAGGAAAAATTCTCTACATGACCGAGTGACAGATAAAGCAGCTCCAGGAGAGACAATATGGCTGCTAATGGTGGACAGACAGCTACGTCCTGTCTAGAGATCAGCAAACCGGTTCTGGATTCCACCCAAATTTTCCAAAAGTTTTAAGTTTGATCAGAGCCTAAAACTTTTGGGGTTTGCTACCCACAAATAACTATTATACTCGGGGGAGCTGATACTCACCTCCTTCACCTCTCCTGGGCTCCCTTGTGGTCCTCTTTGGTAGATTCCTGGCTTTTTCCAGTATCCTGGGTGCCATCACTGGCCCGGGGGACTGCTGACTGGGTCTGACTACCCCCCTGACTACCACGTATGTACTACATACCGAGCTCCGTCACTGTTCCCTGACTTTGTGGGTCCATTACATCCCAATCATGTTTGTTAGAAGTGTCCCATGACCATACTCTGATCCCTACTTGGACCTCCAGAAGGTTGGGGGATGGCCCCTGCCAGCAAGTTTTCAATTTCCTCACAGCGCCACCACAGGAGAATCAAAGCATTACTCAATTGTCACTGGAACCAGTGGGCTGCCAGGTCATAAATACTTCATGTAGTCACTCTCCAAATCTTTATTAAAGGGGTTGTCCAGGACTATGATATTGATTTCTGTGGCCTCTTCACCACTTATGAAGCACAGCGCCATACCTTGTATAGTGGCTGTGCTTGGTACTGCAGCTCAGCACTCTTCATTTGAACAGGACTGAGCTGCAGTATGGCCATGTGACCAATGGATGTGATGTCACTGGCCTGAGAACATGAAGTGGAGTTCAATATTACCCCTTTAAGTTGTGATCTCAGCTTTGATACATTTGAAGGGAAGGGGGCGAGCTTAGGATGGATTTCTGCTTTTTTTCTCACGCCATGGACAGTCTTGTTTACAGCAAAGTTGTCAGTTGTCAGAGGTGTGAACCCTGCCCCCGGTCTCCAGGAGTCTTTCAATCTCTCTATCCTGCTCACCCTTCGGGTCACAGTTTTAGTTACCAAGTATTATTTCTGCTGCTTTGTTATCTCTTGGTCTTTTTTTGTATAAATTGTTGCAGGGGAAGTGAAGTCGCCAATTTATTGCCAAATGTTTTACTCCTTCTGTTCTGTTCTGAAGTGCCGTACAGTATCCAAGGGGGATAATACATTTACTTTATTGCTGACTACGCCGATTCTCTTCAAAAATATTATATATAAATGGCTTTTTGGCTTTTTTTCATATTTTTCAATGTTAACAAATACAATTTTAACCCTTTACATTGAGCGCTCAGGCTGAGTAGGCGTCTACATGCAAGAAAACTAGGGGAGGATATATAACCCAATCCAGCTAGATTATGGGATTATAGATATATGTATAGTATCATGCAAAAGTTTTAGGCAGATATAGGGTGAAAAAATCAAGGAAATAAGAATGTTTCAGAAATAGAAGGGTTAATGGTTTATTTTTGTCAATGAAGAAAAGAGAAATGTAAATCCCATCAATATTCGGTGTGACCTTTGCCCTTTGCCTTCCATCAGTTCTTCTCGGTACTTGCAGACAGTATTTGGCAGGACTGGGCAGGGAGGTTGTTCCCGCCGCCATCTTGGAGGACTAAGCCCAGGTCTTCTGTGGATGTTGCTTGCTCCAATCCGTCTGTCTCTTCATGTCATCCCAGACACACTGGATGATGCTGAGATCAGGGCTATATCTGTGGGGGCGGGATCATAACTTCGAGGACTCCTCCTCCAAAGGGCAAAGGTCACACCAAATAGTGATGGGATTTACATTTCTATTTTCTTCATTCACTTCATTTTGTTCATTGGCAAAAATAAACTATTAACCCTTCTATTTTTGAAAGTATTCTTACAATGCAGCATCTTCTCCATGGCTGCCTAAAACTTTTGCACAACACTGTTACGCAGGCCACTCTGATTAGATTTGCAGAGTGCAGTTCCTCTGCCTCCCCTGCTGCTGCCCTGACTCTTGGTCACATGACTGACTCTGCTCTACTCTATGTACGTGTAGCTGGAGTAGAGCTGGGTTGGTGATGTAACATAAAGACAGAGGGACAACCTGCCTCCCTGCTGTGCTCCTGGGGACCTGAGTATATAATAGTAAGTTAGCTTATCTAGTGCAGGGAATACACTGATAACATTCTTCCTCTGCATGACCCCTTTAAATAGCAGAATATTTTTTCACACAATATTGCGGTTGAGTTTCGGTGACAGAAATCTGACTGTGCCAAAGGGTTTAGATGTGTTAAAGTTTTGGAAATCTGCAGACGTCTGAGCTTGAGGGCTACACGGTGATATATTCTTACATCCCTCCCTTACTGCTGCTCCGTTTAGCCTTAAAGGGGATGCGTCAATATATTTTTTTATTTATTACAACCAGTGAAATCTATCAGTTTTTTTCCAAATCTGTTTTTATTTTCTGATTGTAGATTTCTATTTTTTTTCCTGTACATGATTATGGGGGCAGCCATCTTGTCTGAGCTTCTCCTCTGCTCTGTTAACAACATTTAGTGATCTGCTTTACAGCACAGTCATGGCCATAGGCAGTAATAGTCTAGAGCCGATTCATTGGGGGGTTTTCTAGATATGTGCCCAGAGGGGGAGGAGATCAGACATTTTGCATTGACACTGAGCAAACCTCTGAATATACAACCTAAAGATATATTTCAGGTTGAATAAGTTTGTCAAGAATCAGAAGCAAAGCTACTATATTTTGAGGTGTCTTCAGACCTAGGTTGAGGGGGGGGGGCGAGGAAAAATAACAGTTATTCTTCCCTTCCCTCACCTCTTGTAGGCATCCTCGCAGAGTCCAGCGCTTCCTCAGGGTCCTCTTCTGGCCTCTTCCGGCTTCCTGGGTGATGTTATGTGGTCCAGGGTCACCACTGAGGCCTCTGATTGGGCCTTAGCGGTCATATGGGGTGCGCTGATCCCTGAAAAGACCCCGGTATATGATAATTTCACCGATTCGTGACAATCTTATTCAACCTGAAAAAAATCTTTTGAGCCAAATCGTTCCATCCCAAAACAAATCTTCAGAGGATTGCTCATCTCTAATTGTCTGCCCCCTGGGACTCCACCTATTATACTTTGGGGTCTGAAGAGATCCCAGAATATAATAATTTCACTTCCAATCCCAAAACGTTCCAGGCGACTCTGGTTCATATCCATACCGGTTTGCTCATTGTCATACTGACAATCCCAGGTTTGGTGCCTGAACCTTAGAATAGAGCAGATGTTCTTCGGAGGGGTCGCTTTCCCTGGGTTTGTTACTTGCCTTATCTCTTTTTCACTGCCTTGATGTTTTTCTCTCAAGTAGTTTTGGAATAATTTGTCCGATCCTACATCCAGTGCAGACTCTAGACCCTCTAAATCTTTGCATAAGATTTGCCCCAAGAAGTAAATACTCCTCTCCCTTATTGATCTACAGTGAGCTGGTTCCTGAGCGGAATATCATTGCCTAATGATGTGGAGGAAACTTTAACCGCAGCTAAAATGAGTCACATTAGGGATAAATGGAAGGATTTGTAGACAAGATCCACAATGTGTTCTGGCAATGGAAGACTAAAAATCAAATAAGTCAGCATTGGAGAGGGGCAGCGTACCAGCAATCCAATGAGGTGTTGCTACACATACTGATTCAAGCCACTAAGCCCACTGCACCATATTTACTAATAGACAGTGTAAACTTATACTAGACAGTCTATATAAGGCTAATTGCACATGACCATGTGCTGGCCACTGGCCGTTATTAAATGGAACGGCCGGTACATGGGCGGCACATGGATGACGGCCGCGTGCTTCCTTGGCCCCATTCATTCAATGAATGGGGCTAAGGAAGTTGGTTTAGATTATGCAATCCGGGAGGTTACTCTCAGTCATTGAAACTAGGTCAATTGCTTATTTTCAGAGGCCGAGAGTTACTTTCCAGACCTCATGATTCAAACCAACCATTGACAGCTGTAAACTGGTTTACTCTAGTTTCACACTAGTGTTCAGGTTTCTGTTCTTCAGGTCCACATGGGGACCTGAAAGTCGGAGATCCTGTCCACTTAAAAAGTGGTTAGACGTGGAAACCTGTGGACCCCATAGACTATAATGGGGTCCGCCGGGTTTCTACCCAGTTTCCGTATAAACCTTGCCGGACTTTTCTCTCCTACGGAGACTCCAACGCATGTGTGAATCCAGCCTTAGACTGTTTAATTTTGGTCATTGACAGGAGGTCAATGGTTAGGAATTACCAGCTGAACATTTTGGACAGGATTGTCTTTTTGGAGCAATCAGGGTGCAACGATTCGTATCGACTTGGTCCAAATTATATTTAACCAGTTCAGAGCCAATTCAAGAATGTGAACTGAAGAATTTCATCGCTCAATCTCTATATAGGACACTTTCTATTGTACATAATAGGAACTATGGAAACAGTTTACAGGACCCAACCAATTTATCTTAGTAGGGCAGGATTATTTTGAGTGGATCAACCCTTTAGAAAAATTTTCCTCAGATCCAAAAATGTTCTTGTAATGAGCGTTGTCACAAGTCACTTAGTGTCACATATAATGGCGCCATCACTGCTGATGATCACAAAGCTTTTTACATCCCGGCAGTCGAAAAGATTAAGCAAAGACATGATTATTTTATATAAGGCGCATCTTCTCCCATTTCCTGCGCCCTCTCGGGGCTCGCCCCGCCTCCCTCCATCCACCTATTTCACAGCCATTTATTCTCTACTATATAATACACCGCCACAGTCATCATCTGCGTCCCTGAGGGGAGACAAGAAAAAGTTCAGAAATGGAAATCATTATTGGCAACAGAGTAAAAAAAGTTTATGAAGTCTCCATCTCTGATGACTCGGGACTGGAGACGGGAGACGCGACGTTGCTGTAACAACACCATGCACGCACAGCGAACCATGTCCATCTGCAAGAAATTACAGAAAAACAGACTCATTACAAAGGAGAGGACGAATCTCCATGGGGAGAAGGATAAAGCTCCTCGAAGACAATTCTCCAGCCTTCCCCCATAATATAATATAGACAACAAAAACATCACCCAGAATGCAATGCAGCTCAGAACACTGTGCTATGGGATCTCAGCTACAAGAGAGCTGTACTAGAGCTATAAGAGGATAGTAGTAAATGTAAAGTGATGTTGAGAAGCTTCACAAGGACAATGAAGACAACGGAGAACATAACAATATAGAGGATGCATGATAACCCTACACTGAAGTGCCTCAGCCCACTTAGGGCACCGGATATGATGACTGATTGGTGCATTGTAAAGGTAACTGGAAAACACAATCTGCAATCTGTAGTCCCAGAATGAGGATTGTAGGGTCCTGGAGCAAAGACAAGCTGACACCTGGGGTACAGGATAATGACGCTGACACTTGGGGTACAGGATAATGACAGGCTGACACCTGGGGTACAGGACAATGACAGGCTGATACTTGGGGTACAGGATAATGACACATTGATATTTGGGGTACAGGATAATGACAGGCTGACACTTGGGGTACAGGATAATGACAGGCTGACACTTGGGGTACAGGATAATGACAGGCTGACACCTGGGGTACAGGATAATGACGCTGACACTTGGGGTACAGGATAATGACAGGCTGACACTTGGGGTACAGGATAATGACACATTGATATTTGGGGTACAGGATAATGACAGGCTGACACCTGGGGTACAGGATAATGACAGGCTGACACTTGGGGTACAGGATAATGACAGGCTGACACTTGGGGTACAGGATAATGACAGGCTGACACTCGGGGTACAGGATAATGACAGGCTGACACTTGGGGTACAGGATAATGACAGGCTGACACTTGGGGTACAGGATAATGACAGGCTGACACTCGGGGTACAGGATAATGACAGGCTGACACTTGGGGTACAGGATAATGACAGGCTGACACTTGGGGTACAGGATAATGACGCTGACACTTGGGGTACAGGATAATGACAGGCTGACACCTGGGGTACAGGATAATGACGCTGACACTTGGGGTACAGGATAATGACAGGCTGACACCTGGGGTACAGGATAATGACAGGCTGACACTTGGGGTACAGGATAATGACACATTGATATTTGGGGTACAGGATAATGACAGGCTGACACCTGGGGTACAGGATAATGACAGGCTGACATTTGGGGTACAGGATAATGACAGGCTGACACTTGGGGTACAGGATAATGACAGGCTGACACTCGGGGTACAGGATAATGACAGGCTGACACTTGGGGTACAGGATAATGACAGGCTGACACTTGGGGTACAGGATAATGACAGGCTGACACACGGGGTACAGGATAATGACAGGCTGACACTTGGGGTACAGGATAATGACAGGCTGACACTTGGGGTACATGATAATGACAGGCTGACACTTGGGGTACATGATAATGACAGGCTGATACTCAGGGTACAGGATAATGACAGGCTGACACTTGGGGTACATGATAATGACAGGCTGATACTCAGGGTACAGGATAATGACAGGCTGACACTCGGGGTACAGGATAATGACAGGCTGACACTCGGGGTACGGGATAATGACAGGCTGACACTGGGGGTACAGGATAATGACAGGCTGACACTCGGGGTACAGGATAATGACAGGCTGACACTGGGAGTACAGGATAATGACGGTGACACTCGGGGTACAGGATAATGACGGTGACACTCGGGGTACAGGATAATGACAGGCTGACACTTGGGGTACAGGATAATGACAGGCTGACACTGGGGGTACAGGATAATGACAGGCTGACACTCGGGGTACAGGATAATGACAGGCTGACACTCGGGGTACAGGATAATGACAGGCTGACACTCGGGGTACAGGACAATGACAGGCTGACACTCGGGGTACAGGATAATGACAGGCAGACACTCGGGGTACAGGATAATGACAGGCTGACACTCGGGGTACAGGATAATGACAGGCTGACACTGGGGGTACAGGATAATGACAGGCTGATACTCGGGGTACAGGATAATGACAGGCTGACACTCGGGGTACAGGATAATGACAGGCTGACACTTGGGGTACAGAATAATCATAACAGTACACTGACACTTGGGGTACAGGATAATGATACGCTGAACCTTGGGGTTCAGTAGAGTGACACTAACACTTGGGATACAGAAGCTTGACACGCTGATATTTGGGTTGCAGTAAAGTGACACTCTGACACTGACAGCATGATAAAACACTGATATTTGGGGTACATGATGATGACACTGATATTTAGGGTACATGGTGATAATTGGGGTGCAGTAGAGTGACACTCGGGTTGCATACACATTATACTATTGACATGCGATGCCGGGGAACGATCTTTCCATCACTGCCACCTCTCCTTATGCTGGGATATAATTGAATACTATAATATGGTTTTTGCACCATTATCTCGCGGCTGCGGTTCCTCGGATATCGCTGCTACTAATCTAAGACTTGTTCCTATTGATATTCTGGCCACATGAATGGGCAGACGAGGCAGGAGTGGAGGAAATTGACTGCGCTGTAGTTTTAGCACCACATTTGATGTGAAAATTCAGTTTCCCTGGTTCAAAGCCAATGCCAGCTGTACAGAATTATGTTTATAGACAACAGACACGGTTCGCTCCGTACAACGCCGAGCGGCACAGACACCCGCTTCCTGCTCGCACAATTTAGACTTTTTTAGATACTGTTTTTGGGAGGATTCATATGTCATTGAATTACTATTTTTTAGTAGATCCCAGAAAAGTGATGTAACGTCCCTCCATCTGGTCCGGGCAATGTGCAATGTAATGATATGGCGGTATGTCAGTAATTCCATTTCGGGGACTTTTCTGAAAAAAAATGTCATATTCTATTCGGAATCAATTTGGGCTTGGTGTTTGCGCAGTATATTAGACATACAGGGGAAAATATACTAAAACTGGTGTTCTGTACTCCAATCCTGTGGATAGTTCATCAGTATGAAGGATGATTTTAGGGTCGGACAACCCCTTTAAGCCCCTAGCACTAGGTCAATACCAGAGACCCATGAACAGATGAAGCCCACTGTTCCTACAAAAAACTTCAGCTAATATATCATATGTTCCTATTATATTATGGCTATAGTGGGTGATAAGAGGCCTATGACGTTCAGTGCCCGGGGACCCAGATCACTCTCAGTCCACCCATCCTACAATGATCCATTAAAGGGGTTGTCACAGTAGATACAGCCCCTTCCAGATTTTAGGAGAAAGCCACGTTCAGCTAGACATAACAGGTAAGTTGCTGTCCATTTAATACATAGACAGCTTTGGTCCAGATTTTCCTAGTTTACGGGCTGACTACAGCGGCCACATGGCTATATTGAGACATCATTGCTGGACCATGAGGCAAAAAGACCCACAAAAGGACCTGGCAGCATCAGAACGGAAGCAGCGGGAATCAGTAAGGTGCGTATGCCTACCTTACTGATACAATGTATCATTACCTTTAATTATTTTGGGTCATTTAGATTTAAAAAAAAATAAATAAATTCTGCAGTGATTCCAAAAAATTATTTTTTTATTGCTTTAGACTCTAGGTTATTTTTTGTGTTAATATTTGATCTTTTTGGATAATTCATGTTTATTCTACAACAAGAAGAAAAATTACGATTATCATAAAAATGTCATGTTCTATTTCCCCCTCTGCCTTCCCCCTTTCCTTTTCTTGTTTAACAAAACTTTTTACCTATGGGATATAAACTTAACTCAGAAACTACGATTTTCAAAAATGTCAATATTTTCCTGCTTTTAATAGTTCTTCCATTTTCAAAATTTTGTAATTTTCCTCATTATAATTTTCCATCATTCGGCTATTATAGGGTCTCCACACGCCATCCATCTGCTTGCTATCACAGGCCGCGCCAGATTGCAGAAAATTGTCCCTTTTTTTTTTAATACTATCCAATGTTGACTCTCTATATTCTCTCATGAATGTCTCAAATTTTTTTTTAAATGTCAAACTTTTTTTTTTTAATTGTTTTCCATGGATGCGACCCATGTTTCAAGATGAGAAATTTTCCAAATACATAATTTAGGCTTTGACCTATTCCCAAATTTGGTTTTAACTCAAATCTACATATTCAAAAGATAAAGAGAACTGGATTGTTGTTCGAAGCATTAGTTTAATGTTATTTACATGAGAATCTCCTCGATTTGGGGTTTAGGCAAATCTTGCTTTGGATTTCTTCCAGATAAGTCATAGTTTGCATTGAAACAATAGTTACGAAGTCTCGTCATGCACTAAGTCCTGGAATGAAAATCCAAAAATTTATTCCATCGTGAATTTTCAATGGCTTCGCTGAACTCTTGTTTTAAAGTCCCCGATTTGGCACATTTGAATTGAACTAATGTGTGAAAACTTATCGGGCTTTCCAGATATTTGTGTAGTCATCCCTTACTGCTGAATTGTAGATTTTTTTTTTTAATATATATTTTTGTGGAAATTAATTCAATTTGAAAAAAAAAAAAAAACTACTGTATGCATAAAATACCCCAAACTAGCCAAAACTAACATCCATTGACATTGGATGGTAACTACTCAAACAACTATTTACACTCAGGGCCACAATACAACCCACGGAATTGTATGGAGCCCTGGACATCAGGGGCCCCAAAGAGGTGGGTTGTATTATGGCATTTTTTTTAAACTACCCAATAGGTATTTTACTCACCCACAGGGGGCGTGGTACAATATGTCACTGTGTGGGGACCAAAAAAGTGGGCAATATTATTTATGGGGGCCAGTAAAGAGGGAAATATACTGTATGGACACCAGTAAAGAGGGTGATATACTGTTGGAGACAATAAAGGGTGATTTCTTGACCTGAAAATGAGGGGTGGGCTTGGTAAAGAGGGGATATGGTCTAAAACATTGGATTTGGGAGCCCCACTGAAATGACCAAACTGCCCCTGTTTATACTAAGATCTAGTCCGGTTCATGCTAGCCTGTATGGGCTGCATATAGAACAATATAGAGTGCTGCCGCCATTACACAAATATTACACTGATTAAGAGGTATATAAATACCGCCACTTTGTACTAAAATAATACCAGCATATAGTGCCCGAATAGCTCCATATATACAATCATTAACATCCCCAAGTGCGAGGGCTGATTTGTGGTGACCCCTTTAACCATGTCCAAGTCTCACGCTATAAACATATAAGGGACAGATATTTCATTAAATTGATTCCTATTTTACATTTCCATTCTGTTTTATAAATGTCCACATTTTTTATTTATTTTTTTTTTTACCAGAATCCCATATTTTCAGCTTGGATTAGCTGCTCACTTAGCTGGTAATTTGCGGTAAGATAGTTATATTATCCACCTGACTAAGCAGCCTCTAAATACAGCGAAGATTTGTGAGGCCAATCTCTCCACAGGAGCCTTGAAATACACTGCTCGCATTACATTCCCTGTACACTGACGACTGGCACAGAGGGATCATATCCATTGGCTATAGGAATGAATTACATCTACTCGATATCATCTATTACTTTGATGGCTCATCTTTAATCATCCACAGCTACATTTACAATTCTGAGAAATCTGGGCTAAAATCTATCAATATCCCCTGCTTATTCAGTGTCTGCACATTTTTTACTGCCTTCGAAATACAGTTTATCAGGTTACTGTTTATCCATAGATAATCTGTATTACAAGATATTCTCATCCACAGCTACATTCAAAATTCTGAGGAGTCTGAGCTAAAATCTATTTATATCCCCTGCTTATTCAGTGTCTGCACAGTGCCCTTTGTCTACAGTTTATACATAGACATTCATCTCTATTATAAGGTATTCTAATCCACAGCTCCCTAGTATTCCTTGTCTATTCAGTGTCTGCCCAGTGTTCACTGCCGTATAGATACAGTTTACTATGTTACAGTTTATACAGTACATAGGTAATCTCTATTACAATATATATCCATCCATCGCTACATTAACAGTTCTGCAGAATCTAAGCTAAAATGTCCCTAGCTAAAATTTCCCAAGCATTCCCTACTTATTCAGAGTCAGCATAATACTCACTGCCTTCTAGATACAGTTTATAAGGTTACAGTTTATATATGGATAACATCTATTACAAGGTATTCTCATCCACAACTACATTCACAATTCTGCGCAGTCTGAGTTCAAATTTCCTAGTATTCCTTGTCTATTCAGTGTCTGCTCAGTGTTCACTGCCATATAGCTACAGTTTATAAGGTTACAGTTTATACATCGATAACATCTGTTACAAGGTATTTCCATTCACAGCTACATTCGGAATTCTGAAGAGTTTGAGCTAAATTTTCTCATCATTCCCTGCTTATTCAGTGTCTGCCCAGTGTTCACTGCCGTATAGATACAGTTTACCAGGTCACAGTTTATAGATAGATGGTGTCTATTACAAGGTATTTTGGTTCACAGCTACATTCACAATGCTGCAGAGTCTGAGCTATAATTTCTGTATAATGTCTTCACAATGCTCGCTGCCTTCTAGAAAGTTTCTTCTTCAAATCACGTACTGTAATCTCATCTGAAAGAGAAAAATAATCTTCCCCAAAGTGCAATGTAGCAGAGATCATGCATATATAGTTTAGCTAAGCTGTCACGGATGTGTCAGTCAGCAAGCATGTTGACAGATTCCAATGACAAGCAGCAGAATTGTGCATACAGCTCTGGAGTATTATTAATTATTTTTTATGAATTAAATTATTATTATTAATTATTATTATTATTATTATTATTAATTATTATTATTTTCCACACATACTTTGGTAGAGAAAAAGTGATCCTGATAGTGAAACACTCTAGGTCCACAAGCAAGCCTGTTTGGGGCACTGTACAAAATTTGAACCCCTTATTACTGCTAATCAACAGGGTTGGCAGTACTATGGAGGTAGCCGGGACATCACATATTAGTCCTTGACAATAGATATACCAGCACATATCAGCCAATGGATGCCAAAAGGCTAATCTTTTGACATCCATCAGATGACTAGAGCCCTATGCATAATAGCCTAACTTTTTGGTAATGGATAGGTGAGCCACCAATGTGCCCCTGACAGTGACAATGGGGTCTTCCGGGCCCTAGATGGCTGCCACATCTCCTTACCCTTTGTACCCTCATCAGGGACTCGGATTCATTAAACATCCTAATAAGTCTCAGTAAAAACCCGTTTTGGCTAACACTTGTCTCCTCTTTTTTCCTAGGGAACTTCTTGTTCTTCATCTCACCTGGAGGTCGGAGTCCCACAGTGGTCAGTCCATGGCTGAGGAGCAACAACCCAAGCTGCAGAGTGGAGCTGGCTGTTTACCTGCAGAGAACTGGGAAATATACTCTACGGCTTCATCCAGACAATGCAGTGATCTACTCCATGGAGGCGCCAAGGATACCGGAGAAAAGCCGGTGAGATGCTTTACTACAACTGCTGTGAATTAGGCATGAATCAATCACATGACAGATTGGATCCAATGGTGTGTGATCTGATCAGGAGGGGTGCAGGGCATCTCAGTGACATCCTTAAATCAGTATATTTGGGATCTACTCTTGACTTGCCGAGTAGTTTTAGGTGCATCACCCCTTAGATTTCTCAGGGGTAGCATAGTCTTCCTATAAGGCAGCTATAGCACAACTTTGCCCATCATCCTGTCTTCTTTCTCTTAAAATTTTAGCAAATTTTTAAATATAATGCAAAAAATATATGGACTGATCCATGAACCTATGAAGACAAAGTAAATCAATGGGATGCTCATGCCCCAAAGATGTAGCTAGGCTACCCTAGACCACCAGGAACAAAGATGCAGTTTGTTGACCCAGCCCCATACCAAATACTGGCAAGAGACAGAGTTGGCTTGTAGCCCCCTCAGAACATGTGCCGCCCCCCAGCTACATCCATGTCTCCCCTTTACTGGCTCAATCTCTCATTATCAAATATGGGAATTGTAAAATGTTTTGGTAATAAACCAAATATCCCCCTTCTCTCTGAAGAAACATGTGCAGCAGTCAATGAGCCACCAGTAGAGTCTGCCAATAAGTGAAGAAGGTTCCTTCAGAGTTTAGGGGCAATGTTCTTCTAAATCTTCTAGTCAATATGACATATAAATACCACTGGTTATTGTCAAGGGGTCTCCTCACCAGAACATTATTGAGATTGTCTACTCAGTAGCCATTAGTATTCTACAATACAGCTTATCCCTATTTGTTACAATTCAGTAAGAACAAACATAATTCAAGGGTTCTTATGATTATAATTGAAAACAATCAGCAAATTAGTGGAGGCGTGTATTATAGAATAACTGAACTCCTATAATATAGGTACAGAGTTTGATCAGATTACTATAAAGATGTAAGCTTTGTGCAGATACTGAACAAACAGGGAATGCTGGGGGATTGTAGCTATAACATTGCAGAATAGTGAGCGCAGCTCTGGATTATAATACAGGATGTAACGCAGGATCAGTACAGGATTAGTAATGTAATGTATGTACACAGTGACTGCACCAGCAGAATAGTGAGCGCAGCTCTGGAGTATAATACAGGATGTAACTCAGGATCAGTACAGGATTAGTAATGTAATGTATGTACACAGTGACTGCACCAGCAGAATAGTGAGCGCAGCTCTGGAGTATAATACAGGATGTAACTCAGGATCAGTACAGGATAAGTAATGTAATGTATGTACACAGTGACTGCACCAGCAGAATAGTGAGCGCAGCTCTGGAGTATAATACAGGATGTAACTCAGGATCAGTACAGGATAAGTAATGTAATGTATGTACACAGTGACTGTACCAGCAGAATAGTGAGTGCAGATCTGGAGTATAATACAGGATGTAACTCAGGATCAGTACAGGATAAGTAATGTAATGTATGTACACAGTGACTGCACCAGCAGAATAGTGAGCGCAGCTCTGGAGTATAATACAGGATGTAACTCAGGATCAGTACAGGATAAGTAATGTAATGTATGTACACAGTGACTGCACCAGCAGAATAGTGAGCGCAGCTCTGGAGTATAATACAGGATATAACTCAGGATCAGTACAGGATAAGTAATGTAATGTATGTACACAGTGACTGTACCAGCAGAATAGTGAGTGCAGCTCTGGAGTATAATACAGGATGTAACTCAGGATCAGTACAGGATAAGTAATGTAATGTATGTACACAGTGACTGTACCAGCAGAATAGTGAGCGCAGCTCTGGAGTATAATACAGGATGTAACTCAGGATCAGTACAGGATAAGTAATGTAATGTATGTACACAGTGACTGTACCAGCAGAATAGTGAGTGCAGCTCTGGAGTATAATACAGGATGTAACAGGATATGTCATGCACCAATCTTTACATAGATTTATTCTATATGTTAATGTTGCTCAAACTGCAACAAATTGTAAATAATGGTAAATTAGAATTGATGTTTGTGATATGAGTAAAAGGTGTATTACTCAGTGAAATTCTTCCTGTTGGTTTATGACATTATTGATGCTTCCATATATTTAGTACGTTCCGCTAAATGTTGCAGCCGTCTGTATAACCGCCATCTATTGGAGATTGATCTGCCATTCATGTAGACTGATGGGATTACATTGTAGTAGATGACTAACAGTAGCCAAGGAATTAATATTCAGAAATGTACAATGGATTTTTTGTCATTGTGCCAGTAATATATTGCAGACACGTGTACATGTTATGTCACTCTCTTACATGTCACATGCATGTGTCATATATCAGGGAAAATTAGGAAACCTCCTGTTGCAATATATTAGAAGATGCAGAAGATTATAAAACATGTCAATGCTACAGATGTAGTGCTGGTTTAGTCAGTATTGCACTCAGTATTCTACCACTAGATGGCGCTTTAGAGTATTGAAGTACATTTGCCTGTAGGTATTTGCTTTACATCAGTCGCCATTGGTCGGAGCATGTATTTTCAAAAAATATTGAGAGCCACGTGCAGATGACCCCTGCATTACTCATCAACTTCATTCTGCTTAATAGTGCTCCATTTGGTCAGACATGGTACTGCAAGTATCTTAGGCCCTGTCCCCTTTAAGACACAAGATAATCCTATACAAATGGGAGGCTGATCAGCAAGGAAGTTTCAGAGATAAAAAAGATGAGATTTTTGACTATGTGTAACTCGCTTCGTTGCTGCTTGAACCTATGCTAGGACTTTCTTCTGCGAGAGGGGAAGAGAGAGCTGCAGCTGCTCCACTAACAGTCTGGCCGGATGCTGCAGCTTTCTGTTTACAGAGGGAAATAGAAATTTACAGATACTTTATGTACAAACCAGGGTGATACTGGGATTTCTTTATGATAGAGGAGGATGAAACCGTAGGTGCTATCAGAAGCCTGGACTGGTGCTGGGACTTCCTGCTGGGAGAGGCAAAGGGAAAACTGCAGCTATATTATTATTAATATGGTGTAATGTGGTGTAATGCTGGGACATAATGCTGAGAAGAAAACATTACATTGCGGATGATCCTTTAGAAATTTGGCCAAAAGCTGGGAAGGGGGAAGAGAAAGCTTCAGCTACTTTATTATAGAGAGTTTGTTACCCCAGCCCTGCAGATAGATAGGTTAGTGTCACCAGACCCCAGCATATCACCCCAGTCCTGCAGATAGATAGGTTAGTGTCACCAGACCCAGCATATCACCCCAGCCCTGCAGATAGATAGGTTACTGTCACCAGACCCAGCATATCACCCCAGCCCTGCAGATAGATAGGTTAGAGCCACCAGACCCAGCATATCACCCTAGCCCTGCAGATAGATAGGTTAGTGTCACCAGACCCAGCATATCACCCCAGCCCTGCAGATAGATAGGTTAGTGTCACCAGACCCCAGCATATCCCCCCAGTCCTGCAGATAGATAGGTTAGTGTCACCAGACCAAGCATATCACCCCAGCCCTGCAGATAGATAGGTCAGTGTCACCAGAACCAGCATATCACCCCAGTCCTGCAGATAGATAGGTTAGTGTCACCAGACCCCAGTATATCACCCCAGCCCTGCAGATAGATAGGTTAGTGTCACCAGAGCCAGCATATCACCCCAGCCCTGCAGATAGATAGGTTAGTGTCACCAGACCCAGCATATCACCCCAGCCCTGCAGATAGATAGGTTAGTGTCACCAGAACCAGCATATCACCCCAGCCCTGCAGATAGATAGGTTAGTGTCACCAGAACCAGCATATCACCCCAGCCCTGCAGATAGATAGGTTAGTGTCACCAGAACCAGCATATCACCCCAGCCCTGCAGATAGATAGGTTAGTGTCACCAGAACCAGCATATCACCCCAGCCCTGCAGATAGATAGGTTAGTGTCACCAGAACCAGCATTTCCCCCCCAGCCCTGCAGATAGATAGGTTAGAGCCACCAGACCCAGCATGTCACCCCAGCCCTGCAGATAGATAGGTTAGTGTCACCAGACCCAGCATATCACCCCAGCCCTGCAGATAGATAGGTTAGTGTCACCAGACCCCAGCATGTCCCCCCAGTCCTGCAGATAGATAGGTTAGTGTCACCAGACCAAGCATATCACCCCAGCCCTGCAGATAGATAGGTCAGTGTCACCAGAACCAGCATATCACCCCAGTCCTGCAGATAGATAGGTTAGTGTCACCAGACCCCAGTATATCACCCCAGCCCTGCAGATAGATAGGTTAGTGTCACCAGAGCCAGCATATCACCCCAGCCCTGCAGATAGATAGGTTAGTGTCACCAGACCCAGCATATCACCCCAGCCCTGCAGATAGATAGGTTAGTGTCACCAGAACCAGCATATCACCCCAGCCCTGCAGATAGATAGGTTAGTGTCACCAGAACCAGCATATCACCCCAGCCCTGCAGATAGATAGGTTAGTGTCACCAGAACCAGCATATCACCCCAGCCCTGCAGATAGATAGGTTAGTGTCACCAGAACCAGCATATCACCCCAGCCCTGCAGATAGATAGGTTAGTGTCACCAGAACCAGCATTTCCCCCCAGCCCTGCAGATAGATAGGTTAGTGTCACCAGACCCAGCATATCACCACAGCCCTGCAGATAGATAGGTTACTGTCACCAGACCCAGCATATCACCACAGCCCTGCAGATAGATAGGTTACTGTCACCAGACCCAGCATATCACCACAGCCCTGCAGATAGATAGGTTACTGTCACCAGACCCAGCATATCACCACAGCCCTGCAGATAGATAGGTTAGTGTCACTCTAACCTATCTATTAGCTTCCGGTGACACGCATCTTTTAATCTGGTGTGATCCTGTGACTTTCTTCTGAGAAGTTGTGGATTCTTCTTTAGATGTTAGGTATAAGACTGGGACTTCCTGCTAGGAGAGGGGAAGAGAGAGCTGCAGCTCTTTTATATATAGACTAGTCTGATGCAGATGAAACAAGAAGCTAACTATTATACTTAGAACAGACAGTAGCTGCGCTGGAAATTATATTCCAGCTGGTGTCTTTATATCTTTTCCATCCTGACATGTGTCGGGCTTCTTTGGTTATATTTGCCAGACATTATAAAGCAGCCTCCGGCTCCGCAGCTCCAGTCCTTGGTAAGTTTATGATGCAGTAAGAGGATTCTGAGCTGAATTATGATGTAATCAACATATTTATTTAGTTCTGCTCTAAATGTTAGTTTAGTGCCCGCCATCATTTTTAATGTAAAATCCAGTAAAATATATAATCTTCTGAGTTATTATCACAAAGGTAGCAGATTTACCGCCACGAAATAAGCAGCTGGCAATAAGTTTGGCGCTGGCCTCGCAACAAACCATAAAGAATGTATTCTGACGTAGAATGTGAAATGGAAATATATCCTGAGATTTCACCTATGAAGAGGCTGAGACTGAGGGGAAGGAAAAATGTCAATTATAACTCCCCGCATCATCTGTAAAATAGTAATTCCACTTATAGCTGTGTATTGTGGGAAAACAGTGAACGGAAAAGTCTATGAAAGAACAGAAGATCTGAAATATTTAATATCGAGAACAAACTCAACTACATTGTTAATATTTCTATCAGTCTATTTCCAATTAATACCTATCCATGTCATGTCTAATTATCTCTTTGTGTATTTGTTGGTCTATCTATCTCATATCTATCTATCTATCTCATATCTATCTATCTCATATCTATCTATCTATCTATCTATCTATCTATCTATCTCATATCTATCTAACTCATATCTATCTATCTATCTCATATCTATCTATCTATCTATCTATCTATCTATCTATCTATCTATCTATCTCATATCTATCTATCTATCTATCTCATATCTATCTATCTATCTCATATCTATCTATCTATCTATCTATCTATCTATCTCATATCTATCTATCTATCTATCTCATATCTATCTCATATTTATCTATCTATCTCATATCTATCTATCTCATATCTATCTATCTATGAACTGTATATTATCTACCTATCTATCTTTCTCCAGAAAATAGGCAGCACTCCAAAGTATAGTGACAGGATGCGATTTTTTTCATTTGTTGGGCTTGTGCTGTTGGAGTTTCTTTTATCTATCTATCTATGATACAAAAAAATAGTCCATTAAGAACTGAAACATTGCACTGGGATAATAAAAAGTCCTTTTTTAATTTTGGAGCGCTGCCTAATTTTTTTCCTCTTATCTATTTATTTCCATTGAATGTACCTCTAACCAGGGTCCATCCAGTATCTATCTATCATTCTATCTATCATCTATAAGTGTATTAATTTATCTATTTTATCTACTGGCCTATCTAACTATCAATCTTTTTTGTCTATCTATTTATATTGAATATTTAACATAATATAATCCCATGTATATTGTTATATCTGTTTTATATCTATTCATTTGTCTTTTTATCAATCCATCTATTCTATCTATGCAACTGCAAAAAAAACACTCAGAACATTACTGCTACGTCTACTAGATAGTTATGAAAATGAGGTTCCTAGCAGACACTTTGATCGGATTGTGAGAGCCCATCTGCCACTTACAAGACGACCTCTTTAGATGGGATCTTACTCTACAGTGACTCACCTTTGATTAAAGTGTGTGATAAGAACCTCATTTTCATAACTACATATAAAATAGGTCTAGCAGTGATGCTTTTAGTGCCGCTGTAATTCTTTGTGTTTCAATGTGTCTTACAGGAGTATGTAAATGTGACAGGGATGACCAAGTTTGTTGCAATGTGTATAATGGGGTATGAGAGAATCCATTGTTTCACATCTATCTATCTATCTATCTATCTATCTATCTATCTATCTCATATCTATCTATCTATCTATCTATCTCATATCTATCTATCTATCTATCTCATATCTATCTATCTATCTCATATCTATCTATCTATCTCATATCTATTATCTATCTATCTATCTATCTATCTATCTCATATCTATCTATCTATCTATCTATCTCATATTTATTATCTATCTATCTATCTATCTATCTATCTATCTATCTATCTCATATCTATCTATCTATCTATCCCATATCTATCTGATATCTATCTATCTCATATCTATCTATCTATCTATCTATCTATCTATCTATCTCATATCTATCTATCTATCTATCTCATATCTATCTCATATCTATCTATCTCATATGTTTCTATCTAATCCATCTATCTATCCACTAACTGAAAAAAAAATACCACATCCAGATGTTTGCGTGTAAATGATTACAGGTATGGTCTGATTACACCGGATCTTGTCACAAGAGGGCATAAAAGTGTTTCCCCACTACCCTATTAAAAGGCTCTCAGAGGCTACTTTTGGGTAGTGTGACTGCTAATCATTCCTCTACAATGCACTTGAAGACATTTTATCCAGGTGATAGACTTTGAAAGGGGGCCTCATTTTCCCCATGCCGATGCACAGTATTTCATGGGCATGGAAACAAGGGCTGTACAGTAAGAGAACATTTACACTGGCGCTTCTCTCCATGCTTTCTCTATTGCGCTAAAATTACTAAATATTACTATAATATAATATAACATTACTAAAAGTTTTTATTTAAATTTTTAACTTTTTGATGTACGTTTAGCATTCTGATTGTATTTGATATAATGAATATAGTAATAGAGTGATATAATGTATCAAGGACTTCTGTATCCACCTTGGCCTCTGGTGTACACATCACGTACCCAAAGGCCTCGTCTTAGTCTGTAGGAACTGCTAATTTTGCTAATTTTATGACCTAAAAGAGATTGAGATGATCTGAGCTGGATCTGAAAATGGAATTGATAATATGACATCTCTGCGCAGAGTATTTAAGAGTTCACATCATTTACTATTGACAGAAGTTTAATTAGAAAAGATAATGGGATTTCTGAGAGTTTCCCCTTATTTTTATATCCATTTTCTGTTTTATTAACCTGTCAGGGGAAATTACTTTTTGCTTAATTTAAAAGGCCTCAATATTTGCTTATCCTTCAAAAATACTGCCAGATAAATGAGCGATAGTGTAAATGCAGCTTTAATTGTAGCAACAAGAATGACATCGCCCTGACTAATGAGAGAGGACGACTCCGAGCTCCGACACAAGAGCTCCCTGAGGAATGGTCCCCTTATTAATAAAATAAAAACATGGCGGCTGCGAAAAAAATCCCATCTTCTCTATCTTGTATAAAATAGAACAAACTCACCTCATGTATACAGATTATTATTACTGCATTATAGGAGGTATATCATTGTACATACAGGACAGTATTATAGTACTTATATTCTTGTACATAGGAGTAGTATTATAGTAGTTATATTCTTGTACATAGGAGTAGTATTATAGTAGTTATATTCTTGTACATAGGAGGTAGTATTATAGTAGTTATATTCTTGTACATAGGAGTAGTATTATAGTAGTTATATTCTTGTACATAGGGGCAGTATTATAGTAGTTATATTCATGTACATAGGAGTAGTATTATAGTAGTTATATTCTTGTACATAGGAGCAGTATTATAGTAGTTATATTCTTGTACATAGGAGCAGTATTATAGTAGTTATATTCTTGTACATAGGGGCAGTATTATAGTAGTTATATTCTTGTACATAGGAGCAGTATTATAGTAGTTATATTCTTGTACATAGGAGCAGTATTATAGTAGTTATATTCTTGTACACAGGAGCAGTATTAAAGTAGTTATATTCTTGTACATAGGAGCAGTATTATAGTAATTATATTCTTGTACATAGGGGGCAGTATTATAGTAGTTATATTCTTGTACATTGGAGGCAGTATTATAGTAGTTATATTCTTGTACATAGGAGCAGTATTATAGTAGTTATATTCTTGTACATTGGAGGCAGTATTATAGTAGTTATATTCTTGTACATAGGAGGTAGTATTACAGTAGTTATATTCTTGTACATAGTAGTAGTATTATAGTAGTTATATTCTTGTACATAGGAGGTAGTATTATAGTAGTTATATTCTTGTACATTGGAGGCAGTATTATAGTAGTTATATTCTTGTACATAGGAGCAGTATTATAGTAGTTATATTCTTGTACATAGGAGCAGTATTATAGTAGTTATATTCTTGTACACAGGAGCAGTATTATAGTAGTTATATTCTTGTACATAGGAGCAGTATTATAGTAATTATATTCTTGTACATAGGGGGCAGTATTATAGTAGTTATATTCTTGTACATTGGAGGCAGTATTATAGTAGTTATATTCTTGTACATAGGAGCAGTATTATAGTAGTTATATTCTTGTACATTGGAGGCAGTATTATAGTAGTTATATTCTTGTACATAGGAGGTAGTATTACAGTAGTTATATTCTTGTACATAGTAGTAGTATTATAGTAGTTATATTCTTGTACATAGTAGTAGTATTATAATAGTTATATTCTTGTACATAGGGGCAGTATTATAGTAGTTATATTCATGTACATAGGAGTAGTATTATAGTAGTTATATTCTTGTACATAGGAGCAGTATTATAGTAGTTATATTCTTGTACATAGGAGCAGTATTATAGTAGTTATATTCTTGTACATAGGGGCAGTATTATAGTAGTTATATTCTTGTACATAGGAGCAGTATTATAGTAATTATATTCTTGTACATAGGGGCAGTATTATAGTAGTTATATTCATGTACATAGCAGCAGTATTATAGTAGTTATATTCTTGTACATAGGAGCAGTATTATAGTAGTTATATTCTTGTACATAGGAGGTAGTATTACAGTAGTTATATTCTTGTACATAGTAGTAGTATTATAGTAGTTATATTCTTGTACATAGGGAGCAGTATTATAGTAGTTATATTCTTGTACATAGGAGCAGTATTATAGTAGTTATATTCTTGTACATAGGAGTAGTATTATAGAAGTTATATTCTTGTACATAGGAGCAGTATTATAGTAGTTATATTCTTGTACATAGGAGTAGTATTATAGTAGTTATATTCTTGTACATAGGAGTAGTATTATAGAAGTTATATTCTTGTACATAGGAGCAGTATTATAGTAGTTATATTCTTGTACATAGGGAGCAGTATTATAGTAGTTATATTCTTGTACATAGGGGCAGTATTATAGTAGTTATATTCTTGTACATAGGAGCAGTATTATAGTAATTATATTCTTGTACATAGGGGCAGTATTATAGTAGTTATATTCATGTACATAGCAGCAGTATTATAGTAGTTATATTCTTGTACATAGGAGCAGTATTATAGTAGTTATATTCTTGTACATAGGAGGTAGTATTACAGTAGTTATATTCTTGTACATAGTAGTAGTATTATAGTAGTTATATTCTTGTACATAGGGAGCAGTATTATAGTAGTTATATTCTTGTACATAGGAGCAGTATTATAGTAGTTATATTCTTGTACATAGGAGTAGTATTATAGAAGTTATATTCTTGTACATAGGAGCAGTATTATAGTAGTTATATTCTTGTACATAGGAGTAGTATTATAGTAGTTATATTCTTGTACATAGGAGTAGTATTATAGAAGTTATATTCTTGTACATAGGAGCAGTATTATAGTAGTTATATTCTTGTACATAGGGAGCAGTATTATAGTAGTTATATTCTTGTACATAGGAGGCAGTATTATAGTAGTTATATTCTTGTACATAGGAGGTAGTATTATAGTAGTTATATTCTTGTACATAGGAGCAGTATTATAGTAGTTATATTCTTGTACATAGGAGTAGTATTATAGTAGTTATATTCTTGTACATACGAGCAGTATTATAGTAGTTATATTCTTGTACATAGGAGCAGTATTATAGTAGTTATATTCTTGTACATAGTAGTATTATAGTAGTTATATTCTTGTACATAGTAGTAGTATTATAGTAGTTATATTCTTGTACATAGGAGCAGTATTATAGTAGTTATATTCTTGTACATAGGGGCAGTATTATAGTAGTTATATTCTTGTACATAGGAGCAGTATTATAGTAGTTATATTCTTGTACATAGGAGCAGTATTATAGTAGTTATATTCTTGTACATAGGAGCAGTATTATAGTAGTTATATTCTTGTACATAGGAGCAGTATTATAGTAGTTATATTCTTCTACATAGGGGGCAGTATTATAGTAGTTATATTCTTGTACATAGGAGTAGTATTATAGTAGTTATATTCTTGTACATAGGGGGCAGTATTATAGTAGTTATATTCTTGTACATAGGAGTAGTATTATAGTAGTTATATTCTTGTACACAGGAGCAGTATTATAGTAGTTATATTCTTGTACATAGGAGGTAGTATTATAGTTGTTATATTCTTGTACATAGGAGGTAGTATTATAGTAGTTATATTCTTGTACATAGGAGCAGAATTATAGTAGTTATATTCTTGTACACAGGAGCAGTATTATAGTAGTTATATTCTTGTACATAGGGGGTAGTATTATAGTAGTTATATTCTTGTACATAGGGGCAGTATTATAGTAGTTATATTCTTGTACATAGGAGCAGTATTATAGTAGTTATATTCTTGTACATAGGAGGTAGTATTATAGTAGTTATATTATTGTACATAGGAGCAGTATTATAGTAGTTATATTCTTGTACATAGGGGCAGTATTATAGTAGTTATATTCTTGTACATAGGGGCAGTATTATAGTAGTTATATTATTGTACATAGGAGCAGTATTATAGTAGTTATATTCTTGTACATAGGAGTAGTATTATAGTAGTTATATTCTTGTACATAGGGGGGCAGTATTATAGTAGTTATATTCTTGTACATAGGAGTAGTATTATAGTAGTTATATTCTTGTACACAGGAGCAGTATTATAGTAGTTATATTCTTGTACATAGGGGGCAGTATTATAGTAGTTATATTCTTGCACATAGGAGTAGTATTATAGTAGTTATATTCTTGTACACAGGAGCAGTATTATAGTAGTTATATTCTTGTACATAGGAGGTAGTATTATAGTTGTTATATTCTTGTACATAGGAGGAAGTATTATAGTAGTTATATTCTTGTACATAGGAGCAGAATTATAGTAGTTATATTCTTGTACACAGGAGCAGTATTATAGTAGTTATATTCTTGTACATAGGGGGTAGTATTATAGTAGTTATATTCTTGTACATAGGGGCAGTATTATAGTAGTTATATTCTTGTACATAGGAGCAGTATTATAGTAGTTATATTCTTGTACATAGGAGGTAGTATTATAGTAGTTATATTATTGTACATAGGAGCAGTATTATAGTAGTTATATTCTTGTACATAGGAGCAGTATTATAGTAGTTATATTCTTGTACATAGGGGGCAGTATTATAGTAGTTATATTCTTGTACATAGGGGCAGTATTATAGTAGTTATATTATTGTACATAGGAGCAGTATTATAGTAGTTATATTCTTGTACATAGGTGTAGTATTATAGTAGTTATATTCTTGTACATAGGAGCAGTATTATAGTAGTTATATTCTTGTACATAGGTGTAGTATTATAGTAGTTATATTCTTGTACATAGGGGCAGTATTATAGTAGTTATATTCTTGTACATAGGAGCAGTATTATAGTAGTTATATTCTTGTACATAGGAGTAGTATTATAGTAGTTATATTCTTGTACATAGGAGCAGTATTATAGTAGTTATATTCTTGTACAGAGGAGCAGTATTATAGTAGTTATATTCTTGTACATAGGAGCAGTATTATAGTAGTTATATTCTTGTACATAGGGGCAGTATTATAGTAGTTATATTCTTGTACATAGGAGTAGTATTATAGTAGTTATATTCTTGTACATAGGAGCAGTATTATAGTAGTTATAGTCTTGTACATAGGAGCAGTAATATAGTAGTTATATTCTTGCACATAGGAGTAGTATTATAGTAGTTATATTCTTGTACATAGGGGGTAGTATTATAGTAGTTATATTCTTGTACATAGGGGCAGTATTATAGTAGTTATATTCTTGTACATAGGAGTACTATTATAGTAGTTATATTCTTGTACATAGGAGCAGTATTATAGTAGTTATATTCTTGTACATAGGGGCAGTATTATAGTAGTTATATTCTTGTACATAGGAGCAGTATTATAGTAGTTATATTCTTGTACATAGGAGCAGTATTATAGTAGTTATATTCTTGTACATAGGAGCAGTATTATAGTAGTTATATTCTTGTACATAGGAGCAGTATTATAGTAGTTATATTCTTGTACATAGGGGGTAGTATTATAGTAGTTATATTCTTGTACATAGGAGTCAGTATTATAGTAGTTATATTCTTGTACATAGGGGTAGTATTATAGTAGTTATATTCTTGTACATAGAGGGCAGTATTATAGTAGTTATATTCTTGTACATAGGAGCAGTATTATAGTGGTTATATTCTTGTACATAGGAGCAGTATTATAGTAGTTATATTCTTGTACATAGGGGGTAGTATTATAGTAGTTATATTCTTGTACATAGGAGGCAGTATTATAGTAGTTATATTCTTGTACATAGGGGTAGTATTATAGTAGTTATATTCTTGTACATAGAGGGCAGTATTATAGTAGTTATAGTCTTGTACATAGGAACAGTATTATAGTAGTTATATTCTTGTACATAGGAGCAGTATTATAGTAGTTATATTCTTGTACATAGGAGCAGTATTATAGTAGTTATATTCTTGTACATAGGAGTAGTATTATAGTAGTTATATTCTTGTACATTGGGGCAGTATTATAGTAGTTATATTCTTGTACATAGAGGGCAGTATTATAGTAGTTATATTCTTGTACATAGGAGCAGTATTATAGTGGTTATATTCTTGTACATAGGAGCAGTATTATAGTAGTTATATTCTTGTACATAGGGGGTAGTATTATAGTAGTTATATTCTTGTACATAGGAGACAGTATTATAGTAGTTATATTCTTGTACATAGGGGTAGTATTATAGTAGTTATATTCTTGTACATAGAGGGCAGTATTATAAGTATTTTTTTTTTTTAAAAAAGGAAAATTTTTTTTTTTTTTTTTTTTTTTTAAATAGGAGCAGTATTTTAGTTTTTATATTTTTGTACATAGGAGCAGTATTATAGTAGTTATTTTCTTGTACATAGATGGCAGTATTTTGTTATTTATATTCTTGGCTATAATCCTTTATACAATATTGGTAATACAGCCCCATTTCACTGATGTTACTGACCCACTCTATTTTCCATCAGGTTTGGGCACTTTATAGTCATTATTGTGTTCTTAGCTCTCAGACCTTCTCTAGTGTTTATATAACCTGTTATATTATGATTTCTAGTAATAGTCTCCATATAATTCTATATTGTAATTTCATCATTTCAGCCAGCAGGGGTTACTTTGTGTGTCTTCATTGTACTGTTCTTATGAGCTTACTATCTAATTTCCCTCTTCCCGTCCTGATCACACTGCTCTCACTTTCTCAGTCACTTAATCTCCTGACAGTACTGGCAGCCTCGGCGCCTCCTTTACCTTCCGCTGTGAGTCTGATGGCTGCTCGGCTTGAAGCCTCTCATAGCTTTAATACTTTTCTAGCTGAACAAACTGCTGTGGATCCGACTGTTTAATTAGACGTTAAAGTACAACAAAGACGCCTGTTTAATGACTTAAAGGAAAAATGAGCCGCCAACCGAGGACGCGGAAAACAACTGCACAGATTACCCGGGAACACTGATTAGTGAAATGCGCTCGGTTTGTTGGAATTGCTTCCGTTAAATATTGTCATATAGATTTGCTGAACATGAAATTGTACACAATCCCTCATTAAAACCGTAATCACTTCCAATTTTCCACAGTTGCGGTTGTAGTAGGTGTTACTAAAGGACGGTATATTTTATAATGTCATCCACTTCCTATTAGTAGAAAGGTCTGCCTGCCTCGATACCTGCAATGTGTTGACTATTGGATATGTTTAACTTTTGGACATCTATACCTTTTATGTCTGTGTTCTATCCCTGGGGGGTCGGTGGTAGTTCCACACCTGGTTTTAATAGTACCCTAGTACTTTTCAGATAATCTACTGATGGGCTCAGGCGCAATGATTTTCTACAAAGGTCCTGTAAAAGTCAGCCCCATATGTTGGTAACTTGGGTACCACTGGCCCCCAATGTCTACTACTGATATGATAATGGGTCCTTTTACCCAGAATCCCCATTGCAACAATTCAGGAAAAAGATTAAGGGAAAGGATAAAATTTTGTGACTGTTACTGCAAACTGCCCCCAACTTCTTCACTAACCTTGCGGTCCTGGAAGTTGGAAGTCTTTGATGTTGGAGCATTTCAGGCGACATCTAACAGGAGGCCAGAAGAGGTTGGAAGATGACCAAAGAGGAGCACAAGGAGCCAAAGAGAGAAAAGGCGAGTATCAGGGTTCATTGTATTTTTTGCACCTCCCCTGGGCCTCCAAATATTAAACATTGGGGTATAAAGAGTATAGCAGTGATTTGTGTGTTGGAAACAACAAAAATTTTTGGTCCTACCAAACCCAAAACTTTTGGAAAATTTGTATTGAACCCAGTTTGTTAGAAACCGGTTTGCTCATCTGTAGTTGATATGTGCTTCATATTATTGCACCTATGACTATCTGGCTGTTACGTAGTTTGGCCCCTTTGTAAGTCCTGGGGGTATCTGAGTGCTGGGAGACACTATCAGTACCAGGGAAAGGCCACTGAAATAGGAGAAGTCCAGTTCTGACATCTAGTGTCCATGTAGACCTCCAGGGATATCAGATATTAACCCTTAAAGGGGTTATCCGGTTTCTAACATTGATGGCCTATCCTTAGGATAGGCCATCAATATTAGATCTGTGGAGGTCGGACACCCGGGACCCCCAGTGATCACCAGTACCCAAACAGTGCAAGCTGTAGCGGCGAGTGTAGGTACTGCAGCGTGGACCCATTGAAATCTATGCGGCAGCGCTGCAGTACCTACACTCGCCACTACAGTGAGTTTGGCGAGTGAGCAGCGCAGCTCGCGGTATGTAAACAATAGCCCAAATTGCATTGTGTCGGTCCCCGTGACCTGCCGGGGTTCTGAGTGATCTGATATTGATCTGAGGATAGGCCATCAATGTTAGAAACTGGATAACCCCTTTAACCCTTCCAGACCACCATGGCAATGGATATGACTATTAACCCTTTTCCTTACGCTCTGTCATTCTAGATCCCCATTATAGGAATGCTATCACTTGCCTCTACACCACCCTGTCTAGAAATATGTGATATAATCTAATCAGTATAATCTGGGGAGCTTTTCCGTCTCTGTTGTGGACAGAGACAACTCCTCTGCCTTTGCCCCTGTAAGGGTCTACTTCAGCCCGTCCTTCTGATGATCTCCCTCTCCATTAGGCTGATGACTTACGGCCATTACTAAGCTTTCGACCCTCTCACAAAAGCTAATTGAATACATAAAGAAAAGCAACAAAACGTAAAATGATCCGCTAATGATGAAAGTAAATAATGTCCTGACCCGAAGGTCTGTAAATAATATCATTCACCACCAATTTTCACCACTGGTTGGAAGCCAACGCTACGATGAGCCAATGGACGTCTAAGAGCGCTGCCTTTATTGCCGACATCCATTCCGCCTGCTGACAGGCAATCTCTATATTGCAAATGAAACTGGACTCTCCACATCTTGGATATTTGCAGACGATGTCCATCTACTTCCTATACGTGAAATGTTAATTGCCCCATAGATAATATTTATCACGAAAGTAAAGGCCAGAGTACATTGTGCGCTGACATCCAGCGTTATGTCATCTAATAAATGAAAGCAGAAGAGAATTATATGTAGAGGTCACAGCCAACTCCGCCATTTACCTGACGTATTACAGCTCCCTGTATCACGCTATATATAGGAATCAGTTACCTTCATGGTTTTTTGTTTTTGAAGTACTTGACAGTATTTTAACCACTTAAGGACTGTGACATCCATCTTGTATGGACGGTTGAGTGGCCCATTGTCAGTGAAGGATGGACACCATAAGAGGAGACAGAAGGGCCACTATTGGACCTGCCGATCACTTAATCACTGGGTGCTTCTCCCCTTCTGGTTGTGATCAATGTCACCATGGGGGGGGGCTGTTTTCTACTGTTCCTGTTTAGAACATGTGATATCCCCTATAATTCCACCATAATCCGTGTTACTATCACTGCATGGACAGGACAGATTCAATAATAACTAAGGCTTCGGTCACACCAGCGCTCGGTTTCCGTTCAGGGATTCTGTCCCCTATTCCACTTAAAAAAATGCAAGCAGGACTTATCTCTCCACACTTTTCAGGCAGAAACCGGGCGAAAAACTGACGAACCCCATTATAGTCTATGGGGTCTGTGGGTTTCTGCGGGTAGCCGCTTTTTAAGCAGATTGGGTTTCCGTTTTTGGGTCCCCAAGTGGACCTAAAGAACGGAAAACCCGAGCACAGGTGTGAACCTAGCGTAATAGGTTATTTGTGACTCAAAATATAGGTAGGGATGAGCGAAGCGGTTTGTTATGAATTTCACAAAAATTTCAGGTTCAGCCAACCCTGAAATTTTGGGGTTCACCACCCACAAACCATTATTATTTGTCGGGGTCTCTTCAGACCCCAGAGTATAATAAGTGGAGGTCCAGGGGAGGTGCGGACACATGATAAACACTGATACTTACCTTCCACCACCTCCCCTGGGCTCCCTAGTGGCGTAACTCATCGGGGTCCAATTCCAGCCTATTCTGGCCTCCCGATGTCACATTGCTGTGATTGGGCCTCATCAATGACCCAAGCCCATGATATCTGCTAGGAGGTGGGAAGAGGCCAGATAAGGACCCCAATGGAGCACCAGAAGCTGCAAGGGAGCCCAGGAGTGGTTAAGGAAGGTGAGTATAAGTGTTTCATCTCCGCAAATCCCTTTGACCTCCACTTATTATATTCTGAGGCCTGAAGAGTATAATAGTGATTCATGGGTGGCGACCCCAAAAGTTTCCACCTTTTGGAAAATTGTGACAAATCTGGATCTTTCTGAACCAGTTCACTCGTCTCTACTTGTATTAACTTGCAGATGAAATTGCAACCACATTTACTGTCATTAGCTCCAGGCAGCGCTTCCGCGATCCGTGGCCCTGCAGCATGTGTCGTGGGCAAAATTGGACTCCAGTCTAAAGTTTATTTCGAAGAAGTTTTGGACTGGTTTTCCATCGAGAGCTCATCCTTACATGTAGATGAAACTTTCACGTCTATGTGACGTCACTAATGACCGGTTATTAGCTGACTCACTGCTGAGGCTTATGGTTCTTTCTTTACCCCATTGTATCCTCCACTCAGATACATTGTACATGTTATTAGTCATAACGGTGCCCCATAAAAACCCTACACTACATTACGCTGTTATACAATCTCTATTTCGGAGGGATAGCTGGAGGCTATTGATGTGAGGTTACGTAGACGGTATCATTAAATATCACCGCTGTAAATTATATATTATTTACAAGCCATTAAGATTTTATGATAGTTGGATATTTGTTATCAAAGCCGCGGAGTAAAGAATATTCACCAGGCATTGTAGTTTATTATAAAAGATCAATGGACAGAGCTGGACAACAAAAAACAGTCCTCACAGCTGTACAGAAACTGGTGACGTCATATCAAGGTAGAAAGCAAACTCTACCACGCCTTATTAGATATTTCTAGAACAATTCAGTGACCCCAATCCAGTTGCCATATTGCATATAGAAATGTGATCAATCGTAGATGGTTCTACCATGGCTATAAACCCAACTGGTTAAACAGGAAACTCGTAAAGTAAATGACCCCCTTTCATCATCATTACCAAATCCTGAAATTCTGCTCTGGTTAACTTCTTCATACATCCCTCAACAATGAGACGACATCACCAAGAAGGAAGAGTCTTGGAGTTTTGGAGATCCCTGGATGGATAGGCATGATATGATATGCAAATGATGGAAACAAAATATTCAGCACATCTGGATGTATTCAGTATGGAGTATGAGCGCCCCCCACAGGAATCCCCGCACTTATACATATTGGCATGTTATCAAGGAGGTTATTAATGGTTGTCTCAAGAATTTTCTGCCGCGCTGAATGCACTTGAGGGTGCAAATCATCACAATTGGCCCCTGGCAGCTCCTTTGCTAGCCACCATCTCTCTTGGCGACACCAGCTCACGGCTACATTGTGACAAGTGGTCGTCCTATTGGGACCTCTTTAACAAGGTTTGCCATCCTACCGCTATATCATATCATAGACTCAGTTCTGCTACATCCGGACAGGTATAATTTGCACCTGATCACTCATATTACGTGCACAATAACTTGCATTCATATATTATACCCAAGGTATCGTAAAAATAAATCTCTCCGTCAGCTCCAAACATGCCGCGATGATTACCGGCAATGGAGACTGCCACCAGGTTTCGGACTCAATTATCCAAGCTTTCAATTTAATAGATATTAATTTTCCTGCAGCTTTTCTGTAATTAGATCAATAGTATAACCATAAACATCGGCGTTTTATCTTCCTGCTGTCACCAGATGAGGACTGGGCAGGTTATTGCCTCAATCAGGGCTATGGAGAACATTGTCCTCCGGAGAGTCGCCCAATAAAAGATCAGCGAGATGTGATTTATGGGGGTCCTGGAGGATCTCGCTTCTGGCGAGGAGCCCTATGCATTTAGATAATACATCTCCAATGGTCCAGCCAACATTATCCTATGTAGATGAGATCCTCCCCCTTGTCATAACCATCATCCTGCCTGACAGAACGTTTTTCATGAGTGAAGGGCTGAAGCTAATGGCGCGGCGGGGCTTGGAGGCGAACCAGGAGAAATTAGGAGAGTGATGCAAAGAATTAAAACGTCACCAGACTCGAGACAATCGTAAATTATCTCCTGTTGTTCAATGTTATCTAGTGCTTAACCTACGCTCAAAGTATCGCCATATTGTTATATTATACCGACATACAGTATTGTGCTATAACTTAGGCTATGGACACTTTATTCTGTGTATGTAGAATACAAAATGAAGCGACTTTCTTAATAATCTTAATTAGAAATTTTGTACCATTTTGTGTACAGCTCCTAAGTAAACTATAGGTCTCCATGGTAACAGACTACAAACAAACCTGATGTAGTCTGATCCTCCGGTCATAATTCTGTCTGTTCATTACTTCTTCCTAATGTACATTTGATAAGTTGTGAAGAGAAAAGGGACAGCTAGAAAAAGAAATCTGCAAGATTGGACAACACAGTCTGAACAGAAGTTTTGAAATCAAGATGATTGATGATTGATCTTTTGCAAATTTTTTTTTTTCTTTTTTTAGATGCATTGATTAAAAATAATGGGGAAATTTATTAAGACCCATTTTCTACACTGGTCTTAAAAAGAGGCCCCATTGGTGCAAGGTGCCTCAATAAATTATCCGACTCCCGCACTCCGGAATGTAAATCTACACTAGTCAGGAAATGGTGGAGATTTCCTATGTAACTCATGTCAGTTTTCTGGTGTGAGTTATAATAAATATGCCGGGCTGAGATGTCCCGTCCTCAGCCTGCCCCAATTTCTGCCCCTGTCTGCCCACATTCATGAAAAGTGGCAAACAAGGTGCAGAAAGGGGATGTGGAACATCTTCAGCTCAAGAAAGGGCCATGCGCCAAACCTGCTCCACACCAGAGATCCGATGAGTTAGTAAGTTCTCCCAATGATTGCAAAAGTGTTCATACCCTTTAAAAATACACAGTGCACGATGTAGGGCAGGAAGTAGACAGTGGTCGGAGGGATTGTGTGTGCACATTTGCCTTCTAGGTTGACTACCCCATTCGTGACTTTTATATCAATACAGCACCCTGTGGATCAACCCGGTGCAAACCGAGGGGCAAGTGCAAATCCCCATTCTGTATGACAGGGACCCCAGAGTATAAGAGTGATTTTTGGATGGCAAACCCCCAAATTTTCCAAACCCCCAATCCTGAAAATTTAGCAAAATTATAAACTAATTCAGCCCATTATGAACCGGCTCACTCCTCTCTACACAACACCTTACAAGACTTTGCATTCATTCAAGGTCAAGAGCTGGAAATCTGTAAGAAAAGGAGGAAATGAGGAAAAAAAAAAAAAAAGTACAATCTTCAGGATAAATAATCCACAGGACTGAAGTCACCTCCGAGAAGCAGATAAGTTATAGGCGGCCATATATAACGTCAGACACTTTCATTCCAGGTGACTCATCTTCAGCTTATTAGGTTAGCCGCACAGAACCCATGAAATATCGGGGAGATTATATATTGTTTTAGGAGACGGGGGACAAAAGGAGCATAAATCTTACATCAGTCAGTGATATAAGCAGCAATTCACACTAGGACTCAATGTCCATCAGCATGGCGAATGTCACATTTATTGTAGTTTAGGGGTTTATGTCACTTTTCTCTATCCTTGGCACAGGACAGTGATAAACTGACACTCGGGGTACAGGGTAATGACAGGCTGACACTCGGGGTACAGGATAATGACAGGCTGACACTCGGGGTACAGGATAATGACAGGCTGACACACGGGGTACAGGATAATGACAGGCTGACACTCGGGGTACAGGATAATGACAGGCTGACACTGGGGGTACAGGATAATGACAGGCTGACACACGGGGTACAGGATAATGACAGGCTGACACTCGGGGTACAGGATAATGACAGGCTGACACTCGGGGTACAGGATAATGACAGGCTGACACTTGGGGTACAGGATAATGACAGGCTGACACTGGGGGTACAGGATAATGACAGGCTGACACTGGGGGTACGGGATAATGACAGGCTGACACTTGGGGTACAGGATAATGACAGGCTGACACTTGGGGTACAGGATAATGACAGGCTGACACTGGGGGTACGGGATAATGACAGGCTGACACTCGGGGTACAGGATAATGACAGGCTGACACTTGGGGTACAGGATAATGACAGGCTGACACTTGGGGTACAGGATAATGACAGGCTGACACTTGGGGTACAGGATAATGACAGGCTGACACTCGGGGTACAGGATAATGGCAGGCTGACACTTGGGGTACAGGATAATGACAGGCTGACACTTGGGGTACAGGATAATGACAGGCTGACACTTGGGGTACAGGATAATGACAGGCTGACACTTGGGGTACAGGATAATGACAGGCTGACACTTGGGGTGTAGGGCAGTGACACGCTGATACTTGGGGTACAGGATAATGACAGGCTGACACTTGGGGTACAGGATAATGACAGGCTGACACTCGGGGTACAGGATAATGACAGGCTGACACTTGGGGCACAGGATAATGACAGGCTGACACTTGGGGTACAGGGTAATGACAGGCTGACACTTGGGGTACAGGATAATGACAGGCTGACACTTGGGGTACAGGATAATGACAGGCTGACACTTGGGGTACAGGATAATGACAGGCTGACACTTGGGGTGTAGGGCAGTGACACGCTGATACTTGGGGTACAGGGTAATGACAGGCTGACACTTGGGGTACAGGATAATGACAGGCTGACACTTGGGGTATAGGATAATGACAGGCTGACACTGGGGGTACAGGATAATGACAGGCTGACACTTGGGGTACGGGATAATGACATGCTGACACTTGGGGTACAGGGTAATGACAGGCTGACACTTGGGGTACAGGGTAATGACAGGCTGACACTGGGGGTACAGGATAATGACAGGCTGACACACGGGGTACAGGATAATGACAGGCTGACACTTGGGGTACAGGGTAATGACAGGCTGACACTTGGGGTACAGGGTAATGACAGGCTGACACTTGGGGTACAGGACAATGACATGCTGACACTCGGGGTGCAGGGCAGTGACACGCTGATACTTGGGGTACAGGATAATGACAGGCTGACACTTGGGGTACAGGACAGTGACATATGAACAGGCCTCCGCCCTTCAGCCTCCGGTTCAGGTATACAGCTTATATACTGCGGCTGGGCCAGGTTAGAACAATGGCGGCCTCTCCTCCCGCTGGCCCGGTGAGTTATGTCAGGTAGGTAGCGCAGCCGCTGAGAACATCATGAATCAGAGTTGTGGCTGCGCTCAGGACTGGGGCCGGAGCAGGGGGAGGATATTTATCAGCCTCCAGAGGTAATTTTATAAAGCGTGATGAATTGGACCCGGCAGCTAAAATATATTCACCCATTGTATCCGCCAGCCACGGACTGTGCCGCTAATACATAGTGATATAAATGGGGATATTCCGGGGGCGGCCACACAGTGATGGATATTGGCCGGCACATGGAATATACTCTTATTCCTATAAATATTAACATCTACTCTGCAGAACATCATCTCACGAGTGACACCAGGAGGATTTATTATATCCCAGACACACAATTATTATTACTAACAAGCTACGTCCTCCTCCTCACATCATCTGGAACTCTCGATCTCTAACCTCTCATAATATCGGCACACTCCTATCCTGAAATACTCTGTGCTGCTGGAATACCCTGCTGAGAAACATGAAAAGAATTCAATTTTTATGCTAGCCAATAGATCGGACACCATAGACTGGCTCTACCTGTTTTCTGTAGCTCATTGGTCAGCCTTACTGTACAGACTGAGACAGAGTCATCTCATTATCATTAGCAGGTAAGGTCATCAGAGTCATCTCATTATCATTACTGGGTGAGGGTAGCAGAATAATCCTGCTATAATGAGAGGACAAAGGTCAGCAGAGTCATCTCATTATTATGAGTAGGTAGTGTCAGCAGAGTTATCTTATTATGACAAGATAAGGTCAGCAGAGTCATCTTATATTGAGAGGATGAAGTCAGTGGAGTCATCTCATTATCATTAATGAGTAAGGTCAGCAGAGTCATCTTAATAATCAATGAAGGACAAAAGTCAGCAGAAACATCTCATTATCATTAGTGGGTGGAGTCATCTAATCATCATGAGATTATATGGTCAGCATAGTTATCTTATTATTATTAGTGAGTAGGTTCAGAAGAGTTATCGTTAGGAGGAGGGATCGCCAGAGTCATTTCTTTATCGTAAGTAAACAAGGTCAGGAAATTCATTTCAAGATTATTAGTAGGTGGGGTCAGCAGAGTCATCCTCATTGGAGGGAGGAGTCAGCAGAACATTCTTATTATCATTAGTGGACAAAGTCAGCAGAGTCATCTGACTATGATTAAAGGATTAGGACAACAGAGTGTTCTCATTATTAGCTGACATGATCAGCAGAATCATCATTATCATAAGAGAACAGAATCGGCATAGTCATTCAATTAGCATTGGTGGGTGGGTTAAACATATTCCCTGTTTATTATTAAAGGGATGTGTCAGCAGAGGTTTGGGTCAGCAGAGTCACCTCATTATCCTAAGTGGACAAGATCAGAGTCATATCATTAGTGGATGGGATAAACATATTTACCTTATTGTCATTAAATAGCTTGGTCAGCAAAGTCATCTCATTATCACCAGAGGAAAGGGTCAGCGGAGTCATCTCATAATAATTGACAGAAAGTAATCTTATTAACATTAGAGGAAGGTGTCAAAAGACTTTTCTTTATCATTAGTGGGAGGTGTCAGCAGAGTCATCTCACTATGATTAGAGGAAGTGGATATTACAGTCATCTTATTGTTATTATTAGCGGGCAGGCCATTTCAGGTCAGAAGAGCCATCTTATTAACATTAGGGTAATTTGATTTTCATAACAGATGACAGCTGTATTGTACTGATAGAGGTCTAGATAAGGCGAGGTTAACACAAATAAAGTTCTGTATGGCGACTTGTGTTGCCTCTAAAATCACCGTGTATCCTCGGCCATATACAGGGTAGATAAGGTTAAGGCATAAGCGGGCCCACTGTAACTCTGTCACCCAAGGGCCCACATAAAGCTGGAGCTGGCCCTGACCATATTGCCCAAAAGAGGGGCAAAGATAGTGGAGTGATACATGATTGAAGGAGCAGACTACACGGGGTTTGTTTGTAGTCTGTTACCATGGAGATTTGTACAGGCTCTATGCATAGAAGATACTTGAATATTTTGGTTCACATTTTTATTTTACATACCTTAAAGTAATTTTAAAAACTGCAAAAGTTTACGTGCCCTTTATTATTCTGAAAAATGTTCCTCCTTTTGCATTTTTATTAGACTAAACCCCATTTTCCATGCAGTGCAGAGTAGTCAGCTGCATCTCTCGTGTCTCTCATGTCCCGGCTCTCAGGGCCGTTGTTATGTCTTACACAGCACAGAACAAAAGCCCCTCTGCGTCATAAACAAAACAGTGGCCTATCCGGGTATCATGTACTTAATGTGGATTTCAACAAATGCGAGGTCTGGCAGGCTGACAAAAGCGCAGAGCTGTCACTTACTCCAGGCAGAGCGGGGAGCGCTCCAAGTGCCTGAGCCGTAATGAAAGCAGCGAGGGATGTCTACATGTCATCAATCACCCGTCCTGCGCAGGTAAAGTGCCTTTTAATCAAATCATAGTGCATTAAATAAAGGTTTTGCAGGAAAATATGAAGGGGGGGGGCAATAAACCAGATGCCATTGGGAGCACAGGCGCCCTGATTAAAGGGGAGCTCCAGCCTTGAGCCACATTATTATACATTTTCTCATACAGCGATTCCATTAACCCATTAACTATATACAGTCATATGAAAAAGTTTGGGCACCCCTATTAATCTTAATCATTTTTAGTTCTAAATATTTGGGTGTTTGCAACAGCCATTTCAATTTGATATATCTAATAACTGATGGACACAGTAATATTTCAGGATTGAAATGAGGTTTATTGTACTAACAGAAAATGTGCAATATGCATTAAACCAAAATTTGACCGGTGCAAAAATTTGGGTACCCTTATCATTTTATTGATTTGAATACTCCTAACTACTTTTTACTGACTTACTGAAGCACAAAATTGGTTTTGTAACCTCACTGAGCTTTGAACTTCATAGCCAGGTGTATCCAATCATGAGAAAAGGTATTTAAGGTGGCCAATTGCAAGTTGTTCTCCTATTTGAATCTCCTCTGAAGAGTGGCATCATGGGCTCCTCAAAACAACTCTCAAATGATCTGAAAACAAAGATTGTTCAACATAGTTGTTCAGGGGAAGGATACAAAAAGTTGTCTCAGAGATTTAACCTGTCAGTTTCCACTGTGAGGAACATAGTAAGGAAATGGAAGACCACAGGGACAGTTCTTGTTAAGCCCAGAAGTGGCAGGCCAAGAAAAATATCAGAAAGGTAGAGAAGAAGAATGGTGAGAACAGTCAAGGACAATCCACAGACCACCTCCAAAGAGCTGCAGCATCATCTTGCTGCAGATGGTGTCACTGTGCATCGGTCAACAATACAGCACACTTTGCACAAGGAGAAGCTGTATGGGAGAGTGATGCGAAAGAAGCCATTTCTGAAAGCACGCCACAAACAGAGTCGCCTGAGGTATGCAAAAGCACATTTGGACAAGCCAGCTTCATTTTGGAAGAAGGTCCTGTGGACTGATGAAACAAAGATTGAGTTGTTTGGTCATACAAAAAGGCGTTATGCATGGCGTCCAAAAAACACAGCATTCCAAGAAAAACACTTGCTACCCACTGTAAAATTTGGTGGAGGTTCCATCATGCTTTGGGGCTGTGTGGCCAATGCCGGCACCGGGAATCTTGTTAAAGTTGAGTGTCGCATGGATTCAACTCAGTATCAGCAGATTCTTGAGAATAATGTACAAGAATCAGTGACGAATTTGAAGTTACGCCGGGGATGGATATTTCAGCAAGACAATGATCCAAATCTACTCAGGCATTCATGCAGAGGAACAATTACAATGTTCTGGAATGGCCATCCCAGTCCCCAGACCTGAATATCATTGAACATCTGTGGGATAATTTGAAGCGGGCTGTCCATGCTCGGCGACCATCAAACTTAACTGAACTGGAATTGTTTTGTAAAGAGGAATGGTCAAAAATACCTTCATCCAGGATCCAGGAACTGATTAAAAGCTACAGGAAGCGACTAGAGGCTGTTATTTTTGCAAAAGGAGGATCTACTAAATATTAATGTCACTTTTCTGTTGAGGTGCCCATACTTTTGCACCGGTCAAATTTTGGTTTAATGCATATTGCACATTTTCTGTTAGTACAATAAACCTCATTTCAATCCTGAAATATTACTGTGTCCATCATTTATTAGATATATCAAATTGAAATGGCTGTTGCAAACACCCAAATATTTAGAACTAAAAATGATTAAGATTAATAGGGGTGCCCAAAATTTTTCATATGACTGTATATCCAGGCGGGCGGCACCTAACTCTGCAAGGACGTTCCTGAGGAGAAGGCTGAGACAGTGTGTACACAGCCATAGGAGCAAACAGGGGCCAAGAGCTGTATGAGCTTCTGGGTCCTAGTGCACCCTACTGTCCGGGTTAGGAGGCTGCATTCCTCATGTAACTGGGGCTAATATATAAGCCCCAGGGCAAATCAGGACAAAAAAGTAATGTTAAATGCCCCATAAGGTTATGTTCACTTCCACCTAAGATTCCTCTCCAATTTCTGCACCTTCCGCTGTAGCGTTAAGATGAATAAGCCTAATCAGTGGAGTGACACAAGGGATATTATTATTATTATTAGCCCACTAGACACCAGGGATATTATTATTAGCCTACTAGACACCAGGGATATTATTATTAGCCCACTAGACACCAGGGAGATTATTATTAGTCCACTAGACACCAGGGAGATTATTATTAGTCCACTAGACACCAGGGATATTATTATTAGTCCACTAGACACCAGGGATATTATTATTAGCCCACTAGACACCAGAGATATTATTATTAGCCAACTAGACACCAGGGATATTATTATTATTAGTCCACTAGACACCAGGGAGATTATTATTAGTCCACTAGACACCAGGGATATTATTATTAGTCCACTAGACACCAGGGATATTATTATTAGCCCACTAGACACCAGAGATATTATTATTAGCCAACTAGACACCAGGGATATTATTATTAGCCCACTAGACACCAGGGAGATTATTATTAGCCCACTAGACACCAGGGATATTATTATTGGTCCACTAGACACCAGGGATATTATTATTAGCCCACTAGACACCAGGATATTATTATTAGCCCACTAGACACCAGGGATATTATTATTAGCCCACTAGACACCAGGATATTATTATTAGCCCACTAGACACCAGGGATATTATTATTAGCCCACTAGACACCAGGGATATTATTATTGGTCCACTAGACACCAGGGATATTATTATTAACCCACTAGACACCATGGAGATTATTATTAGCCAACTAGACACCAGGATATTATTATTGGTCCACTAGACACCAGGATATTATTATTATTAGCCCACTAGACACCAGGGATATTATTATTAGCCCACTAGACACTAGGATATTATTATTAGTCCACTAGACACCAGGGATATTATTATTAGTCCACTAGACACCAGGATATTATTATTAGCCCACTAGACACCAGGGATATTATTATTAGCCCACTAGACACCAGGGATATTATTATTGGTCCACTAGACGCCAGGGATATTATTATTAGCCCACTAGACACCAGGGATATTATTATTGGTCCACTAGACACCAGGGATATTATTATTAGCCCACTAGACACCAGGATATTATTATTAGTCCACTAGACACCAGGGATATTATTATTAGCCCACTAGACACTAGGATATTATTATTAGTCCACTAGACACCAGGGATATTATTATTAGTCCACTAGACACCAGGATATTATTATTAGCCCACTAGACACCAGGGATATTATTATTATTAGTCCACTAGACACCAGGGATATTATTATTAGCAAACTAGACACCAGGGATATTATTATTATTAGTCCACTAGACACCAGGGATATTATTATTAGCCCACTAGACACCAGGGATATTATTATTAGCCCACTAGACACCAGGGATATTATTATTATTAGTGCACTAGACACCAGGGATATTATTATTATTAGTCCACTAGACACCAGGGATATTATTATTAGCCCATTAGACACCAGGGATATTATTATTATTAGTCCACTAGACACCAGGGATATTATTATTAGCCCACTAGACACCAGGGATATTATTATTATTAGTCCACTAGACACCAGGGATATTATTATTAGTCCACTAGACACCAGGGATATTATTATTAGCCCACTAGACACCAGGGATATTATTATTATTAGTCCACTAGACACCAGGGATATTATTTGTAACCCACTAGACACCAGGATATTATTATTAGTCCACTAGACACCAGGACATTATTATTAACCCACTAGACACCAGGATATTATTATTAGTCCACTAGACACCAAGGATATTATTATTAGTCCACTAGACACCAGGGATATTATTATTATTAGTCCACTAGACACCAGGATATTATTATTAACCCACTAGACCCCAGAGAACAGTTGTCACTTCCCTTTTCCCCCTCCTCCTATTAGCTCATGCGTATCTCTCACTCCCACTCTGACAATGAGCTCAGGAGAATTCGGCTGTCACAGTAAAGGAATCTCCGTCCTCTGTCCTGAGCCATAATGGGAGAATTTAAAGGCATTTATGGAAAAAAAAAAAAGGGGATGGATGTATAAGTGAGTAATTTGCATAAAATGGCTGCTCTGGTCATAGGAACAGTGATTGAAATGGCACTAAAATAAAGTCTTGAGTGTTGGCTCATCCATCTTTACATAGGAAGGAGCGGGCGGTCTCTGCGGCTCGTCCGGAGTCATTTTTATGGAGATTTAGCAGATTAATGGTAAAAATGATCTCTTAAAGTGACAGTAACTCTCCATTTACAATGGCTCATAAAACAAGGACATGGATCCTGGCGATAATTCCAGCCATTACAAGCCCTGATTACTTCATCTGCTTGGACAACCAGACATCGGAGCTGCTAATGAAAAAGTTCTCGCTTTTTCCGAAGCGCCTGAAATAATTCCATTAATTTAAGTTACGGCAAGTTCTGGCAGCGAAATACTCAGGGGTTATTAGAGATGTACATTAACTGGAGTGCGCAATTTAGTTAACGGATCCTACAACGCGGCCTCACATGTGAATTAAGGCATCAATTTACACTGACCTTTTCTCAGCTTCAGTATCAAAGAACTCCATATAATGAGTAGGTCTGATAAGAAGTAACACTATATCACCCCCTCCCCTCCCCCAGCCCGTGCTAAATATCGAATATATTTAATGGGAGCTGAACATCGCCTCTGCCGTGGATACATCAGGTGGATACATTGTAGATGTAATAAATCACCGGAGGGTGAACTCCGAGCCTAAAGATAAGCTGAACAAGCTAAGATGCCCCAAACAATATATACACACGTGGCCAAAATTGTTGTTCCCTCCCTCGTTTAATGAAAGAAAACCCCACAATGGTCACAGAAATAACTTGAATCTGACAAAAGTAATAATATATAAAAATTCTAGGAAAATGAACAAATGAAAGTCAGACATTGCTTTCCAACCAGGCTTCAGCATGAAACAGGCCTGGACAGAAATGAGGGTTCCCTTAATATTTAGTTGCACAACCTTTTGAGGCAATCCCTGCAATCAGACGATTCCTGTAACTGGCAATGAGACTTCTGCACCTCTCAGCAGGGATTTTGGCCGCTCCTCATGAGCAAACTGCTCCAGTTGTCTCGGGTGTGAAGGGTGCCTTTTCCAGACGGCATGTTTCAGCTCCTTCCAAAGATGCTCAATAGGATTTAGGTCAGGGCTCATAGAAGGCCACTTCAGAATAGTCCAATGTTTTCCTCTTAGCCATTCTTGGGGGTTTTTAGCTGTGTGTTTTGGGTCATTATCCTGTTACAAGACCCATGACCTGCGACTGAGACCAAGCTTTCTGACACTGGGCAACACATTTCTCTCTAGAATTCCTTGATAGTCTTGAGATTTCATTGTACCCTGCACAGATTCAAGACACCCTGTGCCAGATGCAGCAAAGCAGCCCCAGAACATAACAGAGCCTCCTCCATGTGTCACAGTAGGGACAGTGTTCTTTTCAAGATATGCTTAATTTTTCTGTCTGTAAACATAGAGCTGATGTGCCTTGCCAAAAATTTTGATTTCTGTCTCATCTGTCCATAGGACATTCTCCCAGAAGCTTTGTGGCTTGTCAACATGTAGTTTGGCAAATTCCAGTTTGGATTTTTTATGATTTGTTTTCAGCCATGGCGTCCTCCTGGGTCGTCTCCCATGAAGTCCACTTTGGCTCAAACAACGACGGATGGTTCGATCTGACACTGATGTTCCTTGAGCTTGAAGTTCACCTTTAATCTCTTTAGAAGTTTTTCTGGGCTCTTTTGTTACCATTCGTATTATCCTTCTCTTTGATTTGTCATCAATTTTCCTCCTGCGGCCACGTCCAGGGAGGTTGGATACAGTCCCATGGAGCTTAAATTTCTGAATAATATGTGCAACTGTAGTCACAGGAACATCCAGCTGCTTGGAGATGGTCTTATAACCTTTACCTTTATAACACACTTGTCTATAATTTTCTTTCTAAGCTCTTTCCTTCGCTTCCTCTGGTTCATGTTGAGTGTCGATTACAAGATTGTGGACACCTTGATGTAACATGTCCCTCTGGTCACATTATTTTCAGAGGAACCATCATTTCTGTCCAGGCCTGTTTCATGTTGAAGCCTGGTTGGAAAGCAATGTCTGACTTTCATTTGTTCATTTTCATAGAATTTTTATATATTATTACTTTTGTCAGATTCAAGTTATTTCTGTGACCATTGTGGGTTTTTCTTTCATTAAGCAAGGGGGGGAACAACAATTTTGTCCACATGTGTACCTATAGACAACAGTGAGCTATTCATCTAGTCTACCAGGGATAGAACTATTAATCCACTAGATACCAGGACTATAACTATTAATCCACTAGATACCAGGGATAGAACTATTAATCCACTAGATACCAGGGATAGAACTATTAATCCACTAGATGCCAGGGATATAACTATTAATCCACTAGATACCAGGACTATAACTATTAATCCACTAGATACCAGGGATAGAACTATTAATCCACTAGATATCAGGGATAGAACTATTAATCCACTAGGCACCAGGACTATAACTATTAATCCACTAGATACCAGGGATAGAACTATTAATCCACTAGATATCAGGGATAGAACTATTAATCCACTAGATACCAGGACTATAACTATTAATCCACTAGATACCAGGGATAGAACTATTAATCCACTAGATACCAGGGATAGAACTATTAATCCACTAGATACCAGGGATAGAACTATTAATCCACTAGGCACCAGGACTATAACTATTAATCCACTAGATACCAGGGATAGAACTATTAATCCACTAGATACCAGGGATAGAACTATTAATCCACTAGATACCAGGGATAGAACTATTAATCCACTAGATACCAGGGATAGAACTGTTAATCTACTAGGCACCAGGACTATAACTATTAATCCACTAGATACCAGGGATAGAACTATTAATCCACTAGATACCAGGGATAGAATTATTAATGCACTAGATACCAGGGATAGAACTATTAATCCACTAGATACCAGGGATAGAACTATTAATCCACTAGGCACCAGGACTATAACTATTAATCCACTAGATACCAGGGATAGAACTATTAATCCACTAGGCACCAGGACTATAACTATTAATCCACTAGATACCAGGGATAGAACTATTGATCCACTAGGCACCAGGACTATAACTATTAATCCACTAGATACCAGGGATAGAACTATTAATCCACTAGATATCAGGGATAGAACTATTAATCCACTATATACCAGGGATAGAACTATTAATCCACTAGATACCAGGGATAGAACTGTTAATCTACTAGGCACCAGGACTATAACTATTAATCCACTAGATACCAGGGATAGAACTATTAATCCACTAGATACCAGGGATAGAATTATTAATGCACTAGATACCAGGGATAGAACTATTAATCCACTAGATACCAGGGATAGAATTATTAATGCACTAGATACCAGGGATAGAACTATTAATCCACTAGATACCAGGGATAGAACTATTAATCCACTAGGCACCAGGACTATAACTATTAATCCACTAGATACCAGGGATATAACTATTAATCCACTAGATACCAGGGGTAGAACTATTAATCCACTAGACACCAGAGATAGAACTATTAATCCACCAGATGCCAGGGATATAGTTGTCAATCCACTAGATACCAGGGATAGAACTATTAATCCACTAGATACCAGGGATAGAACTATTAATCCACTAGATACCAGGACTATAACTATTAATCCACCAGATGCCAAGGATATAGTTGTCAATCCACTAGATACCAGGGATAGAACTATTAATCCACTAGACACCAGAGATATAACTATTAATCCACTAGATACCAGGACTATAACTATTAATCCACTAGATACCAGGGATATAGTTGTCAATCCACTAGACACTAGGGATATAACTAATAGTCCACTAGACACCAGGGATATAGTTGTCGATCCACTGGACATTAGGGATATAGCTATTAGTCCACTAGACACCAGGGATATTGTTGTCGATCCCCTAGAATGCAGGGATTTTATCAAGTTAATAAAACTATTCTAACTCCAATATCTTCAGCTGTTCCAGCGCATTGAATTTCAAGATTCTTTATGTATTTCTTCTGAAAAACTTGATCCCAATTGTATATTCACAGTTTGTTCTTATGACTCTTATTTTCTGGAATGGAAACAACAAAATATAACAAGTTAGTTAAAAGACAAACATTGGGGATTGAGTTGACTTTTTAGTGCATCAGTCAATACTGCAGCTCTGGTTGTATGTGCAGAGCTTATATACTGATGATCAAGGTGGAATAATAATGATGACAATGGGTACGTGTATCCAAGTAACCCCGTCTGTTCCACTGGGTTCATCCTCTACAATAGTTTGCTGTACAAAGAATCCATTACTGGGGAGCAGAGCAGTTTACTTATATAAACATAATATACCATGACCTAAAGTTTCTACTTTCCTATAATTGCAGGAAATTTCTATGACAATGTATGCTATCAAACAGTTTTGTGTAGAGCTGAGCCCCCCGTGCTCTTTCTCTAGCTCTATTCCATATCTTACAGTATTTCAATGTTTCCTATTCCTACTTTCTGCCTGACAGTTCATTCAGTTCATATATATTAATAGAGATGTGTGCATTTTCAGTATATAGGAGGTATGCGGGCTGTCATGTGGACTGTCATTTATACTATAGGACCTGGGGACTTTATTATTTTTTGGACCTGGGGGCATTATATTGTGTGGGACCTGTGGACATTATAATTTGTGGGATCTGGGGACATTATACTGTATGAGAGCTGGAAACATTATACTGTGGGACCTGGGGACATTATACTGTGTGGGATCTGAGGACATTATACTGTGGGATCTGGGGACATTATATTGTGTGGGATCTGAGGACATTATACTGTGGGATCTGAGGACATTATACTGTGTGGGATCTGAGGACATTATACTGTAGGACCTGGAGATATTATACTGTATGAGAGCTGGAAACATTATACTGTGGGACCTGGAGACATTATATTGTAGGACCTGGAGACATTATACTGTAGGACCTAGAGACATTATACTGTATGAGAGCTGGAGACATTATATTGTGTGGGACCTGGGGACATTATACTGTAGGACATGGGGACGTTATACTGTGTGGGACCTGGGGACATTATACTGTAGGACATGGGGACGTTATACTATGTGGGACCTGGATACATTATACTGGGTGGGACCTGGATACATTATACTGTGTGGGACCTGGAGTTATTATACTGTGGGACCTGGAAATATTATACTGTAGGACCTGGAGACATTATACCGTATGAGAGCTGGAGACATTATATTGTGGGACCTGGAGACATTATACTGTAGGACCTGGGGACATTATATTGTGTGGGACCTGGGGACATTATACTGTAGGACATGGGGACGTTATACTGGGTGGGACCTGGATACATTATACTGTGTGGGACCTGGAGTTATTATACTGTGGGACCTGGAGATATTATACTGTAGGACCTGGAGACATTATACTGTATGAGAGCTGGAGACATTATATTGTGGGACCTGGAGACATTATACTGTAGGACCTGGGGACATTATATTGTGTGGGACCTGGGGACATTATACTGTAGGACATGGGGACGTTATACTGTGTGGGACCTGGGAACATTATACTGTAGGACCTGGGGACATTATACTGTGTGGTACCTGGGGACATTATACTGTGTGGGACCTGGGGACATTATACTGTGTAGGACCTGGAGACATTATACTGTATGAGAGCTGGACACATTAGACTGTGGGACCTGGGGACATTATACTGTGTGGTACCTGGGGACATTATACTGTGTGGGACCTGGGGACATTATACTGTGTGGGACCTGGGGACATTATACTGTGTGGGACCTGGGGACATTATACTGTGTAGGACCTGGAGACATTATACTGTATGAGAGCTGGACACATTAGACTGTGGGACCAGGGGACATTATACTGTGTGGGACCTGGGGACATTATACTGTGTGGGACCTGGGGACATTATATTGTGTGGGACCTGGGGACATTATACTGTGTGGGACCTGGGGACATTATACTGTGTGGGACCTGGGGACATTATACTATATATCTTTTCCCCATAGGAATTTATTATTTGTGCCAATCTTGAATCGTACAATTATATTGGATCTTTTTTACTAATCCACAACACAACCCTTGGCAAACAATAGAAAAAAAAAGTGAAAAAAAAAATGAGTTAATCTGTGTCGTGTAGTCCGGCGGCGGTGTCCCCGTGTCCTATTTACCATATAAAAGCGAGCTCAGAGGTCTGAGGATCCGCTGCTCCCCTTTCATGTTCTGCCTCCTCATCAGTAATTCTGTGAAATGACTGCACTCAAAGAACGCAGGATGATGGGCGAACAAATGGGATTCCGCGAATTATGGGCGGTTATTATCGGAGGTGACCTTGTTTCCTTTATTCCTCGTCCTTCCAGCAGGCGCAGATTACAGAGCAGCCATTACTGCCACTGGGGCGGGTACTAACAGGATATATAAATTGTTACAATGGACCAGAACATTCCGGACACAAGTGATACAATGTATAATGTCTGGTGCAGGGCAGCAAAGGGCGGAGCACCAACAAGCCAACCCATGTGTTATGCTCCGCCCACTCCAGTCCTGCAGCAGACATGACACAATGTATCAGTGTTTCTTAACTTCTCCTTAAAGGGGTTTGCAGGACTGGAATAACAAGGCTGCTTTCTGGCCGAATCTAGTATCGCAGCTCAGATCCAGTGAACTAAAGTTGTAATACCACACACAACCTGTGGACAGGTGTTGTGCTGTTTCTGGAAGGAAGCAGTTCTTTAACCACTTCATGACCAGGCCAATTTCCCTGGTTTGTGACCGGAATAATTTTTAGGTTTTTTTGGTACATGCCCCCTATCAAAATGTCTTCAAGTGCCTTGTAGAGACATGTCTAGTATTCACCGACCTCTCACCACGAGGTACACTACCCAAAAGTAGCCTCTGAGAGCCTTTTATAGGGCAGCGGGGAAACTATTTTACGCCCTCTTGTGGCAAGACCCAGTGTCCGATCAGACCACACCTGTAATATCTGCCTGAGACATAACTGCAAGTCGAGTTTTGCGACAATCCGACAACTGTGGGCGGGATGTTTTATTGCCAGGAATAAACAGTTGCAGAATTTTGCACCTATTGAGATGAAAGAAAGAAAAATTGTGCAGGCGGACAGTGACATTAAGGGTTAAATATATCCACTTTGTAGAAAATGATGAGCTACATCCGACAATACAACATTTCTATCAATCCCCTCCCCCCCCCCCGCGCCGCGCTCCACACAATTTCGCCCATTTCCAGATTCTCGTCTATATTCGTCAGTTTAACATCTCCAGTATTTGCAGAAAGCGCTGACTCCCTCATATTTAACGGCGGTTTGCGGGTAATGTTCTGCCGGAATTGACTTCTCTGGGACGGTGGATTCGCCATAAAATCATCTGTATTGGATTTTTTGATATTTTTTGAGATTTCGAAGCGGCACATTGTGAGGCGGCTGAGCGGCTGGATGTGCTCTCTGCATCTGCGTCTCCCCAGCCATCAGTCTCTGGATGACATGGGCGCAGGGGTACAGCCGGCCTCCACCTGACACTAAAGCTTGGAAACTCGATGAATAAATGGCCCATTCTGCCGCCATGTTGGGGGAGACGCTGAGTGATGGCCACAATTATCCGCAGATCCCAGCTCTTCCTGCTCTGTGCTGCTTCAGCAAGCAGCTTTCTCCATACATATTACTGCTACATATTTAATGCACAGGCTCAGGGGCCGCTGATGGATGAGACTGACTTGGCTGAATGACAGGCGGAAATTCCTTCAGTCCAGAATCCATATGTCGGATTATCAAACACCCCATCATACATGGATATTAATTGACCATACAACATTAGATATAACCTTGGCCCCAAATTCTGAGCTTTGGCTTTTCCTACCTTCTGATCCTATTCTTTCCTGCAGGATAAGCGGCAACATAAGGGCCTGGCCGCTTATCCTCTTCTTCCATATAATTCATTAAAGGGGTATTCTGTTTGAACAAACAGTAGGGGCTCACTTGCTGGTCAGTGGGTGTCCCACCGATCACAAGATCCCCAGTTCTGACCAGGACGCCCGGTCGTACAGAGCGTGCCCTTCCATTCATTTGAATGGGGACTGCCTTAGATAGCCGAATGGAGTGGAGCGCACTGTAAGACCAAGCAGTCTGCTGTAGGATATCCCATCGTGACACAAACCACCGCCATTTCTTGAAATCCCATCCACTTCACTACTAGTGGATTAGCAGCGGGTTAGTCGCTAAACTCGCCAACCTCTGGCCCCAGCCATGCCTTTCCATCCCTCAATATTAGCCTGGAAAACTCAAGGCTGTGCAGCATTTCGGAAGCTTTTACTATTTATAGCTCCAATATGTCTAAAATACCAAATGAATAGTCCAGATTAAGTCCCGTTTTTTAAGTCTTTCACCGTTTTGCGTACACAGCTTCTGTGTAGGCTTACGCGTCTCTATAGTTACATGCTACAAATAAACCCAATGTAGTCTGATCCTGCCCTCGTATGTTATTCCTCCACCTCTGCACCCTCCTCATGATAACCCACAGACAGTAGAGGAGAAGACAAATGGAAAAGAGATCAGGATCAGACTACACAGGGGGGTTTGTAGTCTGTAACCTTGGAGACACACAATGTATGAGCTGCCGCGGAGCTGTAGATACAAAATGATGCAATCTAAAATCAGAATTGTCCAAAAACATATATTAAGCTGTCTGGATGATTGATGGAAACATTTTGTTAGGAATCTAAATATCCGCGCTCCTACGTCTCCGCCCAGCAGTCGCCGTCCTCTTCTGTGCAGCACTGCTGGGAGATTCTGTACGGCATCTGTAATTGTCACATGGGTGTTGCTTTAAAGTTGCTATGCCCTGCTATGCTTGCTCTGGTCAGCCTGTTAGAGCCAATCAGGGCTGTTTTCAGCGCCCAATCCAGGGCTGAGGCGGGGTATTGTAAGCTGACATTTCCCTTGCTCAGGTGCCTGTGATTACATTAGTTTTCAGGCTCTGTGTTCTCAGTACATTTCCCTGTTTTTTTGTTGATCTCCTGGTTTACCCCTCTCTTGATGATTCTGTTTTATCTGAGACCTCCTGGAGTGCTGATATTCCTCTGTTTCCAGTTAGGCTATTCCCGTCCTCCTGGTCTTTGACCCTGGCTTGTATATTACTCTCGTGTCCGCATTAGGATGTTGTCTGGTCCTTCGCCTGAAAGTGCACCTGTTTTCTGGCACCTTGTTCAGAGGTTGTAACTTCAGTCCTGAGCTACAAAGTCCATCCTGCCTTGCGGGGGGCTCTGGTGAATACCTCAAGGTAGCCTAAGACTCCAGGATTATAGGTAACTTGTTAACTTCCTGTCTGTTGGTCCTGTCAGTTATCAAAAACAATGTATACGGGGGCACATGAAGTCCAGGCTATGCTGAATAGCTTTTTAGTAAAAGTGATAACTCTTATGAATTATGACACCGCTTTGGTCAGTGACTCCAGGTTAGGAGCTTTGTCTGTTGGGATCTGAGATAATTTAATATGTAGCTCCTGTTTATTCATTGGCATCCTTCCGCCATGCTTTACACTGCAATTCATCCTGCTCTGTGTTACCCACCAAAAACTAAAATTGAATGGCTATGGCGACAGATAATAGAACCTGGATCAGTTTGGTTGGATTTCTATGTGTCTGATCCTTTGTTTCCCTTTAGATAAGCAGTAAACATAAATATGGCACCGATTATCTCCTTTCTTCTATAATAAGGTGGCTCCTTGGCCAAATAAACAGGCGTTGTAATAGGGGAGTTGGACAGGACATGTGACATCTATGGCCGGCTCTACTGTCACATTTTCTCCACTTTGATTGAATAATAATGTGTCTGCCGAGATTTGCCCTGGATCAGTGTAATAGTGAAATTGGTCCTTGGAGGAAAATTGCAGCTTAAGAATTCACCACACGCCGGGCTCGTCCACTTGTCAATCTATCCCATGGAACCCGAGGCGTCTTGATGGCCCTTTAACCCTTGTGTCCTCCTAATCAGATGATCGGGGGCGAGGCTCTTGTATTTGAAGGGACCAGGCCAATTCATGTCCTTGCCTGTTACAGAATCTTACAGAAACCTCCAGAGGAGAAACCTCAGAAAAAAGAGACAAGGAAGCCTTGTATGTCAGAAAGTAATAATGTATCTCCATGTATCTCACAATCTGTACGAGAACAAAGAGCGGCGCATTAACATAAGAAACCTCATCTAATATCAATGGGATACGTCTCCTGGGTAGATGAGAGCGGCCACAGGAATAATATTACACAGCTATGAGCTCCTTATTTATTTCACTCATTTACATATACCACGGTGCTGTACAGAGATTGTCAGTGCACCTGAGTGTGACATCACAGCAGCGTACAGTACATGACTGACAGCCTCCTATGACATCACAGCAGTGTACATGACTGACAGCCTCCTATGACGTCACAGCAGCGTACATGACTGACAGCCATCTATGATGCACAGCAGTGTACATGACTGACAGCCATCTATGACGGCAGCAGATGGCGGTGAGAGCAGTATATGGGCTCCTTCCATTTCAGCTGCTACATTGTATACTGTGGATATTAAAGCTCCTCATTCTCTCCCACAGCTGTAACAATCCATAACTGTAGGATCGCTGCGGGCCTGCGGGCGCCCAAAACCTAATTACAGTAACAAAACCATATGCTGGCTAAATAACACTTCTATATGATTGCATATATATCAATGCTATAGGGTGCGGTACACTGAAAAAATAGTATGCTGTACAAAGCCACCATACAGTGCTTAGTGTACCATATAGTGCTCAAATAATCCCACCAAACAGCGCTCAATCTATAATACTAAATAATCCCATCATACAGTGCCAATTATTAAATACTAATAAATAATCCCACCATACAGTGCTCAATATACAACACTAAATAATGAATAATCCCACCATACAGTGCTCAATATACAACACTAAATAATGAATAATCCCACCATACAGTGCTCATTATATAATACTAAATAATGAATAATCCCACCATACAATACCCATTATTTAATACTAAATACCAATAAATAATCCCACCATATAATGCTCATTATATAATACTAAATAATAAATAATTCCACCATACTGTGCTCACTATACCATATAGTGCTCAAATATACCACCATACAGTGTTCAGTCTATAATGCTAAATAAAGCCACCATACAGTGCTGATTCTGTAGTATTAAATAATAAATAATACCAACATACAATGCTCAATGTGTAATACTAAATAACAACAAATAATCCCACCATATAGGGTGCATTATAGACTAATAATAGATAATACCACCATAGTGTACTCAATCTATAATACTAAATAATAAATAATACAACCCTATAGTGATCACGTGTGTACGTAACTACAGTAATCTAATAACAGCTTGATACAATGTATAAATAATACTGCTATACAATTAATTTTCATGATGTGTGACAGTCTCAGTTGTCAGGTTATCTTTGGTGCCGCAGGAAGGTGCCATGTGCTCTGTCTGGTCACACAGCTCTAAGGCTGACCATGGTGATCTCCTACAGCACACTCCTTTCCTGTAATACTCTGTGCTGCTTTTAGCTAACCCATTTGAGGAGACCCTAGACCCCCATAGTGGAGGGACCCCAGGAAGGCCCTGACACACACTCATTACTGCGCCCCATACATGCACAGTCTGAGCTCTGCTATTCCTCCATTGTGACCTACATGTTGGTTCCACCTGACAAACTCTCTCATGACTCATTACAGATTTCTATCTCCAGAAATCACTTGCTTAGAGTCATCCGAGGCGACAAATGTGACAGTATTAATGTTTAAAGCAGGTAAATGAATATTAACCAGGCCTGATTAATATTCATGAGGCTGCGGTCAGGTGAGCTCATTAAGTATGCGGATCGCCTCCGGTAAACTCAGATGACTTCTAGAGTTCAAACTACAAAAAAGTTTAATGGTGACAATATACATAGGGTGTATATACCCCGGGCATAGCAAAAATATACGAATGGGGTCCCCTCCGGGTGCGGCTTCTCATCACCACAGCCCCTTCTCCACCTAGAGAAAATGGGCGGGGCAGTTATTTGTCACCACCCATGAGGAGCAGAGTGATATAGAGGCACGGTTATACAAGAAATAAAGAGGTGAAAGTCACCTCTATGCCCCAACTCCTGAGGGCGCCCATTATAAACAAGGGGGTACTTACAATATAGAGATGAGCAAAAATATATGGATCCCGTCATGGTGCAGCTTCTCATTACCATAGCGTCTCCTCCACTTATACAAGATGGGCGGGGTAGTTATTTATCACCACCCATGAGGAACAGAACATTAGTCACACCCATGCCCTGGTTCTGGAGGGAGCCCATTATAGATAGGGCATGTACTTACAATATGGAAATATATAAATGGTGCCTCATGCTGGTGCAGCTTCTTATCCCCATAAAGTCTCCTCCTCTTATACAAGATGTGCGGGGTAGTTATTTATCACCACCCTTGAGGAACAGAACATTAGTCACACCCATGCCCTGGTTCTGGAGGGAGCCCATTATAGATAGGGCATGTACTTACAATATGGAAATATATAAATGGTGCCTCATGCTGGTGCAGCTTCTTATCCCCATAAAGTCTCCTCCTCTTATACAAGATGGGCGGGGTAGTTATTTATCACCACCCTTGAGGAACAGAACAATAGTAAAGAAGTACAGCTACACAGAACATGAAAAGGTGCAAGTCACACCCATGCCCTGGTTCTGGAGGGAGCCCATTATAGATAGGGCATGTACTTACAGTATGGAAATGTATAAATGGGACCCTATGCTGGTGCAGATTGTTATCACAGCTCCTCCTCCACATAGTGCAAATGGGTGGAGCAGTTATTTGTTACCACCCATGAGGAACAGAGTGATGATATAGAAGTATATCTATACAGGACATGAAGAGATGTCACACCCATGCCCTGGTTCCTGAGGGAGTCCGTATAAATAGGGCATGTACTTACATAAGGAGATGGGCAAAGATATTTAAATGGGGTCCCCTCATGTTGTGCCCTCTCACCACTACAGCCCCTCCACATACAAGGTGACTTTTCTTTGTCACCACCTATGGAGGATAGCTATTTGGATATGCAGAGATGGTAGTCACACCCGAGTCCCGATTCCACTGCCATTGTCACATCAAGACGCCAGTAGGAGATTCTATATAGAGGTTGCCCCCTATTGGTGATGTCAGGAAAGGTTTCTAAAAAAAATTTAAAGAAAATCTGAATTCTTAAACCATATGGAATAAACAAAAAGACTGAAGCCGATGCATTCTCCTGAGGCTGTCCAGTTATCGAGATCATCTTTTGCTTGTATTTTTTTTATTTTTCCTAGTAATTTCTCAAATTTTTAGACTTCACTATTATTAAGCATTATTTCTTGTATACACAGATATATTGTATATGATGTATATACAGATATTAAAGGGACTCTAGGCTGAACGCGTATCCTTTAGATGGAACCCAAAGAGCTCTGGAGGACTGTCCTGTCCTGCATTGCATAAACAACCCATTGATATGAATGGACACTGTGTACTTCTTTAGTTCTCCAGTGGTGGCGCTGTTGGGAAATTGAACACTTAGGTATAAAGATGAATACTAAAAACTTCAAAATCTGCAGAAATCTGGAATTTCTCATCTGCTTTCATTCGGATCATCTCGAGCATTAGGTTTCATCCCCATCTCTTTCCAGAAGGAGCCGCGTCCCGTAGGGTTCACAGATCTGAGAACTTCAGTTAATCACTTGGTTGATCGTGCCGACATCCCCGCCGTCTCTGGAGTGTTTTTAGTGCGCACGCAGTGATAAAAGCCTCCATGTTTGCACTGTAAATCTTAATCATCTTCAATTTCATTCTATGCGTGAACCATCTGTTGGCGTTTTATTATTCTATTTTTGAAATTCTTTGGAGATTTTTTTCCTAAAAGTTTTAAAAAAGAGAGAAAAAATTAGATCTCAATAGAACTGATGATATTTGATATGGTCCTGCGAAGATGAACTACACTGCGTTCCAAATTATTATGCAAATCGAATTTAATTGTCATAAAGATGTAATTTTTGTTTTTGTTTTTGTTTTCCATAAAACTCATGGATGGTTTTGTGTCTCGGGACTCTTTGGGTCAATCTCAAACATCTGTGATAATTAGTTTGCCAGGTGAGCCCAATTAATGGAAACTACTTAAGAAGGACGTTCCACTTTATTAAGCAGGTCATGGGTTTCAAGCAATATGGGAAAGAAAAAGGATCTCTCTGAAGCCCAAAAGCATCAAATAGTGCAATGCCTTGGACAAAGTGTGAAAATATTAGGTATTTCACAAAAACTTAAGTGTGATGATCGTACTGTGAAGAGATTTGTGGCTGATTCACAGAACAGATGGGTTTGTGCAGATAAAGGCACACTGAGCAAGGTTTCTGCAAGACAATGTTCTCAGATCAAGAGAGCAGATGTCAAAATACCATTACAAAGCAGCAAACAAATTGAAGCTGCTGGTGCGAACCACAAGGTGTAGGGTTCCCCAGGAGCTTCCAGTTGCCCATCTACTATTCAGCCACCCCTAAACAGCGCTCACAAGCAGAAACTGTTGTAATGGGCCTAGACATACAGGAAGACTCATTGTGAACCAGTCTTGTGTACTGATGAGTGCCATACAACCCTGGATGGTCCAGATGGATGGTTGGTGGATGGCCACCATGTCCCAACAAGGCTGTGCCATCAGCAAGGAGGTGGCAGAGTCATGTTTTTAGGCTGTAATCATGGGGAGAGAACTGGTAGGCCCCTTTAGGGTCCATGAAGGCATGAAAATGACCTCTGCAAAGTATATAGCGTCCAATCTCTCCAAGAACTAACGGATCAGGCATGTTGAAATTCCACATGACTAACCCATCTCTCCCCTAACATCTGCTAACAGAGAGGAGTCAGGAGGCATCAAAAGACATTAAATTGTTAACTGGGCTCACCAAAATCTGTGGAATCAGCCAATATTCATTTAATGCATATGGTTGAGTCTATTATCCAAGGATGGGGTCATAAGAAGATGGTGGTGGTGGGGCCTTTGTCATTTCTCGATGTACATCATAGCTTCGTATTTGGATTAAATCAAAGCCAGGGATATTGGGAGGTCGCCATACACAAGACATCATCGCTCATTCTTGGCAATATCAAATTTCAGGAATCTGAATACATAACATTGTTCACCAATATCCTGAAACTGGTGGATTTGGTCAACTTTTATTTCAAGGCTTAAGACTTCTTTCAGAGAGTTCTGTTGTGGCCATATTTAGGAAAAAAAAGTAAGGTTCAGATGCTACATCCAAAATATGGATGGTTAAATATGGATATAATATGCCCACCTTAGTAATATTCCAAAGGGGTTGCCTTACAGCACTTGGGGCCGACAGTTAAGTTTGCCGACAGCCAGACATTACCCATGGAGAATGTAATATTTCATGGAGGCCATTACAGTACATATACCCAAGTCCTCCTGAATGGGAGACAATCCTATGGAACGGTTCTTGTGCTGGCTTATAAAGGGGGTCCCAAGTAGGGGACCCCCTCAGTGATGTGCATATATTCTAATAGGGCAGATGGGTAGGGTTTGCCTTGAGCATTGCGTTTAGTCTCTGTACCTGAGATCTCTTCGGCATCCCTCCCTCTCCTTCTTGCCGCTGATATATTGTATTTTCTGCTTTGTTTTCCATTTTTAATACTAATTTCATTTTTCCTGAACCAAAGATGCAGAAAAACTAAATATTGCTGTGGGACCGATTCCCAAATCTTCTAGCAAGCGAAAAGCTTAACATGTTTAATATTGAAATCTGCTGAAATCCAGCGTAGCGGCAAAATGCCATGAACATGTCCCAGAAGGAGCCACGAAGAAAGCTCTAATAGTCCTGGAAACAGCATTAAATGTAATAAAACAAATGTTCTGATTTATCGTCTCCTCGCCGCAGGCCCCAGCACTCCGGAAACACTTACTGTAAACATTCGGGGGGGTCTACCTGAGCCTTGTCTTCCAGACCGGAATGGCCCAGTCATGAGACCTAACAAAAGTGGAATATAATATTGTTTTTCTTTAGGATCGATGTCTGGGGTTGTCCAGGGCTATAATAGTGATGACCCAACCCCGTCAATATCATATGGGTGGGGGTCCGACATCTAGCACCTCCATCTGTGTGTTGATAGCAGAAGCGGCAGCAGCATTACAATGAGCGTTGCTTCCACTTAACAGGCAGGTGATGTCACATTCATCAGTTGCATGGACTGTTTGCAGCTCAGTCCCAGTCAAGTGAATGGCGCAGAGCTGCAATACCAAGCACAACCACTATACAATGTGTGGCGCTGTGCTTGGTGAGCAGTGAAGAGGCCGCAGCTCATCCAAATGCTGCAGCTTCTTCAGTCAGCTGACCGTGCCCCAATGTCCCTGTAAGACAGACATAATGTCCCCATAACAGTGACAGCTATAGTGTCCTCACATGACAGCTAAAATGCCCCCATAACAGTAACAGCACACCTATAACAGTGATAGACATAGTGCCTTTATTCAAAGCACCATCCACAGTGCCCCCATAACAGTGATCAGAATAATATCCCCATAACAGTGACAGCCATAGTGTCCTCACATGACAGCTAAAAAACCATAACATCCCTATAACAGTGATAGACATAGTGTCCCCATAACAGAGACCGTCATAATGCCCTTATTCAAAGCACCATCCACTGTGCCCCCATAACAGTGATCAGGATAATATCCCCATAACTGTGATGGCCACAGTGCCCCCATAACAGTGACAGTCACAGTCCCCCCATAACCGTGATGGCCACAGTGCCCCTATAACAGTGATGATAATTGAAAGCACCATCCACAGTGCCCCTTCTTACATGTGGGGCAGTTAGGACCCCATTGCTGATATTTTCCCGCTCCTTTGCACAGTACTGTGTGTACTTGCTCATCCATTTCATCTATACACTGTCCATACACCGTATTTCATCTCCGATGCGGCAGAATTGGGAATTCAGCTCTGGGATGTTATATAAGCTATAATGCAGAACTGGATGTTGTTTTCTGTCTGATAAATATTTGATTTTTCGGGCTCTGACAGAAGAGATGTCGGAGTATTTCACATACTGTATCCATTACATTATGCATCACTTCCAGCCTCCGCTCCGTCATGTCGCTAACCAGCATGACCAGTTTGTTAATGGCCGACAGCTTGTTCATAGCTACAAAAGTGAAACGCGTGGCGACTCTTCATGGGCTGAAGAGATTAGGACAGTAGAACAATAATGGTTTCCAATTATTCTGTGCTCCAACTGGAGGCGTCCTACTGTACGGCACACAGATTTCCAGAAGTTTCTTCTAAAATTCTGACAACATAAAAAGGGGAAAAGGTTATAAAAAATGCAGAAAGAAAATTACAAAAAGTTATATTTTTTTATACAAAAATTCAAACTTCTGCTATAGAGGACATTGTTACAAAGGTTCAAAGACTCTCACTGCTTGCAGGAGATAACAGGGAGCTGGAAGGGTAGATTTACTGTCTTAAAGGGAGTCTGGGACCCGAACCTAGCACATCAGCCTAGCCAACAGATAGATAGGTTAGGGTCTCAAGAATCATACAGTGTTTACCCCTTGTGAATCAGTTGCTCTCTTGCTGAGATATCACCATTATATAAATTTGCAAATGAGCTCCTTGAAGCAACAAGGAGGCCGCCATTGTTCCAAACAGAGGCAGCGATTTACAAGGGGAAAACTCTGTAAGGTTCAGAAAACCCTAACCTATCTATCTGCAGGGCTGGGGTGATACCTGGGGTCTGGTGACACTAACCTATCTATCTGCAGGGCTGGGGTGATATACTGGGGTCTGGTGACACTAACCTATCTATCTGCAGGGCTGGGGTGATATGCTGGTTCTGGTGACAACCTATCTATCTGCAGGGCTGGGGTAATATGCTGGTTCTGGTGACACTAACCTATCTATCTGCAGGGCTGGGGTGATATACTGGGGTCTGGTGACACTAACCTATCTATCTGCAGGGCTGGGGTGATATGCTGGGTCTGGTGACACTAACCTATCTATCTGCAGGGCTGGGGTGATATGCTGGGTCTGGTGACAACCTATCTATCTGCAGAGCTGGGGTGATATGCTGGTTCTGGTGACACTAACCTATCTATCTGCAGGGCTGGGGTGATATACTGGGGTCTGGTGACACTAACCTATCTATCTGCAGGGCTGGGGTGATATGCTGGTTCTGGTGACACTAACCTATCTATCTGCAGGGCTGGGGTGATATGCTGGTTCTGGTGACCCTAACCTATCTATCTGCAGGACTGGGGTGATATGCTGGTTCTGGTGACACTAACCTATCTATCTGCAGGGCTGGGGTGATATACTGGGGTCTGGTGACACTAACCTATCTATCTGCAGGGCTGGGGCGATATGCTGGGACTGGTGACACTAACCTATCTATCTGCAGGGCTGGGGTGATATGCTGGGACTGGTGACACTAACCTATCTATCTGCGGGGCTGGGGTGATATGCTGGGTCTGGTGACACTAACCTATCTATCTGCAGGGCTGGGGTGATATGCTGGGACTGGTGACACTAACCTATCTATCTGCGGGGCTGGGGTGATATGCTGGTTCTGGTGACTCTCCCTTGAAAGTGAATTTCAGACTATGAGTATAATAGATTGAAATATCTGTGCTGATCATTTCTTTGTATATCTTTTTTTCTGATACAGGGCTCCCAACCTTCTGTACAGATTTATAGGATAAAATTTTGACTTCCTACAGCCACCACTAGGGAGAGCACTGCAGTTTACCATATACTGATACTACATTAAACTCAATAATAATACAGTATGCAGAGCTCCCCCTAGTGTTGGCCACAGGTCCCAAAACTTTTATCATATGACTCTATCTGTACAGGAGATTTTGGGAGCTCAGAATCTGGAAAAGTTGAGCTCCAGTCACTATAACAATACATTAGACCTACAAACAACAATGGGGTAAAGGGTAGAGAGTCACTTTAAGGTTTGTCCCACTGATGTCACCTCAGAGTGGTGATGAGACCAGGCCTGTGAGTGTGGCCATGACAAGTACCAGGACATAGTATAAATGTCATAGAGGACATGGATATTTCCACTGCTGTATTTGTACTTGTGACGGCTCGTCTACCAGGCCACTCATTAATATCTCGTCCTCCGTGGTGCTAATTACCAGTGTCAGCGGGAGCTCTGCCTGCGCCCGCTAGTTGTGGCTTGTAAAATAAACCCATAAAATCCTCCATTATGTAGAGGCAAATAAAAGCAAGAAATGAAAAATTATGACCCTTGAAATAATGGCTGTCGAGGTTTTCTAGAACTTGCAAAAATTATTCTAAAGTACAAGTGTTTAATTCAATTAATCTGTTTCATATCATTGTCCATCTATTTATCTGTCTATCTATGTAGCTATAGTGTCTGTGTATCTATCTATCCCATATCTATCTATCTATCTATCTATCTCATATCTATCTATCTATCTCATATCTATCTATCTCATATCTATCTATCTATCTATCTATCTATCCCATATCTATCTATCTATCTATCTATCTATCTATCTATCTATCTATCTCATATCTATCTATCTATCTATCTATCTCATATCTATCTATCTATCTATCTATCTATCTCATATCTATCTATATATCTCATATATATCTATCTCATATCTATCTATCTATCTATCTATCTATCTATCTATCTATCTATCTCATATCTATCTATCTATCTATCTCATATCTATCTATCTATCTATCTATCTCATATCTATCTATCTCATATCTATCTATCTCATATCTATCTATCTATCTATCCCATATCTATCTATCTATCTATCTCATATCTATCTATCTCATATCTATCTATCTATCTCATATCTATCTATCTCATATCTATCTATCTCATATCTATCTATCTCATATCTATCTATCTCATATCTATCTATCTATCTATCTATCTATTTATCTATCTATCTCATATCTATCTCATATCTATCTCATATCTATCTATCTCCTATCTATCTATCTATCTATCTATCTATCTATCTATCTCCTATCTATCTATCTATCTATCTATCTATCTATCTATCTCATATCTATCTATCTATCTATCTCATATGTATCTATCTCATATCTATCTCATATGTATCTATCTATCTCATATCTATCTATCTATCTCATATCTATCTATCTCATATCTATCTATCTCATATCTATCTATCTATCTATCTATCTCATATCTATCTATCTATCTCATATCTATCTATCTCATATCTATCTCATATCTATCTCATATCTATCTCATATCTATCTCTATGTCTGTCTATCTATCTGTCTCTTCTCCCTCTTTGTCTCCTATATTATTGCACTATGTATATTGTAACTCTATACTTTTATAGGTCAATCATACAGGATTTGTACAGAAATACATTGATTCATATGGAAAACCAAAGAGAACACAATTATAGCATTAGCAGTGTTATATGACACACTCGGCTCTGCTGCATCAGTATGTATATTTCAGCCACAGTCGTGATATAATATTTGACACTCACTGCGAGTCTGGTTTATTACAGTTTATCTATAGTCACACTCTTTAGACTTCTGCTGTAGATTGTCCTCGCATTCCCTTCTTACTTTTACTTATGTCTTGCTTTGTACTTTGTCACCTTTTCTTGTGGGTAATGTTACCCTTAATTATTAGATGTCAAACCCAACTCGTTACAGGTCGGTTCACTCATCTCTAGTCATGAATTACTGCACTAAATCTTTCTATCACCAGGTGGCGATATAAACAGTATAGTCTCATGTGGTGGAATGAATGTTATTTGCTCTTTAATGTCACATAGAATGTGCTGAAGCTCAACAGCTCACCACGTGGTCAGGAATGGTACTGCAGGTAGGACCTATTCCTTTTGAATCCTTATCCTAATTGGATGCACAAATGAGTGGCAAAATCCCAAAGATATTATTCATCTATGAAATCTGTATACATCTGCATTCATTTCAGAGACAGGTCTTTGACTCCTGCAGGTGTTTTTATTTTCTTGCCAAGGCTGTAATGAAGCATTCAGGCGTCGCTCGTGCCACGTGTAGCCTTTCATCTCTCTCTGTATGATCATCTACATTATGCTACACATGACTGGCTTTTACATAAATGTTACAAGTGCAACATTAAAGGCAGATTTGTTACTTTGTATCTCACATTATATGGAGAAGATTCTAATTATGGGAAAGTAAATGCTTTTATAAATAATGGGCCATATGGAGAACGTGTGTGACAGGGATATAAAGCTGGTCTCCAGACCAAGGGCCACACGTTAGAACTGGAACGATGCTATAGATGCCACAGATTGGAGTATAGTATTTATATATTTATAGCCATAGTTTTTACATTGTACGGTATTATTATATGGGCACTATATGGTACTATCCACTCTTAGATTCCACTATAATTATACTTTAATGCTAATTTGTACTGTATACGCTGTTATATTAGCAGTTTGCCACATTTTTGGAAATAGTGACAGTATATAGCTCTTTTACTTTGATGCTGTACGGTATTATTATTTTAGTACTGAGTGGTGCCATTACATATTAATGCCCTTTTATATAATCCCAGTGACACTAACACACTTTCAAACATTGTAGCTTGTGATATTGTTACTATAGGGTACTGTTATTATGTGCCACTTTTATATGGGCATTGTATCAGCACTATTATATTGGCATTGTTATATTGGCGCTGTGTGACATATAATGTTCCCACCATACGCTACCTCTATAATGGCACATTTATATTGTCACACATACTCTTTACTGCACAGCTGTATTATATTGGCACAGTGTGGCGGTATTATATGAGCACTATAGTGTGCCAGCTCTACTAGTGACCCTAGTTTCAAGCTAACTGGTGGGAAGGGGGCTCAGCAGTAAGTGCAGTCACTTTAGCAAAATTACCGACCCCGGGAGCTAAATTGTAACCCAGACTAGAACAAAAGGTTAATTCAGACTCAAGGCTGGACCCAAAAATGAATGAAGATATCAGACCAGATCTAAAAACTAGTCCCAACCCAAAAGTTAATTCAGAACTGAGACCAGACTGCAAAACTAATTCAAACTCCAGACTGGACCCAAAAACGACTCCAGACCCCAGACCAGAGGTGGATGGGCCAGTAGACCCTAGACAGGTTATATCTTTGGAATATGCTGGGGGTGACGGCGCCGATCACATGATTGGGCTCTCCAGACCTGCTGACTGGTGTCTCAGAGTGTTTCCTATTTCAGTCCACGCCTGATCTTAGCTTAAAATATGGAAACAAAACCTGACAATGTAAATGCCGCCTGACTACAAATAGACATAGAGCAGTGTGGTGCAGCTGTGCCTGCCGCGACCTCCCCGCTACACCGCTGCACTCACTACTGACTAAGCCAACACCGCTAATAGTTTTACAGTTTTCTTCTAATCTCCGGGGTAATTAATTGTGAGGCAAGAAGAAGAATTTCACAGCAGTTTCCCTTGTAATTCTCTTGTTATTCAGTTGCTCTTGTCAGGATACAATGGTGCACAGCCGACTGTATATACCGCAGCGCTCTGCTAGGATCCTGGAAGTACAGAATTACGGCACAAGATCATTGCAATATAGTCCAGTACTGAGCGAGCAGAATAAACTTCTTAAAGGGGCAACAATGACAATACAATTAGTTCTAAGCAAAGCGTTATATCGTCCTTTAAAGGGAGTGTCACCAGACCCAGCATATCACCCCAGCCCCGCAGATAGATAGGTTAGTGTCACCAGAACCAGCATATCACCCCAGCCCTGCAGATAGATAGGTTAGTGTCACCAGTACTAGCATATCACCCCAGCCCTGCAGATAGATAGGTTAGTGTCACCAGTACTAGCATATCACCCCAGCCCTGCAGATAGATAGGTTAGTGTCACCAGACCCAGCATATCACCCCAGCCCTGCAGATAGATAGGTTAGTGTCACCAGACCCAGCATATCCCCCCCAGCCCTGCTAATAGATAGGTTAGTGTCATCAGACCCAGCATATCCCCCCAGCCCTGCAGATAGATAGGTTACTGTCACCAGAACCAGCATATCACCCCAGCCCTGCAGATAGATAGGTTACTGTCACCAGAACCAGCATATCACCCCAGCCCTGCAGATAGATAGGTTAGGGTCACCTGAACCAGCATATCACCCCAGTCCTGCAGATAGATAGGTTAGTGTCACCAGACCCAGCATATCACCCCAGCCCTGCAGATAGATAGGTTAGTGTCACCAGACCCAGCATATCACCCCAGCCCTGCAGATAGATAGGTTACTGTCACCAGACCCAGCATATCACCCCAGCCCTGCAGATAGATAGGTTAGTGTCACCAGACCCAGCATATCACTCCAGCCCTGCAGATAGATAGGTTAGTGTCACCAGACCCAGCATATCACCCCAGCCCTGCAGATAGATAGGTTAGTGTCACCAGACCCAGCATATCACCCCAGCCCTGCAGATAGATAGGTTAGTGTCACCAGACCCAGCATATCACCCCAGCCCTGCAGATAGATAGGTTACTGTCACCAGAACCAGAATATCACCCCAGCCCTGCAGATAGATAGGTTAGTGTCACCAGACCCAGCATATCACCCCAGCCCTGCAGATAGATAGGTTAGTGTCACCAGAACCAGCATATCACCCCAGCCCTGCAGATAGATAGGTTAGTGTCAGCAGACCCAGCATATCACCCCAGCCCTGCAGATAGATAGGTTAGTGTCACCAGAACCAGCATATCACCCCAGTCCTGCAGATAGATAGGTTAGTGTCACCAGAACCAGCATATCACCCCAGCCCTGCAGATAGATAGGTTAGTGTCACCAGACCCAGCATATCACCCCAGCCCTGCAGATAGATAGGTTACTGTCACCAGAACCAGAATATCACCCCAGCCCTGCAGATAGATAGGTTAGTGTCACCAGACCCAGCATATCACCCCAGCCCTGCAGATAGATAGGTTAGTGTCACCAGAACCAGCATATCACCCCAGCCCTGCAGATAGATAGGTTAGTGTCAGCAGACCCAGCATATCACCCCAGCCCTGCAGATAGATAGGTTAGTGTCACCAGAACCAGCATATCACCCCAGTCCTGCAGATAGATAGGTTAGTGTCACCAGAGCCAGCATATCACCCCAGCCCTGCAGATAGATAGGTTAGTGTAACCAGACCCAGTATATCACCCCAGCCCTGCAGATAGATAGATAGGTTAGTGTCACCAGACCAAGCATATCCCCCCAGCCCTGCAGATAGATAGGTTAGTGTCACCAGAACCAGCATATCACCCCAGCCCTGCAGATAGATAGGTTAGTGTCACCAGAACCAGCACAACTATCTGCAGAGCTGGGGGTTCATATCCTGGTACTGGTGACTCCAGAACCAGGATATGAACTCCCTTTAAGACCTAAATCTGCTGACCTGAGTCAGAGGTAAAAGTTACTCCCATTTCCTAAAACAGGGGTAGGCAACCTTCGGCACTCCAGCTGTTGTAAAACTACAACTCCCAGCATGCATACTTGCTCTGCTTTTCTTGGAACTCCCATGGAAGTGATTGGAGCATGTTGGGAGTTGTAGTTTCATTGCAGCTGATTGTGCTGAAGGTTGCTGACCCCTGCCCTAGTGAATAAGACAATGCAAAGTCTCCTCTACCACATAAGACGACACCAGTATTATTAATATTAGGTGGGGCCCTGAGATAGATGTTGCATTGGGGCCCAGCAGTTTTACTTTGGGGTTCTGGCATATAAATGACAATATATAAAATAGTTTTTGCTACAACCTTTTGATTTATTCGCAATGTCTGTTCCATCTTACCTTAGGCTAGAGCACAAATCTCACTATCACTTTGTGAGATCTCCAGAAAAATGGTGGTAAAAAGTAGCGACTACTGCAGTGAGCAGTTTTCTGACTTGCACAACAGGTTGTCAGGTGTTAAAAGGAATGTGTCACCAAGTCAGTTGTAAAATTCTAAAAAGCAGATTTTTTTTTAGTTCAGATTTATATTTTTTCATTCCATTTCCTGTACATGATTATGGGGGCGGCCATCTTGCCTGAGCTTCTCCTCTGCTCTGGTAACAGTATTTAGTGATCTGCTTTACAGCAGTCATTGCCATAGGCAGCAAAACCCGGACGCTGACTCAATGAAGTCTATAGGAGAGTTTTCTAGACATGCGGGGGGAGGAGATAAGATGTGACATCATCTAGTGTCAGTAGTGATGTAATGATGGCTCAGTGGTGTTATCTATAGAGGTGTTATCTTCTACTATAATCCTGTCTGTGATGTAAATGAGGTGACAGAATTGAAAAGTGTCAGTCTATTATTAGGTTTAGTGGCTACACACTGCCCCGAAAAAACAATTTTAAAACTTTCCTTGAGCCTTGACTGCTTAAAAACAGGAAGAAAAACGGTGTCTTTAAGATTTTGATCTTACATTACATTACATAATAGAAACATAGGAATTCAGAAGTTGCCCTTTAACCTGAAAGGACTGTCCCTTTAAATAGTTTATATAAGTCTCTTTTAATTCAATGAAAATATAGAAAATCAGAAGTTGCCCATTAAGCCGACCTGACTGTATTTTCAGCACAATGTTATTTGTGTGCAAATCTTAGTTATTGCGGCTTTCAGTTACATGGCTGAGGGCGATTGTCTCCCGCAATTAATATCAACAGTGCAAGGAACTGTTAATTCCCACTCATTGCAGAGCTTTAACCTTTGGGAAAGTGCACTCTGTGTAGTACATTAGAATGCATTATGCAGGATCGCAGGTTCCCATTGCAGCCCAGGGCAGATGTTTAAGCACCTACAGACCTGATCATTAAGCCTAATATTTACTAAGTGCAGTAAAATAGCACAAATAGCAGCCGACAATCTACTGTAATGGATTTATGGCTGTTTAACATCCCCAGAAAAACATTGCATTAAGTGAAAAAGTAATTTATTGGTCTAAAGGAGAGGGGAATAATATAGAAGTACTCTACAACTCCAAGGAGAGACAAGGGGCAGATATGGCTGTATAAAATAATATAACTGCTATAATACTGCACCTATGTGCAAGAATATAAGTACTATAATACTGCTCCTATGTACAAGAATATAACTACTATAATACTACCTCCTATGTACAAGAATATAACTACTATAATACTGCACCTATGTACAAGAATATAACTACTATAATACTACCTCCTATGTACAAGAATATAACTACTATAATACTACTCCTATGTACAAGAATATAACTACTATAATACTACCTCCTATGTACAAGAATATAACTACTATAATACTGCTCCTATGTACAAGAATATAACTACTGTAATACTACCTCCTATGTACAAGAATATAACTACTATAATACTGCTCCTATGTACAAGAATATAACTACTATAATACTACCTCCTATGTACAAGAATATAACTACTATAATACTGCCCCCTATATACAAGAATATAACTACTATAATACTACTCCTATGTACAAGAATATAACTACTATAATACTGCTCCTATGTACAAGAATATAACTACTATAATACTACTCCTATGTACAAGAATATAACTACTATAATACTACCTCCTATGTACAAGAATATAACTACTATAATACTGCCTCCTATGTACAAGAATATAACTACTATAATACTACCCCTATGTACAAGAATATAACTACTATAATACTGCCCCTATGTACAAGAATATAACTACTATAATACTGCTCCTATGTACAAGAATATAACTACTATAATACTACTCTATGTACAAGAATATAACTACTATAATACTGCTCCTATGTACAAGAATATAACTACTATAATACCTCCTATGTACAAGAATATAACTACTATAATACTACCTCCTATGTACAAGAATATAACTACTATAATACTACCTCCTATGTACAAGAATATAACTACTATAATACTACCTCCTATGTACAAGAATATAACTACTATAATACTATCTCCTATGTACAAGTATATAACTACTATAATACTGCTCCTGGTGTCTTTTCTTGGAAAACATGTCGTCAGTTACTCCGTCCTTTGAGATTTGTTGATTTTTCATATCAGTCAGTGATATATTACAATTTTGTTTTATATTTTAATGTATTCAGACTTCTTTCACTGTCGTGTCTCTTGTATGTCAAAATCTTTTCATATTTTGGGTGGGAATTGACCATCCTGAACATATGGTTCTGCCCCCAGGAGCCCAATCACATAAGAATCCTGCAGACCCCGGTATCCTTTTCCACTTTAGAATTAAATATTATCCATTCTACCCGCAGCCTCCACTAGTTGGCGCTCCTTACATATGGTACATACAGTATATACAGTATTGAGTTGAATGGGTGCCGTATATATATCTGTATGCAGTGAGCTCCCCCTAGTGGTATGTGCAGACAAACTTTTATCATTAAACTCTTTAGCAGTGCAAAGTAAAAATTTACCCAAAAACTTTCTACTGATGGCCTTAGCAACACTACTGCTTGTCATTTTGCTTTCATAGAGACATACTTAATGGCACATCTTGTAAAATACCTTTCCATCTGCGAGTGTCATGTACGTTACATTCTCCTAATATTTAAGTAAAAAGTTCTATTTAAGCCACAGACAAAACCCCCAGAGATAATTCTACAAGCAAAAGTATAAAAGTAAATGGAACAAGCGCAGAGAATCTTCAGTACAAGCCGTCCATTATATACACTGTATATATAACTCCGCCACATAGACATGTCCCCAGGATGCCGCTGCACTTCCCTCTTGGGGCCCCATTTATCCATTCCATCAGATCCATTCCATCTGCCTGTGTTCACATTACACACTCAACCAGATATTGATCCTGTATCTCTATTCACAGCAATGGCTGATTTATGTCAGAAAGGTTCTGTCTTTATGTGAGATATAAAAGAATGCAATATTATAGGTGGATGGACATAAATAGAGAGAGACAGATAGATACTGCAGATAGAAACATAGATATAAATATAGAGACACAGTGTACATAGATACTGTAGATAGATAAATAGATAGATATGAGATAGATAGATATGAGATAGATAGATAGATATGAGATAGATAGATAGATATGAGATAGATATGAGAGATAGATATGAGATAGATAGATAGATAGATAGATAGATAGATAGATAGATAGATAGATAGATATGACATAGATAATGAGATAGATACTGCAGATAGATAGCTAGATAGACATGACATAGATAGATACTGCGGACAGACAGATAAATAGAGATGAGAGAGATAGATATGACATAGATAATGAGATAGATAGATAGATAGATATGAGCGATAGATATGAGATAGATAGATAGATAGATAGATAGATAGATAGATAGATAGATAGATATGAGATAGATAGATATGAGATAGATAGATAGGAGATAGATATGAGATAGATAGACATGACATGACATAGATAGATACTGCGGACAGACAGATAAATAGATAGAGATGAGAGAGAGAGATATGACATAGATAATGAGATAGATAGTGTACATAGATACTGTAGATAGATATAAAACAACACAGAAAGAATAAGATGGATGGATAGATAAATAGACAGACAGAAAAAACAGAAATCTGGCAAAAAGTTTCTAGCCCAAGTGAATAAAATCCATAAAATATTATTTAATGTTTGCTGCCGTCCGTACCATGTTTTGGATTTTTTTTATTTAGTAAGATAGATATGAAAGAGGAGCATATTAGATTGAAAGATATGACATGGACGTATGGAACAATAGATAGATATGACATAGATAGATATGAGAGAGATAGATATGAGATAGATAGATAGATAGATAGATAGATATGAGATAGATAGATAGATATGAGATAGATAGAAATGAGAGAGATAGATATGAGATAGATAGATAGATAGATAGATAGATAGATAGATATGAGATAGATAGATAGATATGAGATAGATAGATATGAGATAGATAGATATGAGATAGATATGAGATAGATAGATAGATAGATAGATAATGAGATAGATAGATAGATAGATATAAGATAGATAGATAGATAGATAGATAGATAGATAGATAGATAGATATGAGATAGATAGATAGCTAGATAGATATGAGATAGATATTAGATAGATAGATAGATAGATAGATAGATATGAGATAGATAGATATGAGATAGATAGAAATGAGAGAGATAGATATGAGATAGATAGATATGAGATAGATAGATAGATAGATATGAGATAGATAGATAGATATGAGATAGATAGATATGAGATAGATAGATATGAGATAGATATGAGATAGATAGATAGATAGATAATGAGATAGATAGATAGATATAAGATAGATAGATAGATAGATAGATAGATAGATATGAGATAGATAGATAGATAGATAGATAGATATGAGATAGATATTAGATAGATAGATAGATAGATATGAGATAGATAGATAGATATGAGAGATAGATAGATAGATAGATAGATAGATGAGATAGATAGATAGATAGATAGATAGATAGATATGAGATAGATATGAGATTGATAGATAGATATGAGATAGATAGATAAATAGATAGATAGATATGAGATATATATTATAGATTCTATAGCGTGATAGAAGTTATCTATAGATAAAGAGATGGATAAATAGAAATGTCATATATATTATAGATAGATAGGAGATAGATAGGAGCTGAGATAGAGCTGAGATATATATTATAGATACTATAGCGTGATAGAAGTTATCTATAGATAGAGAGATGGATAGATATTACAGATAGATATTACAGACAGACTTTATTGTCAGTGACATTATAAATAGATGACTATTTTCACGCTGCAATCACAGTGACTTTACATAATAAATCAATCAGAGGGCTATACCATCCCCTCCCCCGCCCCGCGATGAATATGTCACCGTTATTATTAGCAGGTTGATGTCAGACGTCTCCCGCTCAGGGCTGATTGCTTCTTCAGTATATAAAGAAGTCTTAAGGACCAAAAAGGAAATGCTGCATTTAATTAAGAAGTCGGTGATAGAAGTCGAGCAGGACGTTCAAAGTGACATTAATCATAAGTCCGACCGACGGGCACAGACTGAGTCAATATGTGAAAGTCTACGTAGTCAGGTGATGGCACTCACTTCTGTCTGTGGCCACAGAACTGTCTATAATGCTGTGCTGATTATATTATATTATATTATATTCTGCTTTGATAAGTTATATAACTTTTCTTCCTGCAGCCACCAATAGGGGGAGCTCACTACATATGGATGTCTACCCCTGGTTTTATACTCAGAGTACTGTATAAATTTCTATGCTGTGAGCTCCACCTAGTGGCAGCGGCAGTGTATGCTAGATGTTGCTGATCATGGCCTGCGCTATCTAAGCCTCTGCGTCTATTCACACACTGACCTGCATCACATTGATATAGCCCATGTTCTGGTGACCCCCTAATGACTTTTGGGTCCCGTTATTATAGAGTTTGACCTTTTTTAGATGTTCTATGATCTTATACCGTACGGCGAGATTGTGAGCCATGTAACTGGTACTAATAGCCCCATTAGGAGCAGGGTCCTCCATGGCGGGGGCGACTTCATTACGGTAATGTAGAGGTACTAGTGATTATTTGTGGCAGGAGCGACACACACAGGAGACGCATTCAATGACTAAGACTCAAAATATTACAAGCCCTTCACTGCCTTGTAATTGAAATCCAGGCAGCCATCTTTCTTTTCCGACATCCGAAATAGCGGTCACCTAGAAACATATTGTGTGTTTGCATGTTATTGGTCAGGGTGATGAAAATGGTTTATATTAGTGCTCAGCGGATACCACGAGCTGTAATAGGCCTGTAAATTATTCATCTCTTACAAAGGTGAAATATCAAAAATATTAAGATAAGGCGACTGTGCCGGAAATTACACCATATTAAGGGCTGGAATTATAAGGGCCATGTCATAAACTACTAGAGAAGACATAAAATAAGAGAGAAACCGAAGATCCAAAACCTTAAATTTGCTATATCTTATAAAAGAGGACAGAAATAAGAGGTAAAAGAGGAGAGGAAAGTTTAGGTAAAAAGATAAACTTTAAATAATGGCCGATATATTATATAATCCACCATGAACAGGTACCATAAATGAAGTCATTACCGAAAAAAACATAATAATGGAATGAAAAAGAAGGTCCACTAAGAGCAGATACTGGTGCAGAAATCATAACTACCACAATACTGCCCCCTATGTACAAGAATATAACTACTATAATACTACTCCTATGTACAAGAATATAACTACTATAATACTACCTCCTATGTACAAGAATATAACTACTATAATACTGCTCCAATGTACAAGAATATAACTACTATAATACTGCCTCCTATGTACAAGAATATAACTACTATAATACTACTCCTATGTACAAGAATATAACTACTATAATACTGCTCCTATGTACAAGAATATAACTACTATAATACTGCTCCTATGTACAAGAATATAACTACTATAATACTGCTCCTATGTACAAGAATATAACTACTATAATACTGCTCCTATATAGAAGAATATAACTACTATAATACTACTCCTATGTACAAGAATATAACTACTATAATACTGCTCCTATGTACAAGAATATAACTACTATAATACTGCCCCTATGTACAAGAATATAACTACTATAATACTGCCCCCTATGTACAAGAATATAACTACTATAATACTGCTCCTATGTACAAGAAAATTACTATAATACTGCTCCTATGTACAAGAATATAACTACTATAATACTACCTCCTATGTACAAGAATATAACTACTATAATACTGCTCCAGTGTACAAGAATATAACTACTATAATACTGCTCCTATGTACAAGAATATAACTACTATAATACTACCTCCTATGTACAAGAATATAACTACTATAATACTGCCCCTATGTACAAGAATATAACTACTATAATACTGCCCCCTATGTACAAGAATATAACTACTATAATACTACCTCCTATGTACAAGAATATAACTACTATAATACTACCTCCTATGTACAAGAATATAACTACTATAATACTACCTCCTATGTACAAGAATATAACTACTATAATACTGCTCCTATGTACAAGAATATAACTACTATAATACTGCTCCTATGTACAAGAATATAACTACTATAATACTGCCCCTATGTACAAGAATATAACTACTATAATACTGCCCCCTATGTACAAGAATATAACTACTATAATACTGCTCCTATGTACAAGAATATAACTACTATAATACTACCTCCTATGTACAAGAATATAACTACTATAATACTGCTCCTATGTACAAGAATATAACTACTATAATACTACTCCTATGTACAAGAATATAACTACTATAATACTGCTCCTATGTACAAGAATATAACTACTATAATACTGCTCCTATGTACAAGAATATAACTACTATAATACTACCTCCTATGTACAAGAATATAACTACTATAATACTGCTCCTATGTACAAGAATATAACTACTATAATACTGCTCCTATGTACAAGAATATAACTACTATAATACTGCTCCTATGTACAAGAATATAACTACTATAATACTGCTCCTATGTACAAGAATATAACTACTATAATACTGCTCCTATGTACAAGAATATAACTACTATAATACTACTCCTATGTACAAGAATATAACTACTATAATACTACTCCTATGTACAAGAATATAACTACTATAATACTGCTCCTATGTACAAGAATATAACTACTATAATACTACTCCTATGTACAAGAATATAACTACTATAATACTACTCCTATGTACAAGAATATAACTACTATAATACTACTCCTATGTACAAGAATATAACTACTATAATACTGCTCCTATGGACAAGAATATAACTACTATAATACTACCTCCTATGTACAAGAATATAACTACTATAATACTACCTCCTATATACAAGAATATAACTACTATAATACTGCCCCCTATGTACAAGAATATAACTACTATAATACTGCTCCTATGTACAAGAATATAACTACTTATAGACTCTTATAGACAATGATGTCTGATATATTTGTAGATGTTTCTATTCTGGGTATTTCTTGTATTATATTCTTGCAGTTCTCTATGATAAGTTCTATCAGGACTTTCTCTCCTTTATGTAATATTTCAGGTTTAGGATTTCTCTCTTGGACTATTATCCGTCTTCTTGCAGAATCTTCGTAGTTTGCACATTTTACAGTTTCTTAATGAGATGAGTTACACTAAGTGATCCCTCATGTAATAGTACAGCGCCCCTAGTGGTGAGGATATGTCTGTACTTATATAATTAGATGCATATTAAGGATCCACTTTCCTCCTTGTGTGGGAGACGTTTGCTCAGCAGATAAGTTTTCTCCTGCAGTTTTTGACTGTCATTACTTCCAGTTATTACAGATCTGTATTTTATCACCTTCTGGGTCTCTCCAGATTTCTTCTTGACCGGCCTTATCCTTACAATGATGAATCCGGTGAGGCTGCTCATTCACACACTGAGGTCCTGTTCACACTTCCACTATTTTAACCTTTCAATATATAGGATGAGATTTGCAGTAAATCTGCAGGACGATTTGCAACCAATGTAAACCTTGTTGCAGAATTGTAACAGATTTATCCAAAATCTTGCGCAGAATTCTTTCTTTTGTGCATGACCCTCAGGATTCATGTACACGGTCACTATGACATGCGGACAAGCCACAACATGATCCATAAGCAGTGACGTCCATGAGAAATTCTATTTTTCGTGCACATGAAGTGGAATTTTTTTTTATCACAGATTTTAAAATGTAGTTCATTTTTTCAAAATTTGCCATTAAATCTGCATGTACAGGTATGAAATTCATGCTTGTTGGTGCGGATTTTCCATGCAGATTTCTGTGCATTTATTTGTAGATTTTGGTGTGGATTTGTGGCATGTCAATCCTGATCGTGTGCATGTACTTAAGGACTCTGGACATTGGCACCTACATGGCCCCTTTAATAGTACCAGCTAAGTGAGTTACATGACTCCTAAAAGTGGCAGCCAAATGACATCGCAGTAATGCCAGCCGTGTGATGCCATAATAGTGCCAGATATGTGACACCATGACAGCGCCAGCCACGCGTCCCCTTACCACTGCCGCACTGGGCTTACCTTGGACCAGCAGCACATCCCCCCCCCCCCACCAGGTCTGCAGGGCCACTCCCTTCGGCCAGTCCACTGAACCTCCCACATTGTAATGGCACCTACTAGGGACGCAGAGCCCAAGATCCGCCACCTTCCCTACATACCCTCTTTATATTTGCCCAGGGGTGGCTGGAAGGTGACTATTGAGTGTGCACAGATGGTCATTGCTAGAGATGAGCGGAATGGTTCACACCGAGGCAGGTTTATTGTGAATTTTCCAAAAATTTTGGAGCCCAAGGAGAGAAACCTAATAAATACTGATACTCACCTTTCCTGGGCTTCCTCCTGATCCTATTTGGTTCTCTTCTGCCTCTTCCGTCCTCCTGGGTTACATCAATGGTCACTTGGGTCGCTCCAAAAACAAGACACTATTGTCAAAGTGTCAAGACATCAGCACACCCCATGTGACTGCTAAGGACCAATCACAGACCTCAGTGGAAGAAGAACAAAGAGGACCCTGAGGGGGCGCGGAGTGCCACAAGGGAGCCCAGGAGAGGTGAGGGAAGGCGAGTATCAGTATGTATTATGTTTCCCTGGGCCTGTTATACTCTGTGCTCTAAAGAGACCCCATACTATAATAGGAACACTTCCAGTTGGTCTGAAAGGGAACAGGCGAACCTCGCGAATATTTATGTCATTGCCTTCCCCACATACCATACAATGACACCCCTGGCAATAACATTGAATCCATCGCAGTCTGCTCGCCATTGCTGGAAATAGACATTGGACCTGGGTTAGAGTGGACATCCCCTTTAAGAAGTTCTGCGGTTCTCAACAATCTTTGGCACCTGTTACTAGACAATGACCCAAACTAATAGTTTATTAAGGGGATGGGCAGAAGGACTCCCCAATAATAAGTATGTGCAGCTTTTCTCTAGATTCTCCCTCTAATTTACATATGCAATGATAATCGCATTCTTACCCCTGAGTGATCTCCTACCTGCCCCCGACCCCTTCTCTGAGTGAGCACATAACTTAGTGATGGGGTCACGGTGCAGAATACATGATGAGGACGGCACGCCCTGCGCTCATTATTACTCGCTTATCATTACACCCACAATATGGCGGCTGTAGATACTACTCAGTCACTTAATTGGTTAATTACACATCAATTAGAGAGACATTAAAGCTTTGGCAGGCCCGGAGCCCATGAGCACTGGAGCCCCGGAGCACTGGAGCACTGGACAGCTGGGGCTCGCTAATGAGTTCTCCAATTCATTTACTTGTTTGACACTGAACAAAAATAAGCAGATTCCGAAATGTACATTATAGGACAATTATGTGACGGCAGCAAGTGGCGGCGGGACAGTGGGGGGTTAATGTCTGCAGGCGACACCAGTAAATAGTGCAGAAGATGGAGGAGCGAGGGAGACGTGGACAAAATCTGAATAGTGTCCTCATGTTGGTATTAACTCGTGGTGGGCCCTCCAGTAACCGATGTGCATCGCTCCATCTCATAGTGGGATACAGATATCTTATAACAGGTTCCTTGTATGGAGTGTGGGATACCTGTGGTGTATCGTGCCACACATTGTGCCACCTGAGTATAATACTGCCACACAGTGTGCCCCTAAAAATAATACTGCCACACATTGTGCCACCTGAGTATAATACTGCCACACATTGTGCCCCTGAGTATAATACTGCCACACATTGTTCCTCCTGAGTATAATACTGCCACACAGTGCGCCCCTGAAAATAATACTGCCACACAGTGTGCCCCTGAAAATAATACTGCCACACATTGTTCCTCCTGAGTATAATACTGCCACACAATGTGCCCCTAAAAATAATACTGCCACACAGTGCGACCCTGAAAATAATACTGCCACACAGTGTGCCTCTGAAAATACTGCCACACAGTGTGCCCCTGAACATAATACTGCCACACATTGTTTCCTCTGAGTATAATACTGCCACACATTGTTTCCTCTGAGTATAATACTGCCACACATTGTTCCCCCTGAGTATAATACTGCCACACATTGTTTCCTCTGAGTATAATACTGCCACATATTGTTCCCGAGTATAATACTGCCACACCTTGTTCCCCCTGAGTATAATACTGCCACACATTGTTCCCCCTGAGTATAATACTGCCACACATTGTTCCCCCTGAGTATAATACTGCCACACAGTGTGCCCTTGAAAATAATACTGCCACAGTGTGCCCCTGAAAATAATACTGCCACACAGTGTGCCCCTAAAAATAATACTGCCACACATTGTGCCACCTGAGTATAATACTGCCACACATTGTGCTCCTGAGTATAATACTGCCACACATTGTTCCTCCTGAGTATAATACTGCCACACAGTGCGCCCCTGAAAATAATACTCCCACACAGTGTGCCCCTGAAAATAATACTGCCACACATTGTTCCTCCTGAGTATAATACTGCCACACAATGTGCCCCTAAAAATAATACTGCCACACAGTGCGACCCTGAAAATAATACTGCCACACAGTGTGCCTCTGAAAATACTGCCACACAATGTGCCCCTGAACATAATACTGCCACACATTGCTTCCTCTGAGTATAATACTGCCACACATTGTTTCCTCTGAGTATAGTACTGCCACACATTGTTCCCCCTGAGTATAATACTGCCACACATTGTTTCCTCTGAGTATAATAATGCCACATATTGTTCCCCTGAGTATAATACTGCCACACCTTGTTCCCCCTGAGTATAATACTGCCACACATTGTTCCCCCTGAGTATAATACTGCCACACATTGTTCCCCCTGAGTATAATACTGCCACACAGTGTGCCCCTGAAAATAATACTGCCACAGAGTGTGCCCCTGAAAATAATACTGCCACACAGTGTGCCCCTGAAAATAATACTGCCACACAGTGTGCCGCTGAAAATAATACTGCCACACATTGTTCTCCCTGAGTATAATACTACCACACAGTGTGCCCCTAAAAATACTGCCACACAGTGTGCCACCTGAGTATAATAGTGCCACACAGTGTGCCCCTAAAAATAATACTGCCACACAGTGTGCCACCTGAGTATAATACTGCCACACAGTGTGCCCCTAAAAATAATACTGCCACACATTGTGCCACCTGAGTATAATACTGCCGCACATAGTGCCCCTGAATATAATACTGCCACACATTGTTCCTCCTGAGTATAATACTGCCACACAGTGTGCCCCTAAAAATAATACTGCCACATAGTGTGCCCCTGAAAATAATACTGCCACACATTGTTCTTCCTGAGTATAATACTGCCACACAATGTGCCCCTAAAAATAATACTGCCACACAGTGCGACCCTGAAAATAATACTGCCACACAGTGTGCCTCTGAAAATACTGCCACACAGTGTGCCCTTGAACATAATACTGCCACACATTGTTTCCCCTCAGTATAATACTGCCACACATTGTTCTCCCTGAGTATAATACTACCACACAGTGTGCCCCTAAAAATACAGCCACACAGTGTGCCACCTGAGTATAATACTGCCACACAGTGTGCCCCTAAAAATAATACTGCCACACAGTGTGCCCCTAAAAATAATACTGCCATACAGTGTGCCACCTGAGTATAATACTGCCACACAGTGTGCCCCTAAAAATAATACTGCCACACAGTGTGCCCCTGAAAATAATACTGCCACACAGTGTGCCCCTGAAAATAATACTGCCACACAGTGTGCCACCTGAGTATAATACTACCACACAGTGTGCCCCTGAAAATAATACTGCCACACAGTGTGCCCCTGAAAATAATACTGCCACACATTGTTCCCCCTGAGTATAATACTGCCACACAGCGTGCCCCTAAAAATAATACTGCCACACAGTGTGCCACCTGAGTATAATACTGCCACACAATGTGCCCCTAAAAATAATACTGCCACAGTGTGCCCCTGAAAATAATACTGCCACACAGTGCGCCCCTGAAAATAATACTGCTGCACAGTGCGCCCCTGAATATAATACTGTCATGCATTGTGCCCCTGAAGATAATACTGCCACACAGTGTGCCCCTGAAAATAATACTGCTGCACAGCATGCCCCTGAATATAATACTGTCATGCATTGTGCCCCTGAAGATAATACTGCCACACAGTGTGCCCCTGAAAATAATACTGCTGCACAGTGTGCCCCTAAATATAACACTGCCATGCATTGTGCCCCTGAAAATAATACTGTCACACACTATGCCCCCTGAATATAATACTGCCACATATCATACCACTGAATATAATACTGCCACACACTCCGCCCCTGAATGGGGCACCAAAAGATGAGTGTGGAAAGGAAGGGGAAATAACACACCACTAAAGGAATCTGGCAGTGACTTACTTTTCTCTACCTATTAACATCACATGTACACTTGGCTGACCTGAGCATGCATGTGTATAATATACTTGGTGGGAGTAACTGTGTGAATACAGCCCTATATTGATGAATACCCCCAGCAGGGCTCTTATTCCCAGCAGACTCAGGTTCCATCTCCTCGTCCATCCTCCATAACTCATAAGATGTCATGATTTTTCCTCGGGGTCATCGGTGGGGATCCTTGTGTGCGGGTTTAATGATCTGAACCTGCAATGTAGAGAACAATAGTATACAGGACCTGTGCCCGGGATATTAATGATGTGTAAGTCATACGGTATGGATGCAAGTGCGTGAGCCGATCAGAAGGAGCTGCTCTCCAGGGATCAATGTGTATGCAACACAGACAAGGCTACATAAATAATGCATCTATATATACTTCCTATATATACTTCTAATGAGCTTCATCCTATTGTTATGGATCTCAGGGGGGCATTGTACTGAAAAGGTCTATAAAATATGCCTACACTGTACCACCCTGAGTATCCGAGCCTCATGGTGTGATACAGATATAAATATATTATATCACTATCCTATTATAGCTAACTAAAACAGAGGGTTATAATCACAAAAAATGTAAAGGATTGCACTGAATGTATCGACCACTAGGTGGCACATCATGTGATTGGACTTCCTGGATCTGAGAGAAAGTGCCCAGTGCTCTCGGCTGCTCATGCACATGATTCAATGTAACAGCGCACCATGTGGCCAGGCAGGGTATTGCAGGCAAAAGGGAGCTATATCATTCAAAGTGTTAACCTAGAGTGTGACACGGGCAAATGACATTCCTGACACCAAAATCCATCTCTGCGCACTGAATTACTGCTGAGCTTGTGTTTATAGACAGCAGTGAATCTAAGCAAGGAACAAGAGAGCAGCAGCCTATAGCTCTCATCAGACACAGAGCGTGTGTCAGCCACCTTTAGACTCCAACAGACAATGACAATAAGCTGGAGTAACTTATCACAGCCGTTAATAGAGAAGAGCTGCAGTGCAAAGCATGAGGAAGATAGAGAAGAAAAGCAGAAACTCCTATAGATCTACGACCTAAAAGTAGACTTATACATTAGGTTTACTAACCGGCAACACATGATATCACCAAGAATTGGTCAAACTCAGCTCTGCTACATCAGCACATTACATGTATGTAGGGACTACAATAAGAAGGAATCTGCAGTCACATATATGATTATTAACCATCCTAAATAAAACCACAGCCCTAGAGTGGCCGGAATAAAGGTCTGCAGTATCTGCGGATATAGCGACACCATAAACCCGCAGGAAGAGGCGACCAGATTAATGGCCCATTTATTTACCCTACTTAAGAATCATTCATTTCACTGACGTGTCTCAGATTTATAACTCAACATCTTATTACTTTTTAACCTGTTATATATATTTTAACTTCTTTTTCCTTCATAAAGTGCAGAGTCAGCGACTTGTAAGAGTAATCTCAGAGAGTGAGTGGATGTGGACATTTACCATGCAAACAAAACCTTTTATAACAACATTTATTTATGATGCCCGAAGCAGGAGGCAGAAAACACGGAGAGAAAATGCAAATGAGCAGCCCAGCACTTAGCAGAGGAAGATATCTCATATACATGTGATAATACTGCCCCCTATGTACAGGAATATAAATACTATAATACTGCTCCTATGTACAGGAATATAACTACTATAATACTGCTCCTATGTACAAGAATATAACTACTATAATACTGCTCCTATATACAAGAATATAACTACTATAATACTGCTCCCTATGTACAAGAATATAACTACTATAATACTACCTCCTATGTACAAGAATATAACTACTATAATACTGCTCCTATGTACAAGAATATAACTACTATAATACTACGCCTATGTACAAGAATATACTATAATACTGCTCCCTATGTACAAGAATATAACTACTATAATACTACCTCCTATGTACAGGAATATAACTACTATAATACTGCTCCTATGTACAAGAATATAACTGCTATAATACTGCTCCTATGTACAAGAATATAACTACTATAATACTGCTCCTATATACAAGAATATAACTACTATAATACTACTCCTATGTACAAGAATATAACTACTATAATACTACCTCCTATGTACAAGAATATAACTACTATAATACTGCTCCTATGTACAAGAATATAACTACTATAATACTGCTCCTATGTACAACAATATAACTACTATAATACTGCCCCCTATGTACAAGAATATAACTACTATAATACTGCTCCCTATATACAGGAATATAACTACTATAATACTGCTCCTATGTACAGGAATATAACTACTATAATACTGCTCCTATGTACAAGAATATAACTACTATAATACTACCTCCTATGTACAAGAATATAACTACTATAATACTGCTCCTATGTACAAGAATATAACTACTATAATACTACCTCCTATGTACAATAATATAACTACTATAATACTACCTCCTATGTACAAGAATATAACTACTATAATACTGCTCCTATGTACAAGAATATAACTACTATAATACTGCCCCTATGTACAATAATATAACTACTATAATACTACTCCTATGTACAAGAATATAACTACTATAATACTGCTCCTATGTACAAGAATATAACTACTATAATACTACCTCCTATGTACAATAATATAACTACTATAATACTACCTCCTATGTACAAGAATATAAATACTATAATACTGCTCCTCTGTACAAGAAAATAACTACTATAATACTGCCCCCTATGTACAAGAATATAACTACTATAATACTGCTCCTATGTACAATAATATAACTACTATAATACTGCTCCTATGTACAAGACTATAACTACTATAATACTGCTCCTATGTACAAGAATATAACTACTATAATACTACCTCCTATGTACAAGAATATAACTACTATAATACTGCTCCTATGTACAAGAATATAACTACTATAATACTACTTTATGTACAAGAATATAACTACTATAATACTGCTCCTATGTACAAGAATATAACTACTATAATACTACTTTATGTACAAGAATATAACTACTATAATACTACCTCCTATGTACAAGAATATAACTACTATAATACTACTGCTATGTACAAGAATATAACTACTATAATACTGCTCCCTATGTACAAGAATATAGCTACTATAATACTGCTCCTATGTACAAGAATATAACTACTATAATACTACTCCTATGTACAAGAATATAACTACTATAATACTACCTCCTATGTACAAGAATATAACTACTATAATACTACCTCCTATATACAAGAATATAACTACTATAATACTGCTCCTATATACAAGAATATAACTACTATAATACTGCTCCTATGTACAAGAATATAACTACTATAATACTGCTCCTATGTACAAGAATATAACTACTATAATACTGCCCCTATGTACAAGAATATAACTACTATAATACTGCCCCCTATGTACAAGAATATAACTACTATAATACTACTCCTATGTACAAGAATATAACTACTATAATACTACTCCTATGTACAAGAATATAACTACTATAATACTGCTCCTATATACAAGAATATAACTACTATAATACTGCTCCTATGTACAAGAATATAACTACTATAATACTGCTCCGATGTACAAGAATATAACTACTATAATACTACCTCCTATGTACAAGAATATAACTACTATAATACTACCTCCTATGTACAAGAATATAACTACTATAATACTACCTCCTATGTACAAGAATATAACTACTATAATACTGCTCCTATGTACAAGAATATAACTACTATAATACTGCTCCTATGTACAAGAATATAACTACTATAATACTGCCCCTATGTACAAGAATATAACTACTATAATACTGCCCCCTATGTACAAGAATATAACTACTATAATACTACTCCTATGTACAAGAATATAACTACTATAATACTACTCCTATGTACAAGAATATAACTACTATAATACTGCTCCTATATACAAGAATATAACTACTATAATACTGCTCCTATGTACAAGAATATAACTACTATAATACTGCTCCGATGTACAAGAATATAACTACTATAATACTGCCTCCTATGTACAAGAATATAACTACTATAATACTGCTCCTATGTACAAGAATATAACTACTATAATACTACCTCCTATGTACAAGAATATAACTACTATAATACTGCCCCCTATGTACAAGAATATAACTACTATAATACTGCCCCTATGTACAAGAATATAACTACTATAATACTACCTCCTATGTACAAGAATATAACTACTATAATACTGCTCCTATGTACAAGAATATAACTACTATAATACTGCTCCTATGTACAAGAATATAACTACTATAATACTACCTCCTATGTACAAGAATATAACTACTATAATACTGCCCCCTATGTACAAGAATATAACTACTATAATACTGCTCCTATGTACAAGAATATAACTACTATAATACTGCTCCTATGTACAAGAATATAACTACTATAATACTGCTCCTATGTACAAGAATATAACTACTATAATACTACCCCTATGTACAAGAATATAACTACTATAATACTGCCCCCTATGTACAAGAATATAACTACTATAATACTACCTCCTATGTACAAGAATATAACTACTATAATACTGCTCCTATGTACAAGAATATAACTACTATAATACTGCCCCTATGTACAAGAATATAACTACTATAATACTGCTCCTGTGTACAACAATATAACTGCTATTATACTGCCCCCTATGTAGAAGTATTTATAGGCTTGGTATTATACCGTATACTGTGTCTGGGGTATAATATGGGTCTGTCTTGGTTCTTTCCTATAACCCAATTATCCCTCACTGCTCAGACTGTCAGGGGACGGATGTACGTTGCGCACAGACTTGTGACTTCCCCTCTGAACACATCCTCTATTTAATAGTAGATTGTAAATTACTGACTGTACTTGTCTCCTTAGGGCTGGGGTTCTCGGTGATTCTTTGCATCATCTGGACATGGGTGTGGGGGAAGAATAGACACTGTGTTCTGGAATTAAAGGGCCAGCGTGGGATTCTGCTGGTCACCAATTGATGACATTGGGAGGGTTAATGCTGCTGTGTCTGCAGGAGGGAAAGTCACAAAGTTCCATAACTCAGATGGACGTTGGCCAATGCAGACCATGCTGCTGATCCGCCAATATGGTGACTCGGTGGTCATGTGGGTGCCGGTCACCTCAGGCGTGGAGAACAACTACCTGCATTCTCATGACCCTTTCCCTCTTCTCTTATTTCCTGATGTCTCATGAACGCAGATGGATGACCATTGGAGGACCTGTTGGATACAGGATGAAGCCATTCCGCATATCTCTGGATTATATGGATGAACGGGGCCCAAGCGTCGCTGCGGTGGATGCCTTCACCATGAAAAACTGCACTAGAGGTAATTAACCCTTTGTTAACATTCACATACAGATCTGGCCATTACTTAATAATAATAATCCATAATATTTTGTAACTTTTTCCATTTTTTATTATTTTATTACCTGGACCACACAATTTCCTTTAAGCTTTTTGCTTTAAGGGAGTGGGTGACCAGACCCAGCATATCACCCCAGCCCTGCAGATAGATAGGTTAGTGTCACCAGACCCAGCATATCACCCCAGCCCTGCAGATAGATAGGTTAGTATCACCAGACCCAGCATATCACCCCAGCCCTGCAGATAGATAGGTTAGTATCACCAGACCCAGCATATCACCCCAGCCCTGCAGATAGATAGGTTAGTGTCACCAGACCCAGCATATCACCCCAGCCCTGCAGATAGATAGGTTAGTGTCACCAGAACCAGCACATCACCCCAGCCCTGCAGATAGATAGGTTAGTGTCACCAGACCCAGCATATCACCCCAGCCCTGCAGATAGATAGGTTAGTGTCACCAGAACCAGAATATCACCCCAGCCCTGCAGATAGATAGGTTAGTGTCACCAGACCCAGCATATCACCCCAGCCCTGCAGATAGATAGGTTAGTGTCACCAGCACCAGCATATCACCCCAGTCCTGCAGATAGATAGGTTAGTGTCACCAGACCCAGCATATCACCCCAGCCCTGCAGATAGATAGGTTAGTGTCCCCAGACCCAGCATATCACCCCAGCCCTGCAGATAGATAGGTTAGTGTCACCAGACCCAGCATATCACCCCAGCCCTGCAGATAGATAGGTTAGTGTCACCAGACCCAGCATATCACCCCAGCCCTGCAGATAGATAGGTTAGTATCACCAGACCCAGCATATCACCCCAGCCCTGCAGATAGATAGGTTAGTATCACCAGACCCAGCATATCACCCCAGCCCTGCAGATAGATAGGTTAGTGTCACCAGACCCAGCATATCACCCCAGCCCTGCAGATAGATAGGTTAGTGTCCCCAGACCCAGCATATCACCCCAGCCCTGCAGATAGATAGGTTAGTGTCACCAGACCCAGCATATCACCCCAGCCCTGCAGATAGATAGGTTAGTGTCACCAGAACCAGCATATCACCCCAGCCCTGCAGATAGATAGGTTAGTGTCAGCAGACCCAGCATATCACCCCAGCCCTGCAGATAGATAGGTTAGTGTCACCAGATCCCAGCATATCACCCCAGCCCTGCAGATAGATAGGTTAGTGTCACCAGAACCAGCATATCACCCCAGCCCTGCAGATAGATAGGATAGTGTCACCAGACCCAGCATATCACCCCAGCTCTGCAGATAGATAGGTTAGTGTCACCAGACCCCAGTATATCACCCCAGCCCTGCAGATAGATAGGTTAGTGTCACCAGACCCAGCATATCACCCCAGCCCTGCAGATAGATAGGTTAGTGTCACCAGAACCAGCATATCACCCCAGCCCTGCAGATAGATAGGTTAGTGTCACCAGACCCCAGGATATCGCCCCAGTCCTGCAGATAGATAGGTCAGTGTCACCAGACCCAGCATATCACCCCAGCCCTGCAGATAGATAGGTTAGTATCACCAGACCCAGCATATCACCCCAGCCCTGCAGATAGATAGGTTAGTGTCACCAGACCCAGCATATCACCCCAGCCCTGCAGATAGATAGGTTAGTGTCCCCAGACCCAGCATATCACCCCAGCCCTGCAGATAGATAGGTTAGTGTCACCAGACCCAGCATATCACCCCAGCCCTGCAGATAGATAGGTTAGTGTCACCAGAACCAGCATATCACCCCAGCCCTGCAGATAGATAGGTTAGTATCACCAGACCCAGCATATCACCCCAGCCCTGCAGATAGATAGGTTAGTGTCAGCAGACCCAGCATATCACCCCAGCCCTGCAGATAGATAGGTTAGTGTCACCAGACCCCAGCATATCACCCCAGCCCTGCAGATAGATAGGTTAGTGTCACCAGAACCAGCATATCACCCCAGCCCTGCAGATAGATAGGATAGTGTCACCAGACCCGGCATATCACCCCAGCCCTGCAGATAGATAGGTTAGTGTCACCAGACCCAGCATATCACCCCAGCCCTGCAGATAGGTTAGTGTCACCCTTTAAAGTTAGACATTTTATAGCGCTACATAACAACCTGTGATATTTCTCTGATATTACTGTCCATAGGGAATGCATTAAGTAGCATGAAAATTGTGCAAAAATTTCTGCAGTAAATATCTAAAACTATTTTATGTAATTGTTACATCAGAATCGCAGCATACAAGGAATGATGGACATTCTTGTGTGTCTTAGACTCTTTTTCTAGGGCCGTCATATAATGTGGTCACTTTTTGGAAGTTGTGCTCAATACTTAAGTGCAAATTATTTGTGTATTATACCAGTCATAAGATGATTTACAAAAGAAAAATGTGTCCAATGTATCACTGCTGACCCTGCAGTCCAAGACTTCTCATCTTGTGGCAGATGAACCTGCTTCTGTGTATAATGTGCTGTGACTTTCTGCTGAGAGAAGGGAAGGAAGAGCTGCTGGCTTATTTTATTTGTTAGTAGGTATAGATAGATCAATTATAGTGTGATGTATGAAAGACAAATGCATGTATTGCATCACTGCCTCCTCCTGCTTAAAACTTTTCATCTTCTGGCAGAACTACCTGCCAACTGCATGTAATGTGCTGTGATATATCCTGCTGTGAGAGGGGAGAAAGAGTTCATGCATATTTTTTGGATGTATAGTTTCATGTGTTTGCACTGGATCTTTTAACCCCTTTAAATATGGCGCCTGCTCAGGAGCAGTGTGGGCATCATAACTCCCAAGTCTCTGCTGTTTTGATTCTTGATCACACTCATTGACCCTTTAAAAGTGTCAATGCCAAGTAAAAGCCCCCACACACTTGTAACAACCTGAATGTCTCCCACGCTGCAAGATCATGGGTTCTGTTTGAACTCCATCAAACTTAGGATCCTTGTGAAGACTCTCGGGCCTTTCATAAGTATCTGTCTATTGGGGCTTACAGTCTATGGTGGGTGAAAAAAAAGTTTTTAAAAATTTTTTAAAGTTTGAACAACTCCCATCCATCCCCCCTTAGATTTCAAGTAAAAATAAACAAGCGCAGACATAGACCTATGAGGTATCCCCGCATCCGAAAATACCTGAACTACAAACCTAGAGTTATATTTTTCCCATTGCGACGAACACCAAATCAATATGGCCAAATTGTCATTTTTTTCGCCATTTCGCCTCCCAAACGAATTTCAACAAAAATCGATCAAAACCTTAGACTTTCCTCAAAAAGGTACAGGACGCCTTACACAGCCTTATACACGACATTTTGTAGGGATAGATCTGTTACATGTTGTGTATGTGTATAGTGTGTGTATATATAAGGTTCGGAGAGCCCCCCCCGCTCCTCACAGACAGTCGCTTCGCCACACTTGATTAAGCTTATGAATGAGCGTCACCACATTGACCCCCGGGCCGAGCGGTTTGCAGCCGTCATGTATGTTCCACATCCCCCAGATGGCAGTGACAGGCATAATCTTCTACTTCTCAAAAAGGCTAAATTTATTCTAAAAACTGACGCACGGGGACCGCGGGGCCCGAACCGCCGTGACCATCTCACCGCTTTTTTGACTGTTTAACATTTCTACATGTTTTAACCCCTTCCTGCCGCTTCCATTTTTCATCTTTTGAGTTACGCTTTTTACTCCTCGCCTTCCGAAAGCCATAACTTTTTTATATTACCGCTCACAGAGCTGTATGAGGTCTTTGTTTTTGCAGGACAGATTGTTCTTCACAATGGTACCATTTAATACTTTGTACGATGACCTGGAAAGCTGGAAAAAAATTCAGAATGGAGGGATTTAGAAAAAAAAAAATGTATTTGCGCCATTTTCTTATGGGGGTTTTTATTACGGGGTTCAATGTGCAGCCAATATGACATTTTACCTGTATTCTGCGGGATGTTACGATTACGGTGATACCAAATTTATATCATTTCTGTTATATTTTAACCCCTTAACAAAAATCCAAGACCTTGAAAAATAAAAAAATTTCTTGGCGTCGCCATACTCTCACACCCGTAACTTTTTTTATATTTCCATGTATGGAGCTGGGTGAGGCGTCTTTTTTGCGGGACCAGATGTACTTTTTATTTACACCATTTTGGGGAATGTCTGATGTTTTGATCGCTTTTTTACAATTTTTTTTTGGGAGATGACAAAAAAATGCCATTTTGGATGTTTTGACTTTTTTTTTCCCCGCTATGGAGTTCACTGTAGGGGAAAATAATTTTTATATGTTCGCAGTTTGGGCATTTTCGGATGTGTTTATGTTTGTGATTGGTTGTTTTTGTTTTTATATTTTGAAATTTAAATTTTTTTTATCATCATTTTAAATTCATTTTTGATTTATTTTATTTTATTTTTTTAAACTTTTTTGCTTTTGGACCCCAAGTGGCCTAGGAGTTTGCTCACCTCTACAATATACTGCAGTACCAATGTATTGCAGTATATTCAGAACTCCATTCACTTCTATTCCAGGTTGCCATAGGCGAGGGAGCCCAGGAGAGGTGACGGAAGGAGTCGTATCAGTGTTTTCATGTACCCGCACCTCCCCTGGGCCTTAAGAGTGATTTCTGGGTGACGAACCCCAAAAGTTTCAGATTCAGTCAAACCTGAAATTTCTGTAGAATTCGTAGCAAATGTGATAATGAGGTTTAGAACATTTCCTGTTCTAAATCCCATTGATGAGCTCTTCATCCATCTTCCTGTCAACCTGGAATGGCTGATAACAGAGAACAATTGAGATACAAATAGAGATCTACTGTTCCTTTAAGTGGCTCCGATTCTACCTTCCGTCTTTTAGGATCTGTGCCACCAGTTGTGACCTTGCGTCTCCTCTCCCTGCTGTATCTAAGCCATATATCACTCTTCCTATACAGAGAAATGCCGGATATTCCGGATGCAGCAAATCCAATGAATCATCCTATTTGAGAGTGGATATAAATATGACATGGTGCCTGCCGCCGATAAATCATCTCATGGACTCGTCTTCTGTCGTCTCCTCGACGCGCTCTAGTTATGGATAAGTAAATGTTTGTCCAGGAGGGATTCTTTTTATAGACTCGGATCGTATCTTAGATCTTGGACATGGCTCAGGAGGAGAAATGGCGGCCACACAGCGTGAAGAGCTGGCGTGCCAGGTAGCAATTTACCACCAGCAGAGTCCAATGTCCTCACACGGGCCCCGCCGGCATCACAAATGTCTCTTATCTAGTTGTCTCATCAGTATGCCCCCCGCCCATAAAATGTAACTTAACCTATAGGTAAGATTTCTGTAATGCAGACTATAAAGGGTTAACAAGTATATACATCTACACAGGCAGGGCTATGGGTACAGTTGCCAAAAACACATACATTGCACTTCTATACTGCACACATACATCAAACCGCTAAACCCAAACCTGACCCATAGTTAGTATTGCCATACATGATATTGATTTACAGCTCAGGTATATTATACTACTACACTGCATATACACATTGTGCCGCTATACCATACACTTATATAGTATCACTATACCACTGCTATGTTGTACACACATATATACACAGTACACACATTATGCACATATAAAGCACATACACAGTAAACATATGCTGACACACATTACAGACATTACAGACATACACATTATACACATTACACACATTACAGACATAGACATATTTCACATGTATATCAAAGGCACAGATTACACACACACATATATGTATATATTTATCCAGTGCACAGATGTACAGTGCATATACATTAAACACATGATCACATGTGTACACATATTAAACACACTGTATATACACATTACACGCACACTGCAGACATACAAACACATTACATACATATTTTACATACATAATAAAGACACAACTTACCCCCACAAACAATACACATATACAGTACATACACTACACATTAAACACATACTGACATACATACACACTTTACCCACACTGTACAACCATATTGCACACATACATGCACAATACACACATTCACATTTCACATACATACATATTAAAAATACAAAGTACACATACACATGTATATATGCAGTACACACATAGAGCAAGCACATAAAACACATGCTCATATACCTACACACAGTACACAAACACAAATACATACATATTACACACATTGCACACTTACTATATAAGCATACACATTGAACACACAAATACTTCACATTACACACATATTATACACATATATACATATTACACACACACATTTTACATTGCACACATATTACACACATACATACATATTACAGATAGATACTTCTCCTTTGAGCAAAACTGTCCCTGAACCCGGACCCCTTCTGCCTCCTCTGTCCAGACAAAGCTGCTTGGATCAGATCATGACAGCTGGTAATGAGCTCCGGCTGTCGTAACTTTCCACAATATATATAGAATAGGCAGGGGAAGGCAGGTTTTCAAGACGGATGCCCTGCACCCCTCCACATCTCAATCTGACTGTGACTGGGGCAGGTGTCCCCACTTCCTCCCCTTCCTTGTCATGCGTATCTCATAGTTTTTTGCCTTAGGGTAAGTAAACTCCCCTTGCTCCATGTGTCACTGTTATCTTGGCTCACTGCAACTAGGTGGCCTCGTTGTATAAAAATTATATAGGTTTTACAGGGATAACGTCCCTCTACTCCCTAACCTTTTCTTATTAAACTGCCTGTATAAGTGTCAATCTTCACTGCAGCTCTAGAATTTTATTCATGAACCAGGTAGATCAGGATAAACATGGCTTCTTTTTTTTTTTTTTTTAAACTATAAGATTAATATTGTTATTTGTGGAGTCTCTTTAAGACCAACATCTGGTTCAGGCCAGGTGAACCCACGGCCTCCATCCTGACCCCGTAGAGGAGTCTCTGCCTTTATGCATGTATTACATGTCCGGACTGTTTCTTAGAAGACCAACACTTACCAGGAAAACGCCTTATGTTCTGCCATAACACAGTTTTCCCCTCTGCAACATTTTAATATGCAAAACGCGTCGGGTTCACTGGAAATCTTGTAGCCTAAGGAAAGTTTTTATGTTTTCAGTAAAATGAAAAGATTAGTCACTGCGTCTCTCTAGGACATTTCTGATGATGTGAACCCTGAAGGCGGCTCTCCGCTATCAAATCTCGTCTGTCGGCGTGTTTTTTATTATTAGAATGTTCCGCAAACATATTTTAATTCATTATGAAATAGCCAAACAAAGACAATGAGAGGAGACATCGCTGAGTTTGAAAGTGGCTGTCGTGGCAACGGGCGCAATTCTTCCGATTCCCTTTCATTCATGGCGTATAGTAGTCGAGTGTCAGAACTGACAACATGATCTCAATGATATATTACAGGCAGCGGCGTACATAAAAGAGAGGGTTAATAGAATATAATGCCGCCATACTGTAATAGGTGCTGATGGCAATATGGCTGCTCACTATCGGCTCTGCTGGGGCCGATTCCGAACAACCAAAGCGCCGCTCCAGACACTGACCCTCTGCATCACCTGAAGCCGCCCCCTGCCACAAAGGACACCCGGACACTCGATTCTACGCCGAGGTTCTCTGTCCTGTCGTAGGTGTTGCATATTTTGTGTCGCTAAATGAATTTAGTGATCACAGAATCTATTTTGTAGTGACTAAATGTTTCTTTGTGCTCACAAAATCAGTGTGGGAAATGTATCAACCCCTCTACATCAGTTTTCTGGCATAGAGGTGTAAAATTGTGTCGCAACACACCCCCATTTTGCATATTTCACAAGTGACAAAACAAGGTGGGCCGGGGACATCTCACCCCGACATATTTATTTTAACTTTCTCCAGTTTTGTAGTGTGAATTATACGAGAAATCTACACCAGTTCCCAACGCCAGAGCTTCTTAATAAATCCCTTATACCCTGCACCAGTCGGACGAAACGCCAGTCTTCATAAATCTGCCCCATAAAAAACTGAATTTGTGATGCTGTTTATTTGTGTACAGAATTTATTATGTGAATGTGTATTGTCACACAGGAGTGTTATTGTCACACAAAATGTTATTTTGTCACACAGAATGTTTGTTGCACAGAATTGACGTTTGTGATTAGAGATGAGCGAATCGATTCTGCAGAAGTGGAATTCGATCCGAATTTCAGGAAATCTTTGATTCGCCACAATTCCGGATTTCCTGATGCTTTGCAGTAACGAATATTTAGTAAGGACCTTTGTGACATCAGACGGTCACATGATGTTCTCTAGTGATGTGATTGGGTAGGCGTGTCTTTGCTTGTTAGCAGATCCTGCCACATGAATAAAAGTTGTCCGCCATATTGCCGCCCACCCAGGCTCTCTGCAGCCCAGAAATAGCTGTTTATTCGCCGCGAAATAATTCGGATCGAAGCAATTTTTTGGGGAACTTCGAATCGAACTTTTGAGAAATTCGCTCATCTCTATTTGTGATCACAGAAATGATTTTGTAGACATAAAAATGTTAATACATTTTCTGACCACATAAATAATTTTTGTGCTCACAAAGTCAATGTTTTTACAGAATATTTATGATGATATTTATTCTGTCTGTACTGAATTCAGTTTGTCACACAGGATTGTTATGACACAGAATTCATTTTGTCACAAAAAATTGATTGTGTGACACTGAATACTATTTTGTTACACAGAATGTAGCAGTGAATGTTATTTTGTAGCACAGAATTGACATTTGTGATAACATAAATTATTTTGTGGTCACATCAATCATTTTTGGCTCACAAAGTCACTGTGTGTTCACAAAAATTATTTCATCAGTCTGGTTATCACAGAATTCACACAAAACATTTAGCGATGTTTCTTTTGTGTCTACAGAATTCATTTTGTGATGTTATTTATTTTATTTGCTGAATTCTTTTTGTCATACAGGATTGTTCTTGTGACACAGAATGTTAGTTTGTCATGCAGAATGTTGCACTGTGTTATTTTTGGTACAGAATTATATTCTATAGGACAGAATGGACTCTGTAAAGCTGGTGATACAAAACCCATTGGCCCAGACTTACCACAGTGGTTACAGCTAGTCACTGGTGTAAACATGGCACATCCTTGGTGCGTTGTGGAACATCTTTGAATCTAGTTTGGGCTAAATTTTTTGACTTGCTAGATATATGTGGATTCTCAGAAAAAGGGAGCATGGCTTAAATGTGCCAAGGTATGCCAAAAAAGTAAGCCTCCAAGGTGGTATAAACATAGGAGAGTGTAATGATATGTCAGATTTTTTGTCATATGCTGTGACAAACAGTGGCCTACATAGAAGGCAGTACTAATATAATAGTGCCATAGAATGCAAATAAAATAGTGACTGCTCACGCTGACAATATAGAGAACCTTCACAATATAATATAATATAATAGTGCCATAGAATGCAAATAACATACTGACTGATCATACTGACAATATAGAGAACCTTCACAATATAATATAATATAATAGTGCCATATAGTACAAATAAAATACTGACTGCTCACGCTGACAATATAGAGAACCTTCACAATATAATATAATAGTGCCATATGCTGCCAGTATAATACTACCGTACACGGCTCCAGGCAGCACTTTCAGTGATAGGTTGTCATTACCCCTCCCACGATACATGTCTATACTGTACATGTACATAATATTCTGTTCCTGCCCCCTAGAGGTGGTTTCAGGTTACTGACAACCTCGTGCACATATACACTATTTTAGTAGACTGACATTACCTTAGTGAGGAGAAGATGAAGCTCCTGTAACTTTATGACATTTGGCTGCAGATTTTTCCTTAATGACAGGCCTGTGTGCCAGTACCGGGCAGAGCGCCACCGCTAGGCGAGGAGCATATCCAGCTATTTGGACGCAGGCCGCATGTGAAAGTTCATTAGACACATGGCAAGGAGAAGAAGATCTGATGTTTCTTTTGGCTCTGCAATCATTAATGGCATCATATGCAGAGCCGGCTGCTTAACCATCTCATGTCTGGAGAGCGGCCCGATCTCTGTGGGTCTAGGAAGTGTACAGAGGGGGAGTGCAGAGAGAGAAATCCGTAATAACATAGATGGATGAGATAGATAGATAGATAGATAGATAGATAGATAGATAGATAGATATGAGATAGATAGATAGATAGATAGATAGATAGATAGATAGATAGATAGATAGATATGTGATAGATATGAGATAGATAGATATGAGATAGATAGATAGATAGATAGATAGATAGATAGATAGATATGAGATAGATAGATAGATAGATAGGAGATAGATAGATATGGGATAGATAGATAGATATGAAAGAGAGATAGATAGATAGATAGATAGATAGATAGATAGATAGATAGATAGATATGAGATAGATAGATATGAGATAGATAGATAGATAGATAGATATGAGATAGAGATAAAAAGAGAGATAGATATATTAAATAGAATAGATACATAGATAGATTTGACACCATTATTATTAGTGCCAAAGAGTAAGAGAAGTTTATCTGAAGCTCAGTGAGATCCGCCGTACCCTCGGCCAGTATCCAGGTGTGTTCATGAGTTTTGTTTTTTAGACTGGTTAGTAAATTGCCACGTTCTGCAGGGAGCAGTGTGCCCGTATCCTCAGCCATATAATACTATAAGGTGGAGCAGCTCTCAGCACTGGGGACCCTGCAGCTACTACAGAAGAATGGGGGGCACAGTATATGAAGTATAAGGGTCTCTGCTGTACAGACACATCCACAGCTCTCAGCACTGCTATGAATAGAATAAAGTGATGAAAATGCAAAGAGCCCCCGGGCACAGAGCTGGGGACAACTGGCCGGGCTTTGTCCTAGGGGGCGCTGTGTGATCTGCAGACAGTACAATGCCCCAATTCTATGATGTGTTCTGTGATCTCTGCTACATTGTTCTAAATCAATGGGCCCCAGTATGGGAGCGGGCCCCTGTCATGTACAGGACAGAGAAAGAGAATAGACAGGACATAGACCGAGGGGAACATGACTTGGGCTTCTATAGCCCCTGCACTATATACTGCGCTATATACCCCCAGTCTCTTATCTCACTCCTGCTTTGGTAATGGTCATGTGGATTTAGACCTGATCATAAAATATCTTCTATTTCAATTTAGATACATAAAGATAGATAAGAAATAGAGAAATAGATAGATATGAAATGAATAGATTCACAGATATACTGTATATGAGAGACAAATATGAGGGATATGAGCATAATCGATGGATACAAGATAGATATGAGAGATAGATAAGATAGATATGAGATAGATATGAGATAGATAGATAGATATGAGATAGATAGATAGATAGATATGAGACAGATAGATAGATAGATAGATAGATAGATATGAGATAGATAGATAGATAGATAGATAGATAGATAGATAGATATGAGATAGATAGATATGAGATAGATAGATAGATAGATAGATAGATAGATAGATATGAGATAGATAGATATGAGATAGATAGATAGATAGATAGATAGATATGAGATAGATAGATAGATAGATAGATAGATATGAGATAGATAGATATGAGATAGATAGATAGATAGATAGATAGATATGAGATAGATAGATAGATAGATAGATAGATATGAGATAGATAGATAGATAGATAGATAGATAGATAGATAGATAGATAGATACGAGATAGATAGATATGAGATAGATAGATACGAGATAGATAGATAGATGATCCCCTCCACCAGTCTTACATGACTATTCTCGGGATTTTTCTATAGTATTATTTTTCTATTCACCAGTTTACAGCTCTGGGTTGGTTCGGAGCAGACTTTCATCTCCTGTTCGTTAAGTTCATTAACACTGAATTGTCTGGCATCGCTCCGCTCCAACCGCTTTACTGCTGACACTGATAAACTGACCTCATTACATCTGCCTGGTGTTATGGACGTTACTTCTTGTGCAGTGTGAGACGTCTTACCTGGTGAGTGGCGGTGCCAGGATTTGTGGTGGCACCTGGGACTGTCACTAATACCTATCTGCACCCTCCGCCCAGTGGGCCCCTCGGACTGTCACTAATACCTATCTGCACCCTCCGCCCAGTGGGCCCCTCGGACTGTCACTAATACCTATCTGCACCCTCCGCCCAGTGGGCCCCTCGGACTGTCACTAATACCTATCTGCACCCTCCGCCCAGTGGCCCCTCGGACTGTCACTAATACCTATCTGCACCCTCCGCCCAGTGGCCCCTCGGACTGTCACTAATACCTATCTGCACCCTCCGCCCAGTGGGCCCCTCGGACTGTCACTAATACCTATCTGCACCCTCCGCCCAGTGGGCCCCTCGGACTGTCACTAATACCTATCTGCACCCTCCGCCCAGTGGCCCCTCGGACTGTCACTAATACCTATCTGCACCCTCCGCCCAGTGGCCCCTCGGACTGTCACTAATACCTATCTGCACCCTCCGCCCAGTGGCCCCTCGGACTGTCACTAATACCTATCTGCACCCTCCGCCCGCCGGGCCCCTCGGACTGTCACTAATACCTATCTGCACCCTCCACCCAGTGGCCTCTCGGACTGTCACTAATACCTATCTGCACCCTCCGCCCAGTGGCCCCTCGGACTGTCACTAATACCTATCTGCACCCTTCGTCCAGTGGGCCCTCGGACTGTCACTAATACCTATCTGCACCCTCCACCCAGTGGCCTCTCGGACTGTCACTAATACCTATCTGCACCCTCCGCCCAGTGGCCCCTCGGACTGTCACTAATACCTATCTGCACCCTCCGCCCAGTGGCCCCTCGGACTGTCACTAATACCTATCTGCACCCTCCGCCCAGTGGCCCCTCGGACTGTCCCTAATACCTATCTGCACCCTCCGCCCAGTGGGCCCCTCGGACTGTCACTAATACCTATCTGCACCCTCCGCCCAGTGGGCCCCTCGGACTGTCACTAATACCTATCTGCACCCTCCGCCCAGTGGGCCCCTCGGACTGTCACTAATACCTATCTGCACCCTCCGCCCAGTGGCCCCTCGGACTGTCACTAATACCTATCTGCACCCTCCGCCCGCCGGGCCCCTCGGACTGTCACTAATACCTATCTGCACCCTCCACCCAGTGGCCTCTCGGACTGTCACTAATACCTATCTGCACCCTCCGCCCAGTGGCCCCTCGGACTGTCACTAATACCTATCTGCACCCTCCGTCCAGTGGGCCCTCGGACTGTCACTAATACCTATCTGCACCCTCCACCCAGTGGCCTCTCGGACTGTCACTAATACCTATCTGCACCCTCCGCCCAGTGGCCCCTCGGACTGTCACTAATACCTATCTGCACCCTCCGCCCAGTGGCCCCTCGGACTGTCACTAATACCTATCTGCACCCTCCACCCAGTGGCCCCTCGGACTGTCACTAATACCTATCTGCACCCTCCGCCCAGTGGCCCCTCGGACTGTCACTAATACCTATCTGCACCCTCCGCCCAGTGGCCCCTCGGACTGTCACTAATACCTATCTGCACCCTCCGCCCAGTGGGCCCCTCGGACTGTCACTAATACCTATCTGCACCCTCCGCCCAGTGGCTCCTCGGACTGTCACTAATACCTATCTGCACCCTCCGCCCAGTGGCCCCTCGGACTGTCACTAATACCTATCTGCACCCTCCGCCCAGTGGCCCCTCGGACTGTCACTAATACCTATCTGCACCCTCCGCCCAGTGGCCCCTCGGACTGTCACTAATACCTATCTGCACCCTCCGCCCAGTGGCCCCTCGGACTGTCACTAATACCTATCTGCACCCTCCGCCCAGTGGCTCCTCGGACTGTCACTAATACCTATCTGCACCCTCCGCCCAGTGGCCCCTCGGACTGTCACTAATACCTATCTGCACCCTCCGCCCAGTGGGCCCTCGGACTGTCACTAATACCTATCTGCATCCTCCACCCAGTGGCCCCCTCGGTCACCAGGGCGGTGTATACCTGCTACTTCTGCATCCCTGATAGTTATGACACATCCTATACGATGCCTCGCCGTGTTTTATTCTCTGCACTATCAGGTAAAGAGGTTGCCCGGGCTAAATAATATAATCTTTTCTAATTAAGCAGGGGGAGGTGAAAACATTTAAAAAAAAAAAAAAAAACATACTCACCTGTCCCCGTTGCTTCGGTGTCCTCTCAGGGCAGTCCTGTGCGGTCGCTGCCTTCTTGTTCATGAATTTCTCGCCCCATATTGCCATAGTGAGAAAAAAAATCTAATTGGCCAAATCAACCCTTTTTTTTTTTTTTTTCTCTTTTACCATTTTGGCTTCCGAAAAAAAAAAAAATTAATAAAAAGTGATCAAAACATCAGAAATTCCCCAAAATGGTATCAATAAAAACTATCAAAAAAGACGCCTTATACAGCTCCGTACACGGAAACATAAAGATTGTCACAATATAACCATGCACAGAAATTTTTCTACTTTTCAAAGTATTAAACATATTAAAATACATATTTGTCCCACAAAAAATACAGGGAAAAATAAAAAAAATATATATGGCTTCTGGAATGGGAGCAGGAAAAAACAGAAACGCAAAAATTAACCTGGTGTGGAAAGGGTTAGTGAGCCGTGGTCTACAATTATTCGTACCCCTGGCCTTCATGTCAAAGGTCAGCTGATATGTTCTTGAAAGAGAGTTTAGGGGTCACCAGTAGATTGTCTTTGCTCAACAGCACCGCTAGAGGCTTAACTGAGTATTACACATGAATGGACAGCCATTGTTGTCAGTCAGCTATATGGTCCTCCAGAGCAGAACCAGGGACTCCAGACGGTAAAGGGGGGACCAGCATTGGGTTCCCCAGTCTATTAGGTCAATATATCCCAGTGTTATGTGACCATATATTAGGGACTTTGGCCCCTGCTGTCCCCCAGATGACTATCGCAGTCTTGGAGCAGAAGGGTCAACTGTGTTGGTCCAGCCAAACCATGTGCTATCTTAGTCCCTATCTATCAGTGCCATACAGTGCTTACGAAATAGCGCCCCATAGTGGCAATGTCCATATAAAGAAATATACAGGACCAGAACCATATCATATGTTCGCTCTATAATGGCAAGTAGTTCACATAGTCTCCTATACACTGCAAATATACCAGTGCCACAGAGTACCAACATAATAGTGCTACGTTAGGTTTATATAGTATCGCCATACAGCTCCCTTATAGTATTGCCAATATAATAGCATCACATATCACCGGGATCCTTCACACTGCAAATATTATAGTGCTATACATTGGCAGCATAACAATACCCTGCACTACCAGTCCCTTTCTGTTTTTACCATACTTTATGTGCAGTATCTTGAGCTCCAGCACTTGCATCACATCATCTGTACATGCTCTAGTCACATCCTGAGCTGCATACAGAATTTTGCAGGTTACTAGTTAGATGTGAAGCTGTTACATAGTTCCCTCTGCTGGTTAAAAGTGCAAACTGTGCCCTGCTGTGTTGCTTTATAGGTGGTTGTGTAAACTGATGGATTATAAGCGGCACATAGCAAAATGGCAATGCAGCTTTGGATGTGACTGGAGTATAAAACAAGAGAACAAATGGATTGGTGACGTTACTGTACATTATATGCAGATTAACCCATTACATGATGTACAAATGTGAAATGACCAAAATTGTAAAGAAATAAGGAAATAAGAAGGATCTAAAGTGAAGTCTGAATGCAAATATATTGTTTATGGCTGATTCCGGGCCCCGGGTATCCGGGGATCCCAGGCTATAAATTAACATAAAGAACATTTTATCTGCAATCTTTGATATGTAAAATTGTCTCTTCTTTGGAGATTTTCTGGGTCCAGATATGAATTTCCAGTCACTTGGATCAAACACAATTAATGTGATTCTCACCCAGAAGATCGACAGGAAATGTGATTTATAGAAGGCGCAGTAATGGAAGCGATCCCGGGGGATATATCCGAATCTAGTGACTTATTATAGCTCCTGGGCAGCGTTAGAACTGGGGCCAAATAGTAAAGGAAGGAGATGGATGGATGGATGGATGGATATGAGATATATACACACGTGGACAAAATTGTTGGTCCCTCCCTCGTTTAATGAAAGAAAACCCCACAATGGTCACAGAAATAACTGGAATCTGACAAAAGTAATAATATATAAAAATTCTATGAAAATGAACAAATGAAAGTCAGACATTGCTTTCCAACCAGGCTTCAGCATGAAACAGGCCTGGACAGAAATGAGGGTTCCCTTAATATTTAGTTGCACAACCTTTTGAGGCAATCCCTGCAATCAGACGATTCCTGTAACTGTCAATGAGACTTCTGCACCTCTCAGCAGGTATTTTGGCCACTCCTCATGAGCAAACTGCTCCAGTTGTCTCGGGTGTGAAGGGTGCCTTTTCCAGACGGCATGTTTCAGCTCCTTCCAATAGGATTTAGGTCAGGGCTCATAGAAGGCCACTTCAGAATAGTCCAATGTTTCCCTCTTAGCCATTCTTGGGGGTTTTTAGCTGTGTTTTGGGTCATTATCCTGTTGCAAGACCCATGACCTGCGACTGAGACCAAGCTTTCTGACACTGGGCAGCACATTTCTCTCTAGAATCACTTGATAGTCTTGAGATTTCATTGTACCCTGCACAGATTCAAGACCCCCTGTGCCAGATGCAGCAAAGCAGCCCCAGAACATAACAGAGCCTCCTCCATGTCTCACAGTAGGGACAGTGTTCTTTTCAAGATAGGCTTCATTTTTCCATCTGTGAACATAGAGCTGATGTGCCTTGCCAAAAATTTTGATTTTTGTCTCCTCTGTCCATAGGACATTCTCCCAGAATGTTTCCCTTTGTTCATTTTCATATAATTTTTATATAGTATTACTTTTGTCAGATTCAAGTTATTTCTGTGACCATTGTGGGTTTTTCTTTCATTAAACAAGGGGCACCAACAATTTTGTCCACATGTGTAGATAGATAATAGATATGGATAGAGATATTAGATAGATAGATAGATAGATAGATAGATAGATATGAGATAGATAGATAGATAGATAGATAGATAGATATGAGATAGATAGATAGATAGATAGATAGATATGAGATAGATAGATAGATAGATAGGTAGATAGATAGATATGAGATAGATAGATAGATAGATAGATATGAGATAGATAGATAGATAGATAGATAGATATGAGATAGATAAATAGATAGATAGATAGATATGAGATAGATAGATAGATAGATAGATAGATATGAGATAGATAGATAGATAGATAGATAGATATGAGATAGATAGATAGATAGATAGGTAGGTAGATAGATAGATATGAGATAGATAGATAGATAGATAGATAGGTAGATAGATAGATATGAGATAGATAGATAGATATGAGATAGATAAATAGATAGATAGATAGATATGAGATAGATAGATAGATAGATAGGTAGATAGATATGAGATAGATAGATAGATAGATAGATAGATAGGTAGATATGAGATAGATATGAGATAGATAGATAGATAGATAGATATGAGATAGATAGATAGATAGATAGATAGATAGATATGAGATAGATAGATAGATAGATAGATAGGTAGATAGATAGATATGAGATAGATAGATAGGAAATAGATATGAGATAGATAGATAGATATGAGATAGATAGATAGATAGATAGATAGATAGATAGATATGAGATAGATAGATAGATAGATAGATAGATACATAGATAGATAGATAGATAGATAGATAGATAGATAGATATGAGATAGATACATAGATAGATATCCAAAGACATACTGATGGGGTATTTAGAGTGTGTCCGCTTCTTGGGACAGTGTTGACAATATCTGTAAAGCACTGCGGAATATGATGTCACTATATAAGTGAGCAAAATTAAAAATTATATAAGAGATAAGTTACATGGATTGATGGAAGTAGATAGATATGTGACATATGCAGACATTACGTATATGGCACTTACACGGCATTATCTGTGTATAGAAATGTGAGGTTCTTAGCGCACTTTTTGATAAATTTGTGAGAGCCCGTCTGTCCTGACAAGGAGCCCTCATTCCATCTCCTTGGGTCACAACCAAAACACTCCAACCATGCAAACATCATCCACATGCCTAGCAATGCAACACAGAAAAATTAGGCTTCATGCAACAGGGAGTGGAGCCCAAGGGGGTTAAGATTTTTAATGGAAGGCGCTCGGGTGACTCTCGGATGACCCTCGGATGATGTCTAAGAGCCTTCCGTCTTACATTAATTTCAATGGGCAGTTCTGATCTATTCCGATCCGTTTTCACTGAGCTGGATAGGACATGCTCTATAATCCTCGGAACAGAGCATGACATCTTAAAGGAAAGATTAAAGAAGTCACGGGGGGAGAGAAACATCAATTATGTGACTTGTAGCCAAAATCCCCAAAGCAAGACCCAAAAGGAGGAGGAAAGGAGTGGCTAGTAAGAAATTTCACCTGTGGCTGCTTTGTCCGGCCTGTACATCCTCCTGTCTGGGTGACCAAAGCTGCTGGACGAACCTGCCAAATTCTCCACCATCTGTAATGGAACTTATCCAAAACCATTGTCTCTCAAGTGGATAAAAGCAGATGGAAGATTCTTTAGAAGTGAGATTACAGCAAAAGAGATTTACAGATGGAGGTAATGTAAGAGAAGTAACAACATAAACAGAAAAACGTGGCCACGGAGGCTGAAAGAGGTAGAAAAGCCTGGCCATGTCCCAAAAATGGTGGATCTTAAGACACATTTTTGGGAACCAGCCATCAGAATTATCATAATTATACATATGACATATAGAAAAGAATTATGTGGTCTAAACATCAGGCCTGCTCAAATATCTACTGCTCAACATTGAGATGATTGAGATCCCGGGATGGATAAACATGTTATATGATATGTAAATGATAGGAAAAGGTAACAAAATATTCAGCACATCTGGATGTATTCAGCTCCTTTACAATGGCCGACCAATGACGTCCCAGATGTGCTCAATGGGAGATAAGTACGAAGACGCTGCAGGTCATAGTAACACGAGGAATGTGTAACCTGGTGATGTCTTTTTGTAAAACGGCTCCTGGGACATTTTGGAGAAATGGCAGCACCAATGGTTCACCGACCATTCAATGTAACCAATCAATGTAACGCTGAGCTGTTAGTGCACCTGAAATGTAGACTCAAAGGGTCCGACTACTGTACAACATACTGTGTACCACACCACACCATAATCCCAGGAGTAAGACCAGTGTGACATTCTCTCGTAAAGACCTCTTCATGGCGTTGCCCGCGTGGTCTCCAGTCTAATCTCCAGGTATCATTATGTCCAAGACAAAAGTAGTACTCATCACTGAAGAGGATAGACCTCCATTCCAGGACTCATCACTGAAGAGGATAGACCTCCATTCCAGGACTCACCACTATAGAGGATAGACCTCCATTCCAGGACTCCTCACTATAGAGGATAGACCTCCATTCCAGGACACATCACTATAGAGGATAGACCTCCATTCCAGGACACATCACTATAGAGGATAGACCTCCATTCCAGGACTCCTCACTATAGAGGATAGACCTCCATTCCAGGACTCATCACTGAAGAGGATAGACCTCCATTCTAGGACTCATCACTGAAGAGGATAGACCTCCATTCTAGGACTCCTCACTATAGAGGATAGACCTCCATTCTAGGACACATCACTGAAGAGGATAGACCTCCATTCTAGGACACATCACTGAAGAGGATAGACCTCCATTCCAGGACCCATCACTGAAGAGGATAGACCTCCATTCCAGGACCCATCACTGAAGAGGATAGACCTCCATTCCAGGACCTATCACTGAAGAGGATAGACCTCCATTCCAGGACCCATCACTATAGAGGATAGACCTCCATTCCAGGACCCATCACTGAAGAGGATAGACCTCCATTCCAGGACCCATCACTGAAGAGGATAGACCTCCATTCCAGGACTCCTCACTATAGAGGATAGACCTCCATTCCAGGACTCCTCACTATAGAGGATAGACCTCCATTCCAGGACCCATCACTATAGAGGATAGACCTCCATTCCAGGACTCATCACTATAGAGGATAGACCTCCATTCCAGGACTCCTCACTATAGAGGATAGACCTCCATTCCAGGACACATCACTATAGAGGATAGACCTCCATTCCAGGACTCATCACTATAGAGGGTAGACCTCCATTCCAGGACACATCACTATAGAGGATAGACCTCCATTCCAGGACTCATCACTATAGAGGGTAGACCTCCATTCCAGGACACATCACTATAGAGGATAGACCTCCATTCCAGGACACATCACTATAGAGGATAGACCTCCATTCCAGGACTCATCACTATAGAGGGTAGACCTCCATTCCAGGACTCCTCACTATAGAGGATAGACCTCCATTCCAGGACTCCTCACTATAGAGGATAGACCTCCATTCCAGGACCCATCACTGAAGAGGATAGACCTCCATTCCAGGACTCCTTACTGAAGAGGATAGACCTCCATTCCAGGACACATCACTATAGAAGATAGACCTCCATTCCAGCCTCTATTGTCATCTTGCTGTCTACCATGATAACGTATGAGAGGTCAATGGATCACCTGTATGTGAAGTCAATGGATCACCTGTAACAGGACATCTGGCTTGTAGCCCAATGTGGAGTTAACCCCTTCTGCTGGTTGTGTCCACACTATTTGCCGTCCTAGACTCGGGATGTGACAATGTCACTTGCAGTACAGACTGGATCACTACGTGCCATTCTTCCAATCAGACGATCCATCCGTTCAGATCTTCACCTCCGTGCACCTCTTGCTGTCATTCCACTTTGTCATTCTCCTAACCACTGGGACACACAATATTGACCAGCGCTGACATCTCAGCCTAGGATGGATGAATAGATAGATAGATAGATAGATATGAGATAGATAGATAGATAGATAGATAGATAGATAGATAGATAGATATGAGATAGATAGATAGATAGATAGATAGATAGATAGATAGATAGAATTGCATTTCCTGTTTACCTTCTGCTATCGCACACATTATTCTAGCACGCCTCCTCCTGGGTGTATGCTTTAGAAAATTCCGGGTAAATCATATAACAGAAGAATATTTATGTATTTGACATAATTGTATATGCTTCGTCTTTGGGGTAAATTATGGCTTTAGGTTTAGTATAGGATTCCTCTTAACTCATCGGAAAAGACGGATCCAGCAGCTCTCACCGCATGAATTATTAACTAGGGCTGACAGTCATAAATAAGCAGAGCCGACAGTCCACATATTGTATGAGCAGAGACTTCTACATCCTCAAACTTCTTCTAGATAACGTTTTTCTAAGGTTGCATCACAAATCACGGGTGAGCACCTGGTGTCATGGCAGCAAGGAGATATACTGCGCCATTTAGTCCTATAGTCGTCTCCATGTTTAGTATGGATCCATTCTACCTGCAGGGCCTGGCTGAATAATAAAATTCCCATTAGTTTAAGATAGATAGATAAATAGATAGATAAGGAAATAGATAGATAGATAGATAGATAGATAGATAAGGAAAGAGATAGATATGAGATAGATAGATACAGTGCCTTGCGAAAGTATTCGGCCCCCTTGAACTTTTCAACCTTTTGCCACATTTCAGGCTTCAAACATAAGGATATAAAATTTTAATTTTTTGGTGAAGAATCAACAAGTGGGACACAATCGTGAAGTGGAATGAAATTTATTGGATATGTTAAACTTTTGTAAAAAATAAAAAACTGAAAAGTGGGGTGTGCCAAATTATTCGGCCCCCATAAGTTAATACTTTGTAGCGCCCCCTTTTGCTGTGATTACAGCTACAAGTCGTTTGGGGTATGTCTATCAGTTTTGCACATGGAGAGACTGAAAATCTTGCCCATTCTTCCTTGGAAAACAGCTGGAGCTCAGTGAGGTTGGATGGAGAGCGTTTGTGAACAGCAGTTTTCAGCTCTTTCCACAGATTCTCGATTGGATTCAGGTCTGGACTTTGACTTGGCCATTCTAACACCTGGATACGTTTATTTGGGAACCATTCCATTGTAGATTTGGCTTTATGTTTGGGATCATTGTCTTGTTGGAAGATAAATCTCCGTCCCAGTCTCAGGTCTTTTGCAGACTTCAACAGGTTTTCTTCCAGAATGGTCCTGTATTTGGCTCCATCCATCTTCCCATCAATTTTAACCATCTTCCCTGTCCCTGCTGAAGAAAAGCAGGCCCAAACCATGATGCTGCCCCCACCATGTGTGACAGTGGGGATGGTGTGTTCAGGGGGATGAGCTGTGTTGCTTTTACGCCAAACATATCGTTTTGCATTGCGGCCAAAAAGTTGGATTTTGGTTTCATCTGAGCAGAGCACCTTCTTCCACATGTTTGGTGTCTCCCAGGTGGCTTTTTATGGCTAACATTGAGAAATGTCTTTCTTCTTGCCACTCTTCCATAAAGGCCAGATTTGTGCCGTGTACGACTGATTGTTGTCCTATGGACAGACTCTCCCACCTCAGCTGTAGATCTCTGCAGTTCATCCAGAGTGATCATGGGCCTCTTGGCTGCATCTCTGATCAGTCTTCTCCTTGTCTGAGATGAAAGTTTAGAGGGACGGCCGGGTCTTGGTAGATTTGCAGTGGTCTGATACTCCTTCCATTTCAATATGATCGCTTGCACAGTGCTCCTTGGGATGTTTAAAGTTTGGGAAATCTTTTTGTATCCAAATCCGGCTTTAAACTTCTCCACAACAGTATCACGGACCTGCCTGGTGTGTTTCTTGGAATTTTTTTCTCTAGCCACTGCCGTTCCCGAGCAATCAGTGTAGTTAGTTTCAGCACAATTATACGCTATGCTGTCAGGTCGGCGGTCCATGTCTTTCCGCTCCCACCAAGGACCGCCCAACTGACAGTAAGGAGCATAGTTGTACTGAAATTAAGAAGAATGATTGCTCAGTAACGGTGGGGGCTAGAGAAAAAATTCCAACTGTGCTGGAATCAGTGGAAGGGCGGCTATTGATAGATGCAAAGAGTTGGAGCTGGTGGAGGAGGTGAAAAGTCCCCTTTAAGCTTCATTATTGTAATATGTCTGCTTGTTGTCAGTGAATGGTGAGATGTACTTGTTAATATGAGCACAGCTTGTATCCAGTCGAGACAAACCTAGCTACTTCTATACAAAACTTCCTTTATAAGTAGTTATAAGTCATATTGTAATTTATGACAGCAAGCAAAGATCTTGGGAACACACAAAATCAGAGACCCACTTTAATAAGCTTGAGTTACATTCCATCCATCTTCAGTTTACCCCATTTTTTTATATTTGTGTGTTTCTGTAGTTATAAAACCTGGTTCATAAATATAATGCCAGAACTACAGTAAAGACTGACACATACAAAGAAAGTGGAATGAGAAAAAGCAAAATGAGGTTTATATTCCTTTCAGGCTCTTTAGGAAGCTGAGTGACCATCCGTACAGGCACAGGATTGCTACTATTAGTGCTAGTCAGTCATCCATTATCAGTTCCTTGTGTGATAACAGATTATTAAATGGCTTCCCGCAGGTGGCAGCGACTCATATGTACAGGTCATCTCTGATCTCAGATAGCGCCTGTAATCCCGCGCCTTACAGCTACGAAAAATGAAGCCGCTTATCTGGAAACTCAAGTGAAACATCTGTCTGTTTCTAAATATTAACATCGTAAATTAGCATTTTACACATCGCCGGCTCCGGCCTCATTTACATCTCCTCTAAATTATGCAGAAAAGATTGTTTGTATATTAAATGTATAGCGCTGTGGAAGTAGAGACTGGTTCACACTGCTGCTCGCATAACATTGAGGTAGGCTTCACTATCACCATCTCTGGGGTGTAAAGGGTCACAGGACTCAAGCGTGATACAAATATATCCATCTACCAACAGTTCAATTCATAAGTCAGTTTTGACTCCGCCCCTGCTTAATAAAGAAACGCCCACAACACCACCCAGGAGGAGCCACTTTAGGTCCATAATATGGTCATAGGACCAAAATAGTAAACAGTAGCATATGACAGATAGTTACACAATGTCTAATGTATCACATGACCACAGCAGCCAATCATGGCACCCCACACCCACTATGGCCGCAATGTCAGTAATATGATGTGAGGTCACAATGGATGTTGTGTTACAGCCCAGCATTGGAAGTGGGAGGAGCAAATTCTTAAAGGGAGTGTGTCCCCAGAACCCAGAATGCCACAACAAATTCATTTTGACATACAGTAATGTTTTTATGACACAGAATTTGTTTTGTCGCCTTCGTTTTGTCACATAGAAAGTTATTTTGTCGCACAGAATTATATTTTGTTAGACATGATACATTTTGTAATACGAAACACATTGGGGGAATTTATCAAGAGCCATAGAGGGGTGAAAATGTGTTATGTCTTTGGCGCAGGATACCATCTTGTGCCAAATGTGCGACACATCCCTCGTTACACTTTTCGTTAAATTAGACAGCGGGGGGCGGGGCATGGACGCCTTCAGCCCGACATATTTATTATAACTCATGGCAGTTTTTAGTGTGAGATATATCAGAAATCTACGTCCGTTCCACACTGGGGTAGATCTCCAATATGGCGCACAGGTGTGCACAGAATAGATTGTGAGTATTTTTGTGCACAGAATAGATTTTGTGATATATTTTGTGATTATGACATATTTTTCTTTATTCTGTATTAACAAAATGCCCTGTGAACAAGCGTTGCGCCGTACCGTACTGTCTATAGATATAACCCAAGCTGGGAGGACGTGACCCCAATATGGCTGCCCTCATATACAGTCATATGAAAAAGTTTGGGCACCCCTATTAATCTTAATCATTTTTAGTTCAAAATATTTGGGTGTTTGCAACAGCCATTTCAATTTGATATATCTAATAACTGATGGACACAGTAATATTTCAGGATTGAAATGAGGTTTATTGTACTAACAGAAAATGTGCAATATGCATTAAACCAAAATTTGACCGGTGCAAAAATTTGGGTACCCTTATCATTTTATTGATTTGAATACTCCTAACTTCTTTTTACTGACTTACTGAAGCACAAAATTGGTTTTCTAACCTCACTGAGCTTTGAACTTCATAGCCAGGTGTATCCAATCATGAGAAAAGGTATTTAAGATGGCCAATTGCAAGTTGTTCTCCTATTTGAATCTCCTCTGAAGAGTGGCATCATGGGCTCCTCAAAACAACTCTCAAATGATCTGAAAACAAAGATTGTTCAACATAGTTGTTCAGGGGAAGGATACAAAAAGTTGTCTCAGAGATTTAACCTGTCAGTTTCCACTGTGAGGAACATAGTAAGGAAATGGAAGACCACAGGGACAGTTCTTGTTAAGCCCAGAAGTGGCAGGCCAAGAAAAATATCAGAAAGGCAGAGAAGAAGAATGGTGAGAACAGTCAAGGACAATCCACAGACCACCTCCAAAGAGCTGCAGCATCATCTTGCTGCAGATGGTGTCACTGTGCATCGGTCAACAATACAGCACACTTTGCACAAGGAGAAGCTGTATGGGAGAGTGATGCGAAAGAAGCCGTTTCTGAAAGCACGCCACAAACAGAGTCGCCTGAGGTGTGCAAAAGCACATTTGGACAAGCCAGCTTCATTTTGGAAGAAGGTCCCGTGGACTGATGAAACAAAGATTGAGTTGTTTGGTCATAGAAAAAGGCGTTATGCATGGCGTCAAAAAAACACAGCATTCCAAGAAAAACACTTGCTACCCACTGTAAAATTTGGTGGAGGTTCCATCATGCTTTGGGGCTGTGTGGCCAATGCCGGCACCGGGAATCTTGTTAAAGTTGAGGGTCGCATGGATTCAACTCAGTATCAGCAGATTCTTGAGAATAATGTACAAGAATCAGTGACGAATTTGAAGTTACGCCGGGGATGGATATTTCAGCAAGACAATGATCCAAATCTACTCAGGCATTCATGCAGAGGAACAATTACAATGTTCTGGAATGGCCATCCCAGTCCCCAGACCTGAATATCATTGAACATCTGTGGGATAATGTGAAGCGGGCTGTCCATGCTCGGCGACCATCAAACTTAACTGAACTGGAATTGTTTTGTAAAGAGGAATGGTCAAAAATACCTTCATCCAGGATCCAGGAACTGATTAAAAAGCTACAGGAAGCGACTAGAGGCTGTTATTTTTGCAAAAGGAGGATCTACTAAATATTAATGTCACTTTTCTGTTGAGGTGCCCATACTTTTGCATCGGTCAAATTTTGGTTTAATGCATATTGCACATTTTCTGTTAGTACAATAAACCTCATTTCAATCCTGAAATATTACTGTGTCCATCAGTTATTAGATATATCAAATTGAAATGGCTGTTGCAAACACCCAAATATTTAGAACTAAAAATGATTAAGATTAATAGGGGTGCCCAAACTTTTTCATATGACTGTACATCTACAATAAACACTTTGAGGCCGGGACCCACGTGGCATAAACGCTATGGTTTGCATGGGCATTTTACAGTCACTGTGTAGTGGATGAGATTCTAGCGAATCCCGTCCCCACAGTACGGGAAAATACGTGCTGCGGACACGCTGTAATTTCCAAAACCATCGTGTTTTTGGAAATCCCAGCATGTCAATTATACCTACAGAAATGCCTTCGGTTTCCCTATAGGTATAATGGAAGCAGAAAATCCACAAATGAAACCTTTGCGGACTTTCTGTGAAAAGCGCTGCAGGAAAAACCGCGGTGTGTTGCCGCCATGGTTTTTCCCACAGTGCTTTTTTGCTGTGGGACACTCCAGGGCCTTAGTCTTAGGCAGATTTATTAAAATGATGTAAAAGCAAAATTGTCTTAGTTGCCCATAACAACCAATTACAACCCATAGTAACCAATCACAGCGCAGCTTCAGGAGCAGAATATAGAATGAAAGTTGTGCTGTGATTGGTTGCTATGGGCTGCTATTGGTTACTATGGGCTATGATTGGTTGCTATGGGTTGCGATTGGTTACTATGGGCTGCGATTGGCTGCTGTGGGTTGCAATTGGTTACTATGGATTGTGATTGATTACTATGGGCTGTGATTGGTTGCTATGGGCTGCGATTGGTTGCTATGGGTTGCGATTGGTTACTATGGGCTGCGATTGGTTACTATGGGTTGCGATTGGTTACTATGGATTGTGATTGGTTACTATGGGCTGTGATTGGTTGCTATGGGCTTCGATTGGTTACTATGTGCTGTGGTTGCTATGGGTTACGATTGGTTACTATGGGCTGGGATTGGTTACTATGGGCTGCGATTGGTTATTATGGATTGTGATTGGTTACTATGGGTTATGATTGGTTACTATGGGTGGTGATTGGCTGCTATGGGCAAATAAGACAGATTTTACACCATTTTAATGAATTTGCCTCATTATTTCTAATTAATAAAAGTAAAATTCCATCCGGGAGACATTCCCTTTAATCCGGCCCTTGCATCCTGTACAGTGTTGAGTCTTGACTATCCTATTGTGTCCTCGGTGAAAAAACAGGAAAAAACAAAGCGCGTCTGCCAAGACAATCACTATGTCTAAATAAAGCCCCATAAAACATAATAGAGGGTTCACTTTCGAGGCGCTGGAAATTTGTTGCACCTCCCTAATGATGTCTTGCCAAGGCTTAACTTTACGAGGCTGCAACAGTTTGGTAACGGGTCGTGAATTTTATCCTTTAAGTTTCCCCGGCTGTGACAGTTCTATTGTTTTGTACAGGAAAAAAAAGTCGCTGTGAAGTGACAGAACACAAATAACGCGGCCGCCGGTAATGAATACCAATGTGGGGAGTGCTCGTATCACACGCGGGGCTCCCCGGCAGCCTCAGACTTACAAGACGCGCCATGATGTGCCTTATTTACACAGCACCAGCTGTGGCCACAACACCAGACAAACACCACAAAGGCGACTCGTACATCACCGCCGCACATTATCACGTTTTATGTTCGCGTCGCTGCGGTTTAGTTTCTGCAAATTGCAAAACTGTAAATAAAGAGAACAAGAGCGGAAAAGGAGGCGAAAATGAGCCGAAGAACTGACAGTCACCTAAACGCATACACTGAGCCGTCATCTTTAGGGTACCGGTTACTGGCAGGTGGTGGTGTCAGCGAGGTATGAGGAGCGAGGTACTGGACCCGAAATCCAAAGTCTTGGGTAGTGATGAGGGAGGTGCGGGCAGAATATAATAAGTGGAGACTCCAGGGGTGGTGCGGGCAGAGTATAATAAGTGGAGACCCCCAGGGGAGGTGCGAGCAGAATATAATAAGTGGAAACCCCCAGGGGAGGTACGGGCAGAGTATAATAAGTGGAGACCCCAGGGGAGGTGCGGGCAGAATATAAGTGGAGACCCCAGGGGAGGTGCGGGCAGAATATAATAAGTGGAGACCCCAGGAGAGGTGCGGGCAGAATATAATAATTGGAGACCCCCAGGGGAGGTACGGGCAGAATATAATAAGTGGAGACCCCCAGGGGAGGTACGGGCAGAATATAAATCTCTGATCCTGAATCTGGATCGTAACAAACTGGTTCGCTCATCTCTAGCTACAAATTACACACGTGGACAAAATTGTTGCTACCCCTCGTTTAATGAAAGAAAACCCCACAATAGTCACAGAAATAACTTGAATCTGACAAAAGTAATAATATATAAAAATTCTATGAAAATGAACAAATGAAAGTCAGACATTGCTTTCCAACCAGGCTTCAACATGAAACAGGCCTGGACAGAAATGAGGGTTCCCTTAACTTAATATTTAGTTGCACAACCTTTTGAGGCAATCCCTGCAATCAAACGATTCCTGTAACTGTCAATGAGACTTCTGCACCTCTCAGCAGGGATTTTGGCCGCTCCTCATAAGCAAACTGCTCCAGTTGTCTCGGGTGTGAAGGGTGCCTTTTCCAGACGACATGTTTCAGCTCCTTCCAAAGATGCTCAATAGGATTTAGGTCAGGGCTCATAGAAGGCCACTTCAGAATAGTCCAATGTTTTCCTCTTAGCCATTCTTGGGGGTTTTTAGATGTGTGTTTTGGGTCATTATCCTGTTACAAGACCCATGACCTGTGACTGAGACCAAGCTTTCTGACACTGGGCAGCTCATTTCTCTCTAGAATCCCTTGATAGTCTTGAGATTTCATTGTACCCTGCACAGATTCAAGACACCCTGTGCCAGATGCAGCAAAGCAGCCCCAGAACATAACAGAGCCTCCTCCATGTGTCACAGTAGGGACAGTGTTCTTTTCAAGATAGGCTTCATTTTTCCGTCTGTAAACATAGAGTTGATGTGCCTTGCCAAAAATTTAGATTTTTGTCTCATCTGTCCATAGGACAATCTCCCAGAAGCTTTGTGGCTTGCAACATGTAGTTTTATATATTATTACTTTTGTCAGATTCAAGTTATTTCTGTGACCATTGTGGGTTTTTCTTTCATTAAACGAGGGAAGGGGACCAACAATTTTGTCCACGTGTGTATATATAATAATATTGTCTTCTCAGGGAGGCTTTTGGGCCCTTCTGGAGCCAGGGCCCAGGTGCAACTGTTACCTATATATCCCCAGAGATTGGATACAATAGTTATATAAGGATCTGTTATAGTGGGTGCAAAAATCCTGTAATGTCCTCTGCACCTCTATAGGAGCCCATTCAGATTCTGCCTACTTTACAGTTGTGCCCCACAAGGAAGCTATCCATATACTACAGGGGGCACACATTTATATCCATACATTGCAGAGCTCAGTAAGCCTCCGGCCCCGTCTCTAATGATTTTATTTTCCTCCCAATCGCTTAATACATCAAAGAACTGAAAACTTGAGAAATATAAAGAGAAATTAAACCAAACTGGTTTCGAGGAGTCCTAGCATTAAAAATGGATATGTGCGCGGCTCCCAGGGGTGGGAGGATTGGGCTCCTTCTAGGCATTTTACTGATGATGAAAGGAGACAGAGCGAGAGAAAACGGTGTCATGTCAGCGCCGCGATCTGACGATGATCAAAGAGAAAGTTCTTCAACTTCTCGACTATAGAGCTCATTGTTCACATCCCAATTCATGAGGCTCCAGAATCTTGGCAGCAGGCGGCTGTGCCCCTACAGTCCCATATCAAATAGATCGTCCCCGAGAAACCGCTATTTAACCTACATTAAAACTTCACCACCCCCTGTCTACACTGCCCCTACCCCCTGCTGTCCAAATAATACACGTAGCCACGGGCAAAAGTGTCACGGAACAATATGGCTCAACAAGTCAACTTTACCAATGGCCCTGAAGTCTTCCCATAGTTAGGGGCAGCTCTGGAGCATTGGTGGGCTGGTGGAGTCCGCTCCTCCTCTAGAACCATTTTAGATGCGCCTCTTCCTGACTATCGATAGCACCCCTCTGTGATGATTCTGCTTAAATATGGCTATAACTCAAAGCTGTATTTTGGTCTCTGGGTAGCGTATCTCTTTACTCATAAGGTGCGCAGCCATAATCATAGGTATATTGCCAATAGTGGCCGGACTGGAACAATAGGGCTTTGTATCCCTCCCAGCAGGGCTCCATTGAATTCCTACACAGTCCTGGCTGATCAAACAAACATGCCTGCACTGGTAGATCAGACATGGTTGATAACATTGTATCATTTCACTTGGTCTCAGCTCTTTACAAAGAATCTGGACTTGAGTGGATTAATCCATCACACTTGCTGTTGCTGATGACCTCATTCTGGGTGGTGTCATAAAGGGTATATAAGATGAGATAAGAGGTCAGTGGGAGGAGATTGTGCTGGGACTACAAGAGAACACTATGAGGAGTTTGAGAGACAGACTACAGGATATTACAGACAGACCACTGTGAAGAGCATGCAGGCTGGATTATTGTATGGATGCCACATGCTAGGAGTTAATGCCGCTGCCTCCACTGGTGATCTCCACATGCCATGTGTGAGTGTTGGACTATAGAGCCACATCCAGGAGATGTGTGATAACGTAACTATTTCACTTTTATGCCCTTTTTATTTCATTGCACTGTATCTTGTAACTAGTAACTGTTAATGCTTGCATATATCTGCATATCTGTTCTGAACTGCATGTGTTAGATGTTAATACCGGCCCATTTAGGGGTTAATAAATATATAAAATTTAGAAAGCTTGTCTTGTATTTATCTTGTGAACCCGACATTCACTGGCAGTGAGTGTGGTTTTTTATGAAAGAAGACTCAGGTGTGAGCCAAAGCGGTGTTGGCGCACTGAGGATCTTTCACATTGGTGGCAGCGTAGTGGGATCTTAGGATAAACAGCGTGCGTTGGGGACCTTTATCCCTCAAACGCTGGGGATTGTAGTAATCCTATGAGACAAGCTCGGTATTAAAGCAAGCATTAAGATACAGTGAAAGTTTGATACAGTGCTGTTCCCTCCCTTACTCTTTGTATTCTATCCTATCTTTTATTTGGCAAATACCAGTGGATGGCTAGTGGGCTCAGAAGCAGATCTCCAGAACTGCAGAACCAGGCTTTTGGAGATCCTGAGCGTATGGCTGAAATGGAGGCAGCCACAGCCATGCAGAGAATCGAGCAGAGTCCGGATTTTGGGGCTAGGCCAGGAAGTGCGGCAAGCAGCCCGGTCCCAAGGATTACTTCACCAGGAGGGACCTGTAGCTCCAGCCTTGCTATGGGAATGGCTTCATACTGGCAAACGGCCCTGCAGCAAGTAGGCACCAGTGACCTTAACACATACCTGCAGAAGTTGTACTGCTTTCAGGAAGCTGCAGAACGAGAACGGCAGGCCGATCGTGAGGCAGCAGAACGGCAGGCCGATCGTGAGGCAGCAGAACGAGAACGGCAGTATCAGCTTGAGCTCAAAAGGATGGAGCTCTCCCAGCGGGCACAAACCGCCCATGCGCAAACTCCAACAACCCTGCAGAGACCCTCAAGTTGGAAGGAGAAGCCAGGCCGAAGTTCACCACAGCCGTCTGTCGTCAGGTCGGGTGAGACAAACTATGCCCCGGGTGGTTCCTCCCCTGTCCCAAGAACTCTGGGCACCCTAGTGACCTTCCCCAAACCCCAAGGGGAGGTGCGGCGGGGCCATGCCTGTAACCAGACAGGACATTTCAAGGAGGAGTGCCCCAACCGCCCTGAGAACTTCCCTGCTTCCCAAGCCACAGCAGGTGGCCCATCTGTGTATCTAGACGGGGGTGCAGGAAAAGGAATGCGGACTGTGGGACTATTGACTGATTTGCCTGCTAATGTACTGTTGGGAACTGATTTAGGACCTATGATGTCCCAATATGGGGTGGGGAGCAACCCAATTTACTGTGATAAACTGTCTATGACTAATGTTGATAATGTGTCTGTCATATCTGCAGAGAGGGCCCGTAACCCCCTCTCTGAGATACTTCCCATGGCAGTAAGTGTAAATGCTAATGAGTTGCCTTCAGCTGAGCGCAGGGAAGATGCCAATGAGCTTCCTGCAACCCAGCTCAGCAAAAATGTTATTGATTTTTTGTTCACCCCCATGCTAGGAGCCAATGGGACCTTGTCTGTAGACACACCCACATCTGCGGGGGCGTCTCCCTCCCAGCTTGTTAATCTGTCTACCACAAATCTCATTGAGGCCCGGTGTGAATTAACAATTGCTAATGAATGTACTGTCAATGTAATTGCCAATGCTTGTTGTGAAAGTGTACAGGGTAGCTCTTCTGAGTCACTGGAAGCGACTTCTACTATTTCGCCCAGTGTATCCGATAAGCACCCAACTGCTGACCATGTGCCAGGTGGTCAGGTAGACTATGTGGATCTCATGGCCGATCCAGGTGAGGGACGGACTGCTGGTAGTGCGGTGTTAGTCCGCAGCCAGAGTGCTACAAGGGTGGAGGGCGAGCCGACCCTTGAACCGTTGCCTACACCACCTGGAGTCGGTGCTGAGACCGCCATGACTAGCCTCATTCCCTTGAAGCCGGAGGAGTCCGGCTGGTATGAGACATACACGTCTCTTCTGTCCAGTTCTATTCCAGGAGTGCCCATGGCCCAAGTGCAGATGGCAGGGGGTACTGGAGGTGTGAGCCAAGAAGAGGGTATGTCAACTGTATTACCTGTCAATGTATTGTGTGGGGATGGTTTGGGGAAGCATGATCTCAGTCATTTGCCCAAGGTATCACCATCACCCACCCAAGTACAGGAGGAACAGGATGTAGGTTTGGAAGCAAAGGGGGAGGTGCAGAATCCCCTAGAACTCTCCCAACTAGCGGCTAGTGTGAGAGAGACCCTGAGAGACCGCTGGGATGGGGTCTCTGAACTGGTATCCCAAGGGCCTGGGGTTATGAGTGTGGCTCCACAGGATGCCAGCACTCAGAAAGCGGACCTAGAACAGGCAGGGGGTAGCCAAGTGTACGTGGATCAGGGCCTGAACCTTAGAAGTGTCCCTAGTCAGACTAGAGAGCCAGAAGGGTCCGGCAGCTATGTAACATGCACCTCTCTTTTGTCTCACTCCAGCCAAGAGTTCAGAGATGCTGTCCAAGCTGACCCTAGTCTGGACATATTGAAGGCGCGTGGCGCTCAACCACCCTCGGAGTCTGACAAGGCCCGAGTCTGCTGGGACCCCGGGGGGAGGTGAGGGAGCCTTGGGGCCAGAGCTGAGAAGCTGGAGGCGGAGGTGCTTTCAGAAGAGGGGCGTAGGCCCCTACTTCCTGCAAGCCCCATCTAAAGGGGGAGCTGTGATGATTCTGCTTAAATATGGCTATAACTCAAAGCTGTATTTTGGTCTCTGGGTAGCGTATCTCTTTACTCATAAGGTGCGCAGCCATAATCATAGGTATATTGCCAATAGTGGCCGGACTGGAACAATAGGGCTTTGTATCCCTCCCAGCAGGGCTCCATTGAATTCCTACACAGTCCTGGCTGATCAAACAAACATGCCTGCACTGGTAGATCAGACATGGTTAATAACATTGTATCATTTCACTTGGTCTCAGCTCTTTACAAAGAATCTGGACTTGAGTGGATTAATCCATCACACTTGCTGTTGCTGATGACCTCATTCTGGGTGGTGTCATAAAGGGTATATAAGATGAGATAAGAGGTCAGTGGGAGGAGATTGTGCTGGGACTACAAGAGAACACTATGAGGAGTTTGAGAGACAGACTACAGGATATTACAGACAGACCACTGTGAAGAGCATGCAGGCTGGATTATTGTATGGATGCCACATGCTAGGAGTTAATGCCGCTGCCTCCACTGGTGATCTCCACATGCCATGTGTGAGTGTTGGACTATAGAGCCACATCCAGGAGATGTGTGGTAATGTAACTATTTCACTTTTATGTCCTTTTTATTTCATTGTACTGTATCTTGTAACTAGTAACTGTTAATGCTTGCATATATCTGCATATCTGTTCTTAACTGCATGTGTTAGATGTTAATACCGACCATTTAGGGGTTAATAAATATATAAAATTTAGAAAGCTTGTCTTGTATTTATCTTGTGGACCCAACACTCACTGGAGGTGTGAGCCAAAGTGGTGTTGGCGCACTGAGGATCTTTCACACCCTCCAACTCTTGAGTGCTGTCTCTTTGCTCCATTGTTGTTAAGACAACACCTATCCTGTGATACAACCCCTTTACATTGGTCATTTATCCCTCTGAAGATGTGCCACAGATGGTGGAGGCCTCTGGGATACTGCCCCTTTTGCCCTACCCATAATCTGGTTCTATCCATGATGTTATAACTATATAATCTGGAGAAATTGTCATGCACCCAACACTTGCACGCCAAAATGCGGTGGCAACATGGTGCTACATGCCAAGCCCCACTCTTCCCTTCCCTGGCTGATGTGTTGTTCTTCTGTCCAGCCCTTTCTGAGCCGTGGACAAGAAAATCCGCCCCAAGTTGGTCACCTGGAGTTGAACAGACGATGAATGGACACACAGCAGGCACTTGGGTTCACACTCCGGATTCCGCTTTACTGCAGGTGGTATCTTATGTAAGGACAAGTCTCACAATGGTGTAGAATAACTTATATCGGGGCCTGGGCTGTGGAGGGGAGTGACGCAATTCTGCTGTTTTGCAGGGAATGGGAAGGTTCTGTGCACAGACATGTTGTGAAGAAGTCTTCATGGTGGTCTGAGCCATATAGAGATGGAAATGTGAATATATACAGATGGGATAGCTGTGAGGATAAGCTGTGCCGGAGCTCAGGCTGAGCTTTTGCACCAGGATCCTTGAGCCTTTAGTTATGCCACAGGCTCCCCCAGCTTGCCTGATCTTGATAGTTGTTGCCTCCTCCCAGCAGCCCTTTAAAACAAGCTGACCTCCTGCTCCTACAAGATACCTCTCCATCTTACCCCAAAGCCAACTCCCACCCTGGGTAACTGGGGTAACACCTGACGTCAAACAAGCCACACTACGGCAGAGCAACGCACAACTATTCCTGCGGTGCAGCTCATGGGCGCAAAGTGAGCAAGTATATAGCACATCATCTGACACCGCGCAAGTACATCGTAACACACGATATAACGTAACCAATAAACTCTACCATGCCAAGTTGTGACGCACTGGCTTGGCTAACGTTACGTTTTCACTATGTTTTCCCTGCACAAGGTGTGCGTCCGCCCCACATATAAGCCACAATACCGGTCCATTCTACATCTCCGTTATATTAAGGTAGTGCACACTGAGTAACTTTTTCGTCACCCCCATCTTGCCACTGCCACCACTGCATTAATGACACTTAGATATTCAGCGCCACTGCCTGACGTGAAACACAGACGTAACCTCAGGCAGGAAAATAAATAAATCCAATTAATGTACAATGCGATAGAGAGGACGGAAGAAGGATTAAACCGGGGTAGATAAACTATATCCTCTTAAAGGGAATGTGGCACTAGAAAGTTACCTATTTTTTAAACCAAGTTTGTTTGTTTTTTCTCATTGTCATTATCTATATTTTCTTATAAAAGTTCTATATCCAGCAATTTTCCCTCTAGCCCTTAAGCCTAATAATAGACTGACCCAGTTCTGTAGGGGTTTTCTTTGCTCCAGTCACTTCATTTACGTCACAGACAAGATTACAGTAGGAGATAACACCTCTATAGATAACACCACTGACCCATCATTGCATCACTGGTGACAATAGATGATGTCACATGTTATCTCCTCCCCCTCCCTGCACATGTCTAGAAAACATTCCCATAGACCTCAATGAGTCGGCTCCAGACTATAGCTGCCTATGGCCATGACTGTGTCTGACCTCTAGGAACGCAGCCGATCCCAAGAACAGGCTCCCGTTTCCCCAGCATGGCTGCTGCCACCTTATATCTTCCTTGCAGTACTATGCACACACTACTATATGGTAGGCACTGAGGGCTACAAATATTGCTGATTTCTACTTACCATGTACTTAGCTGACGTGTCCTAAGAGTATTTTGGGGGATTTTACCTTCAATGGTATTATCTGTATTATATAGTAGCATTTTATGTGCATTATTAGGGTATCCTCAGCGTCTACACAGGGTCCCCATTTAGGATTCTCACCTATAACCCAGGGCAGAGAGCAACTACAAAAAGTATCTCTGTCTGGAGAACTGCCCTGGCCTGCATTACACAGACAACCCACTGATGTGAATGGACACTGTGTAATACTTCCTTTTACCTGTGGTGGTGCTGCAGGGAACTGATCAGTTATTTTCAGGCTCCTCCACAGATCACAACTGATCTCTATAGACTTCACTGTGAACTGACACTGCTTGTATACGGAGCATGAAGAAGAAAAGACAACCGTAATACTTAGACACGGGCACTCTTCTTTAGTGAAGTATATTGCTAAGTTGGTTTCCTTCACCTACACTATGGATTTATGAAAAATCTCCTACAGCGCTACAACAGAGAGAGTAAGATAGAGAGGAATAGAGCACAAGGGCAGGGAGAGAATCAAGATAGAGAAAGAGAGAGGTGAGGAGGAGAGGGAAAGGGCACAGAGGTGAGACCGGGAGACAGAGAAAGAGAGAGGTGAGGAGGAGAGGGGAAGAACAAGGAGGTGAGACCAGGAGACAGAGAAAGAGAGAGGGTGAGGAGGAGAGGGGAAGGGAAAGGAGGTGAGACTGGGAGACAGAGAAAGAGAGAGGGTGAGGAGGAGAGGGGAAGGGAAAGGAGGTGAGACTGGGAGACAGAGAAAGAGAGAGGTGAGGAGGAGAGGGGAAGGGAAAGGAGGTGAGACTGGGAGACAGAGAAAGAGAGAGGTGAGGAGGAGAGGGGAAGGGAAAGGAGGTGAGACTGGGAGACAGAGAAAGAGAGAGGGGGGAGGAGGAGAGGGGAAGGGAAAGGAGGTGAGACTGGGAGACAGAGAAAGAGAGAGGTGAGGGAGGAGAGGGGAAGGGAAAGGAGGTGAGACTGGGAGACAGAGAAAGAGAGAGGGTGAGGAGGAGAGGGGAAGGGAAAGGAGGTGAGACTGGGAGACAGAGAAAGAGAGAGGGGTGAGGAGGAGAGGGGAAGGGAAAGGAGGTGAGACTGGGAGACAGAGAAAGAGAGAGGGGTGAGGAGGAGAGGGGAGGGAAAGGAGGTGAGACTGGGAGACAGAGAAAGAGAGAGGTGAGGAGGAGAGGGGAAGGGAAAGGAGGTGAGACTGGGAGACAGAGAAAGAGAGAGGTGAGGGAGGAGAGGGGAAGGGAAAGGAGGTGAGACTGGGAGACAGAGAAAGAGAGAGGTGAGGAGGAGAGGGGAAGAACAAGGAGGTGAGACCGGGAGACAGAGAAAGAGAGAGGTGAGGAGGAGAGGGGAAGGGCAAGGAGGTGAGACCGGGAGACAGAGAAAGAGAGAGGGTGAGGAGGAGAGGGGAAGGGCAAGGAGGTGAGACCGGGAGACAGAGAAAGAGAGAGGGTGAGGAGGAGAGGGGAAGGGCAAGGAGGTGAGACAGGGAGACAGAGAAAGAGAGAGGGTGAGGAGGAGAGGGGAAGGACAAGGAGGTGAGACCAGGAGACAGAGAAAGAGAGAGGTGAGGAGGAGAGGGGAAGGACAAGGAGGTGAGACAGGGAGACAGAGAAAGAGAGGGGAGGAGGAGAGGGGAAGGACAAGGAGGTGAGACCAGGAGACAGAGAAAGAGAGAGGTGAGGAGGAGAGGGGAAGGGAAAGGAGGTGAGACTGGGAGACAGAGAAAGAGAGGTGAGGAGGAGAGGGGAAGGGCAAGGAGGTGAGACCGGGAGACAGAGAAAGACAGAGGTGAGGAGGAGAGGGGAAGGGAAAGGAGGTGAGACCGGGAGACAGAGAAAGAGAGAGGTGAGGAGGAGAGGGGAAGGGAAAGGAGGTGAGACCGGGAGACAGAGAAAGAGAGAGGTGAGGAGGAGAGGGGAAGGGAAAGGAGGTGAGACAGGGAGACAGAGAAAGAGAGGTAAGGAGGAGAGGGGAAGGGAAAGGAGGTGAGACCGGGAGACAGAGAAAGTGAGGTGAGGAGGAGAGGGGAAGGGAAAGGAGGTGAGACTGGGAGACAGAGAAAGAGAGGTGAGGAGGAGAGGGGAAGGGCAAGGAGGTGAGACCGGGAGACAGAGAAAGAGAGAGGTGAGGAGGAGAGGGGAAGAACAAGGAGGTGAGACCGGGAGACAGAGAAAGAGAGAGGTGAGGAGGAGAGGGGAAGGGCAAGGAGGTGAGACCGGGAGACAGAGAAAGAGAGAGGTGAGGAGGAGAGGGGAAGGGCAAGGAGGTGAGACAGGGAGACAGAGAAAGAGAGAGGTGAGGAGGAGAGGGGAAGGACAAGGAGGTGAGACCAGGAGACAGAGAAAGAGAGAGGTGAGGAGGAGAGGGGAAGGACAAGGAGGTGAGACAGGGAGACAGAGAAAGAGAGGTGAGGAGGAGAGGGGAAGGACAAGGAGGTGAGACCAGGAGACAGAGAAAGAGAGAGGTGAGGAGGAGAGGGGAAGGGAAAGGAGGTGAGACTGGGAGACAGAGAAAGAGAGAGGGTGAGGAGGAGAGGGGAAGGACAAGGAGGTGAGACCGGGAGACAGAGAAAAGAGAGAGGTGAGGAGGAGAGGGGAAGGACAAGGAGGTGAGACAGGGAGACAGAGAAAGAGAGGTGAGGAGGAGAGGGGAAGGACAAGGAGGTGAGACCAGGAGACAGAGAAAGAGAGAGGTGAGGAGGAGGAGGGGAAGGGAAAGGAGGTGAGACTGGGAGACAGAGAAAGAGAGAGGTGAGGAGGAGAGGGGAAGGACAAGGAGGTGAGACCGGGAGACAGAGAAAGAGAGGTGAGGAGGAGAGGGGAAGGGCAAGGAGGTGAGACCGGGAGACAGAGAAAGAGAGAGGTGAGGAGGAGAGGGAAAGAACAAGGAGGTGAGACCAGGAGACAGAGAAAGAGAGAGGGTGAGGAGGAGAGGGGAAGGGCAAGGAGGTGAGACAGAGAAAGAGAGAGGTGAGGGAGGAGAGGGAAAGGGCACAGAGGTGAGACCGGGAGACAGAGAAAGAGAGAGGTGAGGAGGAGAGGGGAAGGGAAAGGAGGTGAGACTGGGAGACAGAGAAAGAGAGAGGTGAGGGAGGAGAGGGGAAGAACAAGGAGGTGAGACCGGGAGACAGAGAAAGAGAGAGGTGAGGAGGAGAGGGGAAGGGCAAGGAGGTGAGACAGGGAGACAGACAAAGAGAGAGGTGAGGAGGAGAGGGGAAGGACAAGGAGGTGAGACAAGGAGACAGAGAAAGAGAGGTGAGGGAGGAGAGGGGAAGGGCACAGAGGTGAGACAGAGAAAGAGAGAGGTGAGGAGGAGAGGGAAAGGGCACAGAGGTGAGACCGGGAGACAGAGAAAGAGAGAGGTGAGGAGGAGAGGGGAAGAACAAGGAGGTGAGACCGGGAGACAGAGAAAGAGAGAGGGGGGAGGAGGAGAGGGGAAGGGCAAGGAGGTGAGACAGGGAGACAGAGAAAGAGAGAGGTGAGGAGGAGAGGGGAAGGGCACGGCATGGGAGATGGGACGTAGAGAGCGAGAGAGAGTTGAGAAGAGGAGAAGGGCAGGAGGGGTAGATGGGGAGAGAGAAAAAGAGAGGTGAGCAGGAGAGGAAAAGGGCAAGGAGGCGAGAGTGAGACAGAAATAGGTGAGGAGGAGAGGGGAAGGACAGAGCATGGGAGATAGAAGGGAGCGAGAACGAGGATAGGAGAAGGGCAAGGAGGTGAGAAAGAGAGGTGAGGAGGAGAGGGGCAGGGCATGGGAGATGGGACATAGAGAGTTGAGGAGAGGAGAAGGTCAGAGGTAAGGAGATAGGGAGAGAAAAAAAGAGGTGAGGATAAGGGCAAAGGCGGTGAGATGGAGAGTGAGAAAGAGGTGAGAAGGAGTTGGGGAGGGCAAGACAGAAAGAGATAAGTGAGGAGGAGAGGTGAAAGGTAGGGAGGTGGAGAGAGAAAGAGCGAGCCCTCCCTTTACTGGACACAATTGGCTCCCACCTTCAGAAGCCTGATATGGAGGGACAAGCCCTGGGATCAGGTAGACAGAGGTTGAGCTCCCCGTTTTCTAGACCAGAGGACCCTTTTATTGGATATGTTGGCTCCCGTCTTCAAAAGTTTGCTGCAAACTTTTGTTCCCCCGTGCGACGCTCCAGAGTGCAGTGAGGGGCGAGGAATTACTCACTATTAAGTGTTTATTATCGTATTTTCACGCTTCTGTCTCAATTCGCTGCCCACGTTAATTGTTAAATATTGCTTAATAATAGGCGGCATTTATTGTCAGCGAGCGAGATACTGCGCATTTTCCTGCTCTAATTATATTTTGCTGTTAACAAGGGACGCGTTCTCCTGGATACAACGTTGCTTATAATTAGTAAATTGGCCCAAGCAGATAATAAAGATACATGAATATTGAAAGATTGTTATTGCATCGTTCATTACACCCTGCGGCGGGCGACAGCACAAAGAGATCCAGCACAAAGGAATCAATGGTAATTACAGGGGTGGGGGGGACCGCGAACCGCACTGGAGATACTGGTAAACACTCCACACATCCCCTCCACCGCCCCCTCCTGTCCTCACAATGCACAGAGGTCACAAGACATGATCTGCATTAATGTAATTAAGGAGCTCCGCATACACCCCCAAGTGGGGGAAAACAATATTAAGGCAAAGTGTGCAATTATATGCCAGCTATACCCCCCTCACCCCGGGACCCGAAAGGAAAAATTAAAAGGATGAGTCACTTTTATAGGTTTTTTTTCTTAACGTTATGTTAAAGTAGCAAAATAAACAAGAAGTTTCTAGTTTGTAAACTTAAAGTATCAAAAGCGATACATTGTCTAGAATAGAGGAGAAGGGGGCGGGGCTAAGAACACCAAACAAATGATAATTGTATCCTACAGTGACAAAGTAGTACTTATTAAAATCTTGGTGGCGCACACCATATATACTGTATGACTGCTGCCATGGGGTTTGCGCCTTTAATCCATTGCCATGAGAGTAACATCACAGGCAAAATTCTGCCTCGAAGTCCAGGATCACTTTCTGATGTGACTTCACTAAAACTGACAACTATAATACACGTTATATGGAGTATTTCATTATCACCATAATTGCCCATTAAGCCTTAAAGGGAGTGTCACCAGAATCAGCATATCACCCCAGTCCTGCAGATAGATAGGTTACTGTCACCAGACCCAGCATATCACCCCAGCCCTGCAGATAGATAGGTTAGTGTCACCAGACCCAGCATATCACTCCAGCCCTGCAGATAGATAGGTTAGTGTCACCAGAACCAGCATATCACCCCAGCCCTGCAGATAGATAGGTTAGTGTCACCAGAACCAGCATATCACCCCAGCCCTGCAGATAGATAGGTTAGTGTCACCAGACCCAGCATATCACCCAGCCCTGCAGATAGATAGGTTAGTGTCACCAGACCCAGCATATCACCCCAGCCCTGCAGATAGATAGGTTAGTGTCACCAGAACCAGCATATCACCACAGCCCTGCAGATAGATAGGTTAGTGTCACCAGAACCAGCATATCACCCCAGCCCTGCAGATAGATAGGTTAGTGTCACCAGAACCAGCATAACACTCAGCCCTGCAGATAGATAGGTTATTGTCACCAGACCCAGCATATCACCCCAGCCCTGCAGATAGATAGGTTAGTGTCACCAGAACCAGCATATCACCACAGCCCTGCAGATAGATAGGTTAGTGTCACCAGAACCAGCATATCACCCCAGCCCTGCAGATAGATAGGTTAGTGTCACCAGAACCAGCATATCACCACAGCCCTGCAGATAGATAGGTTACTGTCACCAGAACCAGCATATCACCCCAGCCCTGCAGATAGATAGGTTAGTGTCACCAGAACCAGCATATCCCCCCAGCCCTGCAGATAGATAGGTTAGTGTCACCAGACCCCAGCATATCACCCCAGCCCCGCAGATAGATAGGTTAGTGTCATCAGAACCAGCATATCACGATAGCCCTGCAGATAGATAGGTTAGTGTCACCAGAACCAGCATATCACCCCAGCCCTGCAGATAGATAGGTTAGTGTCACCAGAACCAGCATATCACCCCAGCCCTGCAGATAGATAGGTTAGTGTCACCAGAACCAGCATATCACCCCAGCCCTGCAGATAGATAGGTTAGTGTCACCAGAACCAGCATATCACCCCAGCCCTGCAGATAGATAGGTTAGTGTCACCAGAACCAGCATATCACCCCAGCCCTGCAGAATCCTACGATCAAAACAGCAGATAGTCCCCAAAATGGTATAAATAAAAAGTACACCTGGCAACGCAGAAAAAGACACCCTATACATCCCCATACATGGAAATATTTTTAAAAAAAAGCTACAGGTGTCAGAATATGACAACTGTGGAATTTTTTTTTTTTTGGGGGGGAAGGGGGGTTTATGGGGTTAAAATGTAAAAAAAAAAAAACACTATATACATTTGGTATCATGTTATTGTACCGATCCACAGAATACAGGTGACATTTTAGCAGTGCAGTGAACGCCATAAAAATGAAGCCCGTAACAAAGCCCCATAAATGCAGTTTTTCTCTAATTCCACCCCATTCTGATTTTTTCCTAGCTTCCCAGTACATTGTACAGAATATTATATGGTAACATTACAAAAACAATTTGTCCCATGAACATTAAGCTCCCACAAAATAATTACAAAATGTTTTAAATAATAACAACAGATTCTTCGACATTCTCCATTTTTGTGAGTTAGAACTTGGGGTATTTTCTGTACAGTTGAGGATTTATCCGTCACATTCTCTCGTTACTTCCTCCACTGATTGTCTATTGACTATACAATGTGACGGACACAACATGGAAACTTTGTGTCACAACATGTGAGGATAAACAACGTGATAGAAGATATCCAGCCCAAAAGTAAACTAGGAGGAATGGGACACGTTCGGTAACGCAGGTCCTTCTGGAGCATCCCTGGATGTGTCAGGCTTTGCTCTCCCCTCAGTGTTCTGTATATATCTGTATTTATCAGCGGAGCGGTATATAATTACACCTCATTCATTATCCTCTGGCAGCTCCTGCAACAAAACCTTCAAGTGCCCAACTAATTATATCACTGACCATTAATGCACCCGAAAGCCACCGAGTACACGATGTAGAGGCCCAGAGAACCGGCGCGGACACCGCTACATAATCACATTTCTACCCCGCAAATTAATATATTCATTCACTTTAATTTATGAAATGGATCTTTTATGTGAAACATCAACCGAGAATAACCTGAGGACACGTAAGGAAAATGTGATATAACCGCCACATACGGATAGTATACATGTCACATGCTGGAACTATTTAACCCCTTCCTGCCACTGGCAGTTTTTCAATTTTCCTTTTTGACTCCCCGCTTTCAAAACCCCCTAAACTTTTTTATTTTTTCGTCCACAGAGCCACAGGAGGGGTTAATGTTTGCGGGACAAAGTGTTCTTTATAGGGGTACCATTTATTATTCTGTACAATGTACCGGGACGCTGCAAAAAAAAATCAGAATGAAGTGGAATTGGAGAAAAATTGCATTTGTGCGACTTTCTTACAGGCTTTGTTTTTACGCCATTCACTGTACAGCCAAAATGACATCACCGGTATTCTATGTATCCCCTGTATGCTATAAGTATTATAGTAGTTATATTCTTGTACATAGGAGGTAGTATTATAGTAGTTATATTCTTGTACATAGGAGCAGTATTATAGTAGTTATATTCTTGTACATAGGAGCAGTATTATAGTAGTTATATTCTTGTACATAGGTGCAGTATTATAGTAGTTATATTCTTGTACATAGGAGATAGTATTATAGTAGTTATATTCTTGTACATAGGAGCAGTATTATAGTAGTTATATTCTTGTACATAGGAGGTAGTATTATAGCAGTTATATTCTTGTACATAGGAGGTAGTATTATAGTAGTTATATTCTTGTACATAGGAGGTAGTATTATAGTAGTTATATTCTTGTACATAGGAGGTAGTATTATAGTAGTTATATTCTTGTACATAGGAACAGTATTATAGTAGTTATATTCTTGTACATAGGAGTAGTATTATAGTAGTTATATTCTTGTACATAGGAGCAGTATTATAGTAGTTATATTCTTGTACATAGGAGCAGTATTATAGTAGTTATATTCTTGTACATAGGTGCAGTATTATAGTAGTTATATTCTTGTACATAGGAGATAGTATTATAGTAGTTATATTCTTGTACATAGGAGCAGTATTATAGTAGTTATATTCTTGTACATAGGAGGTAGTATTATAGCAGTTATATTCTTGTACATAGGAGGTAGTATTATAGTAGTTATATTCTTGTACATAGGAGGTAGTATTATAGTAGTTATATTCTTGTACATAGGAGGTAGTATTATAGTAGTTATATTCTTGTACATAGGAACAGTATTATAGTAGTTATATTCTTGTACATAGGAGTAGTATTATAGTAGTTATATTCTTGTACATAGGGGGCAGTATTATAGTAGTTATATTCTTGTACATAGGAGGTAGTATTATAGTAGTTATATTCTTGTACATAGGAGCAGTATTATAGTAGTTATATTCTTGTACATAGGAGGTAGTATTATAGTAGTTATATTCTTGTACATAGGAGCAGTATTATAGTAGTTATATTCCTGTACATAGGAGGAGTATTATAGTAGTTATATTCTTGTACATAGGAGCAGTATTATAGTAGTTGTATTCTTGTACATAGGAGCAGTATTATAGTAGTTATATTCTTGTACATAGGGGACAGTATTATAGTAGTTATATTCTTGTACATAGGAGGTAGTATTATAGTAGTTATATTCTTGTACATAGGAACAGTATTATAGTAGTTATATTCTTGTACATAGGAGTAGTATTGTAGTAGTTATATTCTTGTACATAGGAGTAGTATTATAGTAGTTATATTCTTGTACATAGGAGTAGTATTATAGTAGTTATATTCTTGTACATAGGGGGCAGTATTATAGTAGTTATATTCTTGTACAAAAGAGGTAGTATTATGGTAGTTATATTCTTGTACATAGGAGTAGTATTATAGTAGTTATATTTTTGTACATAGGAGGTAGTATTATAGTAGTTATATTCTTGTACATAGGAGCAGTATTATAGTAGTTATATTCTTGTCCATAGGAGTAGTATTATAGTAGTTATATTCTTGTGCATAGCAGTAGTATTATAGTAATTATATTCTTGTATATAGGAGCAGTATTATAGTAGTTATATTATTGTACATAGGAGTAGTATTATAGTAGTTATATTCTTGTACATAGCAGTAGTATTATAGTAGTTATATTCTTGTACATAGGAGTAGTATTATACTAGTTATATTCTTGTACATAGGGGGCAGTATTATAGTAGTTATATTCTTGTACATAGCAGCAGTATTATAGTAGTTATATTCTTGTACATAGGAGGTAGTATTATGGTAGTTATATTCTTGTACATAGGAGTAGTATTATAGTAGTTATATTCTTGTACATAGGAGGTAGTATTATAGTAGTTATATTCTTGTACATAGGAGCAGTATTATAGTAGTTATATTCTTGTACATAGGAGTAGTATTATAGTAGTTATATTCTTGTACATAGGAGCAGTATTATAGTAGTTATATTCTTGTACATAGGAGGTAGTATTATAGTAGTTATATTCTTGTACATAGGAGTAGTATTATAGTAGTTATATTCTTGTACATAAGGGCAGTATTATAGTAGTTATATTCTTGTACATAGGAGGTAGTATTATAGTAATTATATTCTTGTATATAGGAGCAGTATTATAGTAGTTATATTCTTGTACATAGGGGGCAGTATTATAGTAGTTATATTCTTGTACATAGGAGGTAGTATTATAGTAGTTATATTCTTGTACATAGGAGCAGTATTATAGTAGTTATATTCTTGTACATAGGAGCAGTATTATAGTAGTTATATTCTTGTACATAGGAGCATTATTATAGTAGTTATATTCTTGTACATAGGAGTAGTATTATAGTAATTATATTCTTGTATATAGGAGCAGTATTATAGTAGTTATATTATTGTACATAGGAGTAGTATTATAGTAGTTATATTCTTGTACATAGGAGTAGTATTATAGTAGTTATATTCTTGTACATAGGGGGCAGTATTATAGTAGTGATATTCTTGTACATAGCAGCAGTATTATAGTAGTTATATTCTTGTACATAGGAGCAGTATTATAGTAGTTATATTCTTGTACATAGGGGGCAGTATTATAGTAGTTATATTCTTGTACATAGGAGCAGTATTATAGTAGTTATATTCTTGTACATAGGAGCAGTATTATAGTAGTTATATTCTTGTACATAGGAGCAGTATTATAGTAGTTATATTCTTGTACATAGGAGCAGTATTATAGTAGTTATATTCTTGTACATAAGAGGTAGTATTATAGTAGTTATGTTCTTGTACATAGGAGCAGTATTATAGTAGTTATATCCTTGTACATAGGAGCAGTATTATAGTAGTTATATTCTTGTACATAGGAGCAGTATTATAGTAGTTATATTCTTGTACATAGGAGCAGTATTATAGTAGTTATATTCTTGTACATAAGAGGTTGTATTATAGTAGTTATGTTATTGTACATAGGGGGCAGTATTATAGTAGTTATATTCTCTGTACATAGGAGCAGTATTATAGTAGTTATATTCTTGTACATAGGAGCAGTATTATAGTAGTTATATTCTTGTACATAGGGGGCAGTATTATAGTAGTTATAGTCTTGTACATAGGAGCAGTATTATAGTAGTTATAGTCTTGTACATAAGAGGTAGTATTATAGTAGTTATATTCTTGTACATAGGAGCAGTATTATAGTAGTTATATTCTTCTACATAGGGAGCAGTATTATAGTAGTTATATTCTTGTACATAGGAGCAGTATTATAGTAGTTATATTCTTGTACATAGGAGGTAGTATTATAGTAGTTATATTCTTGTACATAGGGGCAGTATTATAGTAGTTATATTCTCTGTACATAGGAGCAGTATTATAGTAGTTATATTCTTGTACATAGGAGGCAGTATTATAGTAGTTATATTCTTGTACATAGGAGCAGTATTATAGTAGTTATATTCTTGTACATAGGAGCAGTATTATAGTAGTTATAGTCTTGTACATAGGAGCAGTATTATAGTAGTTATATTCTTGTGCATAGGAGGTAGTATTATAGTAGTTATACTTTGTAATCTTTACTTTTACATTTAAGTTGTTTCTTAGAAGTTTTGGTTGATCACTGAGTGACCTAGTGGTGGACATTATGGATTATACAGGGGTTGTCCTGATCAGTATTGCTGTCCATATCCCTATAACACATCTCTTATACATTGTTAGTATCTTGTGATTCATCTTACTTCTTTTCTCTCGGCAGGGAACCCTCCTGGAGTTAAAATGACTTTGGACGGATCTTTTCACTGCCGAAGTGGGATGGAAATTAAACTGGCTCAAGTCTGCAATTTCATCCCTGACTGTGAAGAACGAGAAGATGAGGGTGATCTGTGTCGTAAGTGTCTTCTATGATATTCTCTCCCTACATTCAGTCTTTGTGACTTGTTCCCTCTTCTTTATAACAATATACAGGACAATATCTTTATTATGACCTGACATTGTGGATTACAGGACAGTTGTAGATATATAGAAGGAAGCTCCAGAAATTCTGCCAAAAGGGCTAACTAATATAAAACCATCCAATATTCTTCTATAACGTGTTTTCCTCTTCCTGAATATTTAGCATTTGTAAATGGAGGAATATGGAGGTTGTGTCTCTCCTTACTATTGTCCTCAGCTGGATATGTCCAGATCTTTGTGTTGAGAGATCAGCAGCTTCTCGAAACAACATGATCTTGTGAAACTCTTTTATGTGTCTTTACATATATATAAACAGTGAACAGGTAATTAGCTGATATTTTTCTTTCGTTTTTCAGGGAATGTGTTACCATTTTTTTTTTAATTTTCTCTGATTGTAGATTTTTTTTATTCTATTTTTGTACACTATTATGGGGCGGCCATTTTGTCTGAGCTTCTCCTCTGCTCTGTTAACAGCATTTATTGATCTGCTTTACAGCACAGTCATGGCCATAGACAGCAATAGTCTGGAGGAGTTTTCTAGACATGCTTTGTACAAGGAGGGGGAGGAGATAAGCTATGGCATCATCTTTTATCAGTAATGGTGTAATAATGGGTCAGTGGTGTTATCTATACAGGTGTTATCTTCTAATGTATTCCCGTCTGTGATGTAAATGAGGTGACTGCTGCAACAAAATGCCCCACAGAATTGGCAAGCATCAGTCTATTGTTAGGCTTAGTGGCAGCGTGAAAATTAAAAGATATAGTATTTTTTTCAAATTTAGATGTAAAATTAAAAAAATATATATATTGTCAATAATTATTTAAAAATATGTTTAACATGACAAATTGGTTTTAAAAATAGGTAATTATTTTCTGGTGACACATTCCCTTTAAGACTCCAAAGTTTGCTGCAACATAACAGTAAAACCCATGCCATCTAAATGTAACTTAAAGCTCCTGGGCCCAAATGCAAAATATGTTTTGAGTTCCCCTCTTACCATGTGATATCTATAATACTGATGTCTTCCTATGTTATAGAGAGGCCTTTGGGCCCCCTGAAGCTCCTGGACCCGTTAGCAATTGCTTCCTCTGCACCCCCTATATCTATGGCCCTGCCCCTAAGTCAGATAAAAAGCAAAAAGTTTCCTTCAGCCCTTGTTCATCCCCCTTATTTTAAAGTTCTATCTGTCTTTAAGAAAGATATTTGACACTACAGCTCCTAAAGGGCTTGTCACTCAGCTTTCTAAGGCTTCTGAATGCCAGAGACACCTTGTTATGTTTTTCTTTCAACAAGGAGCATGTGCAAGGATTTTTAAAGGGGTGCCACAACAGAGACCGCAAAACTCCCCTCCATCCTGTGGCACCTCTTCAAGCACATCATGATTAACTTATATGATAACATTATATACATATGGCTAAGGATACAGAAGGATTAATGGTTTTGGGCAGATAAGTGTAGCTATAAATTATTTGTATTTAATGTAATGTTGAGATCAGTTTTACTGCTTTTCACCAAATAGCCATCCAAGTAAATGATAAAATTCCCTCTGCTCTCACCCACCACTAGGGGGAGCTTATTGCTTAGGAATGTATACAGCTCTCATTGACCTCAATATGTAGTGAGCGCCCTCTAGTGGTGAAAACAAACAAGGTATTGAAATTGGGAGGGGATTTATTAATGTGTCCTTAGGGGACGGGCAAGCTACATTTGCCTGTGTGGAGCAGGGATACAGAACACTAAATGTTATCTATTAGATCTACCCTGTGACCTGTACACAAGTGAATGACCTTCTGCGCTGTGATGGCCGGAGGATGACGACTCCCAAACATAACAGACTTTGTCTTCATTTCCTGGAAAATATTGAAAAAAAGTGATGAATGTGCGACAACTACTTCAACCACAGACTGAAAGAATCACTTACTGTACGGCAGAGACTCGGGTTCACTTATTTAATGGCACTGCTCTATCTATATCACTATAAATCAGCAGTACAGGACTCTGGCCCTCACCCAAAATACACCGACTCGCTGTCATTTTGTTGGTTTATTGTTGTTTTACCTTTGCAAAAATTTAAGCAGCAATAGCTGGTTATGTACTGTACAGATGTAGCAGAGCTGGAGGTGTCATTGAACTATCTATACTGTGCATTGTAAACCTTGGCCTGCGGAACTTACAAAATGTGAACTTATTATTGACCTTAATGGGAGCTGTGTAAACCTGTATGCACTGAGCTCCCTCTAGTGGAGGCTGCAAAATTTTATCATTTAACGAGAACCTTTCAAAAACTCCAGCTCTTTACATCCTTTAATAGCCCGTTCTCCACTGATTCCTGCGCAGTTGGAATTTTTTCTCTAGCCCCCACCATTTCTGAGCAATCCCTCCTGTGAGTTTCAGCATAGATATGTTCTTTGCTATCAGGTGGGCGGTCCTTGACAGGAGCAGAAAGACAGGGCCCCGCCCACCTCACAACAGAAACTATAATTTTACTGAAACTAAGAGCACTGATTGCTCAGGAATGGTGGAGGCTAAAGAAATAATTCCAACTGTGCTGGAATCAGTAGAGGGGCAACTATTAAAGGATATAGAGAGCTGGAGTTGGTGGAGATGATGAAAGGCCCCCTTTAACTACAGTTATGCAGAGGATTTGGAGCTTTGTAGCAGAATATTGGAGCTTGGACCCCTATTAAAATAAATTCTAAAAATATTAGCCACATATTGGACCCAAGAGGAAATGAATCATATTGTGATGACAAATTGATTACTGCTGCACATACAAAGTCAGTTCTGCTACATCTGACTACTCTTACACATCTTCCTGTTTGACTCCATAGGTAATCTACCTCCGGGGTTCTATTGCATGTTTGAGGATGGCAGCTGTGGGTGGGCGATGGACCCCAAAACATCAGACTGGAGGATTGGTGTCCTGGAAAGTTCTGGAGGTAAGTAGGGATCTGTAGGAAAACAGCTTGTAGTACTACAAATATCAGAGCTGGTCAGTAACACTGCATGATGGGAAATGTAGAACTGTGAGGTTAGATACAGTATCACACAGGCTCAGATACAGAAGCTCACCTCACAGTATCACACATAAGATGTGCTAAAGCAGTGTAACAGACAAAATCACACATTGTATGCTTAGATACACAGTTCAGCAGATAGTATCACACATGGTGGGATTAGATACACCAGCTCAGTAGATAGTATCACAAATGATAGTATTAGATACACTTCTCAAGATAGCATCACACATGATGGGATCAGATACATAGATCAGCAGACCGTATCACACTTGATGGGATCAGATACATAGATCAGCAGACTGTATCACACATGATGGGATTAGATTCAACAGATCAGCAGACAATATTACATATAAGCTCAGATGCAGAAGCTCAGCAGACGGTATCCCACATGATAGGCTCAGATACACTGGTATGACATTAGGTTTAGATACACAGCTCAGCAGACAGTATCACACATGAGGGGATCAGATACATAGATCAGCAGACAGTATCACATATGATGGGATTAGATACACCAGCTCAGAAGACAATATTACATATAAGCTCAGATGCAGAAGCTCAGCAGACGGTATCACACATGATAGGCTCAGATACGCTGGTATGACATTAGGTTTAGATACACAGCTCAGCAGACAGTATCACACATGAGGGGATCAGATACATAGATCAGCAGACAGTATCACATATGATGGGATTAGATACACCAGCTCAGAAGACAATATTACATATAAGCTCAGATGCAGAAGCTCAGCAGACGGTATCACACATGATAGGCTCAGATACGCTGGTATGACATTAGGTTTAGATACACAGCTAAGCGGACAGTATCACACATGATAGGCTCAGATACACTGGTATGACATTAGGTTTAGATACACAGCTCAGCAGACTGTATCCCACATGATAGGCTCAGATTCGCTGGTCCCGCACAGTCTATGATAAGTTGGTGTATCCTGCCCAATGTCACCTTGAGGTTTAATGCAGGCGGCAGAGAGAGGAGATCGAGCAGCTGTCAGTCAATCTGAAGGATGAAGATGAGTTGTCACCTGCTGGAGGCGGTAGTGCTCTCACAAGCCTCCCGTCATCTGGAAAGATTCTGTGATATATTCCTTATATTATTTAATAGGTCATTACTTATCTATTGTAAAAGAATCTGCAGAGCTGCAGGTCAGGAGCAAGTACAGGCCCCTTCTATGAGAGCGGAATACAACATGCTGGGATATGTAGTCCAGTCTCTGAGTCATGGCATGCTAATAATCTACTGATTGTGAGACTTTGATTTAAGGTGGTCACAGTGAGGTCATGTGATTAGAAGCAGCCTCAGTGATGTCATCTGATAAGGAGGAGCCTCAATGATGTCATCAGATTAGGAGGAGCCTGAATTATTTCATCACATTGGGAGGCGTCACAATGATGTAATAAGATTAGGAGGATATCATCTACAAAGGCTTCATGCACACGATCGTCTGCAGTTTGCAGGTCAGTCAAAACGGCACAGATGACAACCAGATTGAATGGGCCAAGCCACAAATATGGACTGGTATAAGAGAGGTGTAGGACTGGTATAGGACTGGTGTAGGACAGGTGTAGGACAGGTATAGGACTGGTGTAGGACCTCCTCCAGCATTTGTGGCCTGGACACACAGCTTCAAGAACTACAGCTGTGTGTATGGATCCGTAATTTTATTGCAGCCGTGTGCATGAGGCCTAAGATGTAACGTGAGCAAACGTCTACCACGAGGTTCTTAGTAAATGTGGACCAGAGACTTATAATCCTTTCTGAAATGAAAACTAATAAACTTCATGATGTTCAAGACCTAATGTTATACAGCAAATATTTCATGAGAGAGCAAAATCATCAAATCATAAATTATTAAAATCATTGAAACTATTTTTCTATTAACTTTAAATCTGTTCTTTTTTAAAAAGATGATTCAGTCCTGATCCTAAATACAAGGAAATCTAAAACTTCTCAGAGCTCAGCAATGACCAACGTCCTGTTCCCATCACCTCTGAAGAACTCTACATGTGAGGTCAGTACAGAAAGAAAATGCAAGATGCAAGAATACTGCCCCCTCTGTACACAGATATAACTACTATAATACTGCTCCTATGTACAAGAATATAACTACTATAATACTACCTCCTATGTACAAGAATATAACTACTATAATACTACCTCCTATGTACAAGAATATAACTACTATAATACTGCACCTATGTACAAGAATATAACTACTATAATACTACCTCCTATGTACAAGAATATAACTACTATAATACTGCTCCTATGTACAAGAATATAACTACTATAATACTGCTCCTATGTACAAGAATATAACTACTATAATACTGCTCCTATGTACAAGAATATAACTACTATAATACTACTCCTATGTACAAGAATATAACTACTATAATACTGCTCTTATGTACAAGAAAATAACTACTATAATACTGCTCCTATGTACAAGAATATAACTACTATAATACTGCTCCTATGTACAAGAATATAACTACTATAATACTGCCCCCTATGTACAAGAATATAACTACTATAATACTGCCCCCTATGTACAAGAATATAACTACTATAATACTGCTCCTATGTACAAGGATATAACTACTATAATACTGCCCCCTATGTACAAGAATATAACTACTATAATACTGCCCCCTATGTACAAGAATATAACTACTATAATACTGCTCCTATGTACAAGAATATAACTACTATAATACTGCCTCCTATGTACAAGAATATAACTACTATAATACTGCTCCTATGTACAAGAATATAACTACTATAATACTGCCCCCTATGTACAAGAATATAACTACTATAATACTGCTCCTATGTACAAGAATATAACTACTATAATACTACCTCCTATGTACAAGAATATAACTACTATAATACTGCCTCCTATGTACAAGAATATAACTACTATAATACTGCTACTATGTACAAGAATATAACTACTATAATACTGCTCCTATGTACAAGAATATAACTATTATAATACTGCTCCTATGCACAAGAATATAACTACTATAATACTGCCCCCTATGTACAAGAATATAACTACTATAATACTGCCCCCTATGTACAAGAATATAACTACTATAATACTACCTCCTATGTACAAGAATATAACTACTATAATACTGCTCCTATGTACAAGAATATAACTACTATAATACTGCTCCTATATACAAGAATATAACTACTATAATACTGCTCCTATGTACAAGAATATAACTACTATAATACTACTCCTATATATAAGAATATAACTACTATAATACTACTCCTATGTACAAGAATATAACTACTATAATACTGCCCCCTATGTACAAGAATATAACTACTATAATACTGCCCCCTATGTACAAGAATATAACTACTATAATACTACCTCCTATGTACAAGAATATAACTACTATAATACTGCTCCTATGTACAAGAATATAACTACTATAATACTGCTCCTATGTACAAGAATATAACTACTATAATACTGCTCCTATGTACAAGAATATAACTACTATAATACTGCCCCCTATGTACAAGAATATAACTACTATAATACTACCTCCTATGTACAAGAATATAACTACTATAATACTGCTCCTATGTACAAGAATATAACTACTATAATACTGCTCCTATGTACAAGAATATAACTACTATAATACTGCTCCTATGTACAAGAATATAACTACTATAATACTACCTCCTATGTACAAGAATATAACTACTATAATACTGCTCCTATGTACAAGAATATAACTACTATAATACTGCTCCTATGTACAAGAATATAACTACTATAATACTACTCCTATGTACAAGAATATAACTACTATAATACTGCTCTTATGTACAAGAAAATAACTACTATAATACTGCTCCTATGTACAAGAATATAACTACTATAATACTGCTCCTATGTACAAGAATATAACTACTATAATACTGCCCCCTATGTACAAGAATATAACTACTATAATACTGCCCCCTATGTACAAGAATATAACTACTATAATACTGCTCCTATGTACAAGGATATAACTACTATAATACTGCCCCCTATGTACAAGAATATAACTACTATAATACTGCCCCCTATGTACAAGAATATAACTACTATAATACTGCTCCTATGTACAAGAATATAACTACTATAATACTGCCTCCTATGTACAAGAATATAACTACTATAATACTGCTCCTATGTACAAGAATATAACTACTATAATACTGCCCCCTATGTACAAGAATATAACTACTATAATACTGCTCCTATGTACAAGAATATAACTACTATAATACTACCTCCTATGTACAAGAATATAACTACTATAATACTGCCTCCTATGTACAAGAATATAACTACTATAATACTGCTACTATGTACAAGAATATAACTACTATAATACTGCTCCTATGTACAAGAATATAACTATTATAATACTGCTCCTATGCACAAGAATATAACTACTATAATACTGCCCCCTATGTACAAGAATATAACTACTATAATACTGCCCCCTATGTACAAGAATATAACTACTATAATACTACCTCCTATGTACAAGAATATAACTACTATAATACTACTCCTATATATAAGAATATAACTACTATAATACTACTCCTATGTACAAGAATATAACTACTATAATACTGCCCCCTATGTACAAGAATATAACTACTATAATACTGCCCCCTATGTACAAGAATATAACTACTATAATACTACCTCCTATGTACAAGAATATAACTACTATAATACTGCTCCTATGTACAAGAATATAACTACTATAATACTGCTCCTATGTACAAGAATATAACTACTATAATACTGCTCCTATGTACAAGAATATAACTACTATAATACTACCTCCTATGTACAAGAATATAACTACTATAATACTGCTCCTATGTACAAGAATATAACTACTATAATACTGCTCCTATGTACAGGAATATATCTACTATAATACTACTCCTATATATAAGAATATAACTACTATAATACTACTCCTATGTACAAGAATATATCTACTATAATACTACTCCTATATATAAGAATATAACTACTATAATACTACTCCTATGTACAAGAATATAACTACTATAATACTACTCCTATATATAAGAATATAACTACTATAATACTACTCCTATGTACAAGAATATAACTACTATAATACTACCTCCTATGTACAAGAATATAACTACTATAATACTACCCCTATGTACAAGAATATAACTGCTATAATACTGCTCCTATGTACAAGAATATAACTACTATAATACTACTCCTATGTACAAGAATATAACTACTATAATACTACTCCTATGTACAAGAATATAACTACTATAATACTGCTCCTATGTACAAGAATATAACTACTATAATACTACCTCCTATGTACAAGAATATAACTACTATAATACTACTACTATGTACAAGAATATAACTACTATAATACTACCTCCTATGTACAAGAATATAACTACTATAATACTGCTCCTATGTACAAGAATATAACTACTATAATACTTCCCCTATGTACAAGAATATAACTACTATAATACTGCTCCTATGTACAAGAATATAACTACTATAATACTGCTCCTATGTACAAGAATATAACTACTATAATACTGCCCCTATGTACAAGAATATAACTACTATAATACTACCTCCTATGTACAAGAATATAACTACTATAATACTACTCCTATGTACAAGAATATAACTACTATAATACTACTACTATGTACAAGAATATAACTACTATAATACTGCCCCCTATGTACAAGAATATAACTACTATAATACTGCTCCTATGTACAAGAATATAACTACTATAATACTGCTCCTATGTACAAGAATATAACTACTATAATACTGCCCCCTATGTACAAGAATATAACTACTATAATACTACCTCCTATGTACAAGAATATAACTACTATAATACTGCTCCTATGTACAAGAATATAACTACTATAATACTGCTCCTATGTACAAGAATATAACTACTATAATACTACCTCCTATGTACAAGAATATAACTACTATAATACTGCTCCTATGTACAAGAATATAACTACTATAATACTACCTCCTATGTACAAGAATATAACTACTATAATACTACCTCCTATGTACAAGAATATAACTACTATAATACTGCCCCCTATGTACAAGAATATAACTACTATAATGCTACATAGTGTGTTGTCACTTGGTGTATGTTATATCGCCCCTCTGAGCAGTCATGGTGTACAATCCGCCATTACGCCAGCTTTGTACACTATATAGTTTGTAGGGCACGTTCAGAGCCAATTTGTTCCGCAGATAGATTTCATGTTTCCGCTATGAATAATACATCCGCTACAACTGGTTGTATAGAAAGCCGCAGTAACAGGATTTTACATAGAAGAGGTTCAATAATGGATCTGTCTCCGGGGATTTTGCACTGACATCCTGTCAGACAGGCGGTTGCGCTCTTCTCCTTCTTATACACTCCTTCTCACTGTGGCGCAATTCTCCTTCATATCCCAGCCGATGTGTAATTAAGTGTGTCAGTCCCGGCGCCGCCACGGTCCCTCGTAGCGCTCTTGTCTTGCAGGGTTCCTGCAGGCAGCAGACTCTTTCTCATGTAGATTTTGTTGTCCCGGCTTTTTTCTTATTCGCTCGTTTAATCGCGGCCGCACCTCGTGAGTGATTTTTTTATCATTTTCTTTGCCGCCTCTGGAGGTCTCCGCGCAGATAATTGAATCTGGATGTTTTCCGATTGATCAAACCCGGCGTGGACGGGCGATCAAGGAGACGATAAAATATAATGATGAGAAGATGGAACATCTGACGCCGGGACTTATTATCATCATAGAATGTGAAGGATACTTTGTATCAATGGGGGCGAGGCACTAACTTCCGACCGCTGCTGCCCTGCCATTGTGACCTCCAGACTGCGACGTCTCCCATACTTACATCTTCACAAACTCTCCAAAAAATGGGAAATGTCACCCAGCTTGTCCCCATTCACCCCTGCTGGGGTCTTAGCTGCACAATCTCATTTTCCGCGACCGCATTTTATACATTCCATTGGCGACAATTGTAACTCATTTGCGCAGTGTGGAAAGGCGCACAAAATATTCCAATTGACTTCAGGTAGAAGCGAAAATCTCCCACTGGAATTAATATTATAATTGTCCACATTAGTACATCAGTGCAAATAGCGCCCCCTATGAACACACACAACTATTGCTGAAAAATTTTACATAGTGGAAGGAGCAGGGTCCCCAGCAGCACAGAGTATTTCAGAAGAGGAGTGTGCTGATCTTATAGGGAGGTCACAGGGTGAGAGTTACATAGTGGGAGGAGCAGGGTCCCCAGCAGCACAGAGTATTTCAGGAGAGGAGTGTGCTGATCTTATAGGGAGGTCACAGGGTGAGAGTTACATAGTGGAAGGAGCAGGGTCCCCAGCAGT